>OY770010.1:14843074-15338074 GCA_963669245.1 Quercus cerris
GCAAGTCCTCCATCGGGTAATGGCTAACCGGAAGTCCTAGAATACTCTCAGCTTCCCACAGTAAGAAATTTTGTTCAATAAGCTCCTTATTCCAAAGTTTTGTGTTAGGGATGAATAGATCCTTTACTGTGGATAGTGAAGGATCAAGTTATTAATATCTTAAGAGTCAATAATCGAATTCTAGAACCCAAAATTTACACACTTAATTGGCAAAAATAAGTGAGTCGCTAGATGAGTAGCACTATTTAAGTTGGTCATTCGGTAATAAATGTAGATTCATTAGATGAGAAACATTCATTTAATGTGAAGGTAACCTTTGCCGAAACCAAGCACTATCTCCTCTACTTCATCGGATAAATCTCATCAGATGGTGACCGATCCCTCGACCATATTGCCTATGTCATCGGCCATACGCCATTAAGCAGACCGTGGCACTGTTACGAAGTCTGGAGTCCTTAATTGAGTTATTGGGCTTCTCCCTTTGGGAAACCCAAATGGGCCTTAACACAATTCTTCGGCCGCACTTAACCTGTTTATTGTTTGTAACTTTACGGTCACTAGTACCATGGGCTTTACTTATGGTCCAACTTGGCTTTCCCCACCCACAGGTTGGATTCCAAATTTGGCACAGTGAGTTGGGTTACAATAAAAAGTGGGAAATTAGAAAGTACAATATTCCCTCTTTTATCTTCATTTTGACCTTTTCTATTACAAGTAGTAGTGCATGGATAATCTTAAATCTCTGCACTTGATTTGAATTGACTGATTTTCTGAAGTTTCCGCACCTAACGCTTCATGTCCATAACAAACATGACTTATATCTCTGTTTTGACTAATCGCTACATGAGAGTTAGTGAAGTGAAATTATATTTGTTGTTAATAAAAAAATGCCGTATTGAAGATCCTGCATAATTGAAGCTTCATCTTCTCAAGAAATGTTCAACTGAAACAATGAAGATAGAATTCAAGAGAAATAGATTTTTTAAAATTAAGTCGCACAAATGAAACATGCTACAAAGAGAAGAGCAGAGCAAAAGTATTAAAATTACATTATAGAAAATCCAAAATCAAGTTAAAGAACATGGAAAGCGTAGATTTACCTGCAAAATCACTTCAGAAACTACTCTGATCTTCATCTGATCTGCAATGAACAATCGTTTCTCTATTTCGGTACTCGAAGCCGATCGTTCTGCGTGCATGTACATCTCTCTCTGCACTTTGTACGTACAATTAGAAATTAGAAAAGAAGACCTGCAAAACTGTGTCGTTTTGACTCCAGTTAGGTGATAAAATGACATAAAACGACCGCGTTTTGAGACCCATCGTTATCATCAAGCAATTAAACTGATTCTTTTGTGTTTCTAGTTTCAACGGATATATTATGGGAACCATCCTGTTATAACATATTGTTTTCCCTAATAAGTACAACAACTTTTTGTTTTTGTTTTTGTTTTTTACAAAAAGGACATTGAAAATCTTTTTACTTTGCTTGGCATTAGAATTATGAAAACCCCCTTACAAAAGAAAAACAAAATACTTTTTTTTACAATATACTTATTTAAACAAACAAAATATACTGAATTTTCTAAATTTGATTCGGTAGATTCTACCTATTTAAAAAAAAAAAAAAAAAATAGAGGAGCTTTTCTTCAAAATATCTTTGTCTTGGTATTGTTTCTTATATACTTGGTTTTTAGAAAAGAATATGAAGATCTTGTAAGATTTTTTTATAGACTATAAATTCTTTTTTCTTTTTTCCTTTTGCCTTTTTTATTTATTTATTTATTATTTTTTTAGTGTTTCTAAATACATAAATAATCGCGGTTTTATAATTTTATGAAAGAGCATCGTTATAATGAAAGTAATGCCCTTTCATTTTTTTTTTCTCTACCCCAATCTAACATTTAAGTTTTCCAAAAAGAAGGAAAATGGATAAGGTACACAAAAAAAAAAAGAGAAAAAAAAAAAAAAAATGAAGGGAAAAACTAGCATAAGTACTCATCATGTCTTCTCAAATATTTACTTCCAACAAAGCCCCTATGTCTTAAAGTACAAAAGCTAACATGAATTGTAACTTAATTGGTTTATACTTTTTGGTATTTTTAATTGAGACATCCAGAGTTCAAATTCACCATCCCAACTATCGAATCATATATATATATATATATATATATAAGGGTTCAATTGAGAAATTTGATGGCCAACATACTGCCACCATATCAAGGGAAAGAAACCGATTATGTTATTGCATGTATACATTGCATGCTAACACAAACATAATTAAAACAAAAAAAAGTTTATAGTCTTATTTTCTTCACAAGTCACATATCGGTTATCTGTATAAGAATACATAACCCCTTAATTAAGGAAAAAACCAAAGTGGGGGGAAATTATTTAGGTACTCTCATAATATGACAAAATAGTGTTCCTTCTTTTCACATTTATGGTGGACCTTACAATGAATTTAATGTGTGGACTCCATCATAAATGTAAGAAGAGAGCACCATGTCACTATATTCTATAAGTACCAAAATGGGAAGGCTAAGTCCCTAGGCACTGTTAGACAAAATGAAGTTGTCAGAATTCAATAGTTCTGAAGATTTCAATTGGGATTTGATCCCCAAAATCATAGCTTGTTTGTGGATTATTTGGTGCATAATAAAATTTTAATTTTTTTAAACGCAAAATGAAACAAATTAACCATAAAGAAGTAGAGTTTCATCTTTTCTTATAAAAAAGAAACAAGAAATAATTTATTTTTGATGTCGCAGAAGCCTGAAGAGAAACACACACGATGCTCTCTTTGATGGACAGAAACTAAACTGTTAGTTTCTGGGTAGTAAACCTCGAATCCACGAGGGGTTCCTTGAATCCACAAGGTGATAGGTCTGGAATCCACCAGAGAACACAATAGACACAAGTCTGAATTTTTATTAATAATAAACTATGAAAAACGTTTACAGACTTAGGGGCCTATTTAAGGGCTCCTTAAAACTTGACAGACAAGAAAATATAATCTAAAATAACTCCTAATTGATACCTAACCATAACAAGAATAAAATTTGACCTAAAAAACATTAAACGCACCTAAAAACAAGGAAATAAACCACCTAAACCTAAAATAACGAAAATTACATAAAAATATCAAATATAAAAGATTACAGAAATTAATTAGAATATTCTGTCCTACATCAATTTTACAAGTTTACAAACAAGTAAGGAAAAATAATTCTCAAGCAGGAATAAGAATTCATTGCGCCTTTGCATGATTTACACGCTATCCTAAATTTTTTCAAGTCACAAATTTATATCTACATCTAGTCGAACAAAATGTGGCATTTTAATAAGTGGAAACTAACAACTCATGCTTTGATAGGGACAACTCACACAAGGTATTAGCCCATGGCAACTACAGAAAAGTTAGAAAAATACAACTATTTCATTTATGGTTCAAACCAAAGTGTAGAGATTATCCCATGCCACAACCTGAGAGAGAGAGAGAATAATTTGTATGAAACCATGCAACTAACATTCAAAAAGAAAATAATAGAAAAGAAAGCAAGTTATATATCTTGTTACCTGAGTACCACACATGTACCACTTATATTCAATCAATCTAATTCATTGATAACCCAGATGGTTTACACCCCCAATATATATAAACGACAAAGCCTCTATGTTTGACTCCAGTCCAACTGATATCAATTCTAATTTTCCCAAATTCATCTTTAAACCCGAAATAGCTTTAAAGCACATGAAAATTGTGCTAACTGGATACCATACGTAATTACCACTTTTATCGTTGATATTCAACCTAATTCATTCTTTCCCAATAAAATTATATATTCTGTAAATTCAAAACTAAATCCGTGCAACACAAGGACCATCAACTTCTTCTTCTTTTTTTGAAGTTTATGACCATTTCTATTCCTTTATTTAAGCTTCGAGTATACCCTCTTAATAAGAGAAAGTCCAGAGTTAACATTCTTCTTTGTAAAATAATACTAGTTGACAATATTGAAAAACTTAACCCCTTTGGTTCAGCATCAAGGTAGTAGTTAGGGGTGACCAAAATGCGGGTCGGGTCAGGTCGGGCTTGGAGTCACCCGCAACTTGACCCAATAAAACACACCCGCTCGAATTGATTTTTGACCTACCCGAAAGGTTGCTGAAATTTTCGAGTCGGGTTTCCGGGTTTGGGGTCGTTTTTTTTTTTTTTTTTTTGGAAACTTGACCACATCACCAAATCTTTCCAAAATGAAAACTTGACAAAATCTCAATTGCTTCTAACGGGTTGAATACAACCATAGGTAATGGTAGTAAACGAGCTTCGATTTAATAAGCATTAAACTTCATAGGACTCCCACACTCGTTGTAATAGGAAGACCATGAACAAAAATATGAAAATAGGAGATAAAAGCAAAAAGAATATTTTTTTTCCACTTTCTATTTTTCCTTTGGTATATAGTATAAAGAAGAAAAAACTGTCCTTGGGATGATTGAAATACTAGTACACCAACAAGTGCTAAAATCGGAGTGATCTTGGTCCATGTATGAAGATCTTGCATAATTGAAGCTTCATCCTTTCAAGAAATATTCAACTGAAACAATGAAGATACAATTCAAGAGAAATAGATTTTCTCTAGAAAAAACCAGCAAGAACAATGACAATCCCACAAGAAAGCAGCCTAAGCATGTTCCTGCTGCAGAAACCTATGAATGGGATTCAAAATTATTTTTATTCAACTCCATTACATAGTACAGATTTCTCAACCTTCTTACCAATAGAAGTAGTTGTTGTCCAGATTTATCCATAGAAGTTACCCTTAATGTTGTCATTGGAATCTGTACAAAATCATCGAAATTACTTAAAAAGCATTAAGCAGAACTAAAGGTTGGAATTTCATGAAAAGAGTCAAGAACCTGAACTGCAACTATTGCCACGGTTTCAACATTAACCGAAAACCCTGTCATAGACAAAGTATTCCTCTATTCAACTTCCAAATTCCTTGTCAAATGTAGGTTGAAATAAAAAGGAACAAAAAAGGAAAGAAAAAGTATTTTTCTACCAGCTAATATGAATATAGTTGCATAAAATGCAATGCTATTGACCCCACCAACTTGTTGTAGTACCATCAAGCCAACTCCTACCTAACCAACCTTCATGTTAGCCACAAAAGATCAAATAAGTTGCACAAATGAAACATGCTACAAAGATTAGCAACGAAGCTTACAATGAGAGAATGAGCGTAAATCCATTGGAATAAGTCGAGAATACTAGCTCTAGAAAGCCGTTGAAGGGTTTCTGTGTACTATTGTAAAATTATTCAAAAACCATGTCAATATTTGTTTCTAATAAAAAATGTTGGGAAAAAAAAATTCAAGACTATGTTTAAATTTTGCTACTTAAAATGGAAACAAAGAGATATCTCATTGACATCAGAAGTCAAAATGTTTCTCTAATCTCAACAGCTTCTTGAGAGATATCAGCAATCTCCCCTTTTAAGGTTTTATAGAGTAGCTTCACACTCTTTCTCTCGACCAATCTTTGCTTGCAAAAAAAGAAATTCATCATTTGAGCATGTCAGCTGATGCTTGACAGATGCAATATACTCGGCAACACTGGAAACCATTACAAATATCAGCAAGGTTGTGGATAGCCTCTATGTTAAGTTTGCGAAGATAATGGCATGAAGTTGTAGTGTTTCTAATTGCCACCATGTTTTTCTTGGTTTTATTCTTAAAGCAACTACCTGCTTTCTCACTTGATATACATGCTAGATTGATTACTTGGTTGTTTTTAGCCTTATTTCATTATGTGAGTTTTTGGATTCATTATGCTGGAGAACATTCATCTTAGTCTACAAAATTTGTGACAAGGCTAGTTAGCTAGTGGAGCTTCATTTTAGTGATCAAATTGTTTTTCATTTAAGGAAAAGTGTCCATGTTCAGAAGTTTGCTAGTGATTTATGTTTTTTAATAACCCTGAAATCAGAAATCATCATTTCAACAAGAGCTTTAACATGGTGTAACTTGCATTAAATTCTTCTTCGGATTAATTCTGCACGATTTGAGTGATAATATCTTAGGGTATTTAAGAATCACGAAAAAAAGAAAAATAAAAAAGAAAAAAAGAAACCCAAACTGAAGTTGTTCTATTTGTATGCGCAATTTGGAGGTTTTCAAATGCTTAGTTGTACAATATAAAAAATCATGCAAATGATTTGATTGGCTGTATTGCACAAAAAGTGAGAAGTTGGGATGCCTACTTCCCACCTAATTATTATTTTTATCTATCTCTCATATATATTTTTTTGTTTTGTTTTTGGTACCAAGCAATGAAGAATAGCAAGAACAAAAAATAACAGAAAAAGAAGATAAGTTCATTTACTTTCCCCATTGTTTACACAAGACCATATAGGTTCATAGAACCATATGAAGCTAACTTTGCAAGGATAGCTTACAAAGATGTATAACTTTGCAAGGATAGCTTACAAAGATGTATAACTTTGCAAGGATAGCTTACATAGATAGTTTACACAAGAAAATAATAGGTCCATAGAACCATATTGATCTCTTGATTTCTTATTATTGAAGCATGACAAGGCTGCATTTACAATAGCATCTGCCAATGAAAATTTGTTTCATTTTAAAGGATAGCTTACAAAGTTGTATCATACAATAACAATGGTGCAAAGAATATAAAACAAGACTTAGAATGTCAAATTCAAATGAAGATTAGGTGCCTGCCTTAGAGGCTCCAGAAGCCATGTGTTTTGCGTAGTCATTGGTTGTATGTTGTTTAGCATTGCTAGTGATGGCATCATGGTGCTGTGCAATCCCTAAAGCATCTTCCAGGCTAATAGGGTTGGCACCATTGGATCTCTTTCTAGCCAAATATCAAGCTGTCATGTTGCGTATTTTTAACATAAGGAAATTTCCTTCATTTATGTTTATAACCCAAATAAATGATGAGAAAACTCCACCCTATTGATGATCGGAAAACATCATCCTCTCTTTGCATAGAACACATCTTTGTGTTCCTTGCAGAATTCTTGGAATATAAAGTAGTTAACTTTTGAGACCAAATACCAAGAATATATTACCTATCTATATCTATTCCCTATCTTTTGATTCAACATAACCACCAAGGCAGAGTGACACTGATGTCATACCAAATAATATCCACTCAGAATTCGGATATATTGCTTCAAGATTGGGTGACTAGTGAAAAAGCCAGTCCAATAAGCATTTGCCCTATCTGCATACTCTGCATACCTTCTAGCAAGCATTGGACAAGCTTATTAATGGCAGTAAATTTCAATAAATTTTGCTTAGTCAACTATAATTAGAAGGAAAAACAGTAAAGCTTACGGGAAATAATCATCAGTTTTTATTGACCATAATTCATTTGCTGCATTTTTTTGCCTTGGTAAAGATAGGTGGTGTAGAATACAAGGCATTAACTCGGTCAGTCTTGAGAAAATTAAACACACTCATAGATGCATTACTAAAACTAAGTGAAGCATATTGAACAACTAATAAAGAGAAAGGTAGGGGAAAAAAAAAAGAATGTTCTAAAGCTCCATTCCCATTTTGAAATTAATTAAATTACATACCAAGAAATGATAAATAACAATTTAACAATAAGTATAGAAATAAAGAAGCATAAGAAGAAGAAAATACCTCTAAACAAGTACATTATATGGTGACTAACTGAGTATCAAACAGAGAGTAAAAATAATCAACATTAATTTAGAAGATGTATCACACTTGAAACTTGAAAGACACAATCTATAGGGATCAGGACAGGAATCATAATATCTTTCGAACTACCAAGCTAAATGTTGTGTTAGGTTCTAAGGATTTAGGATCTAAATGTATTAAAACTTCAATTTGTATTATGTTGGCAAACCATGATCAAAACATAGAGTCTAGGTTTAGGGTTGCTCAAAGTATGTTTATTTGTAAAATTGGAATCGAGTGATTGCAGAATTTGATGGAAAATTTAGACCCCTTAACACATAACCAGATTGAGTAGCCTAGTTAATTAGCCAAGTTGTTACTTAGTCAAATTAAGCAATTCTATGTTAAAACAATCAAACAATCATATCAAGAATGTATAGCAGCGGAATAATAAATAACACAAGATATGATCACCCAGGAAAACCAAACTGGTAAAAAACCTGGGGAGGATTTTACCCACCAATCCTCAAGACAAAACTGAATTCACTATGAAAGAATTGAAGTTCATACAAAAGGACTTATAAGCTCCCCACTTGACTTCCTAATGCTACCTACCAGTAGAACTTACTGACACGACCCCGTGCAAGCTCCGAATCCACGGACTCCTTCTTTCTTGAATTCTTCAATCAGCTACAAGCACCCACGCTTCATATTCTTTAAGCTTCAATGGTAGCAACCAAGTTGATCATCAAAATGTTAAATTAATCTCCATCTAGAAAACCTTAAGCTTTGTGTAAAGGAAATCTCCTCTAGATCTCATAAGAGATTTACATAAAACAGCAATGTATGAGCAACAATACAACTGGAGCAACTCTAAAAACGTGGCTAGGGTTTTGCCTTATATACCTAGGGCAAAAACATAAAACCCTAAACGTTTAATGAGTTAGGGCTGAGTTGGAAAAACTGCAGAAAACGCAATTTGGTGGACTTTCGATCGATCGAATCTATTCTTCAATCGATCGAGCCAGACCGAAATGCCCCAATGCATCTACAGTCTTTCGATTCCAATTTTACAATAATTAAACAACTTTGAGCACACTTTAACAAGACTAAACAGATTGTTTTGATCATGGTTTACCAATATTACAAATTAGAGTTCTAAATACATAAATTCCTAAACCTTTAGAACCTAACAAACTCCCCCTTTGGCAATCCGTGACAAAACCCTACTTAAAAGCTCAAAGTTTACAAGTAAAAAACCCTTTACAAAAATAATGCTCATAAACTCAAATTCAACCCTAACTACTATCCATCAGTTGCAAATGTAGACAGCAGCTTTGTTGAATCAACCTGCATATTCCTGAAATACTCAACAAACGCATAAACGCATGTGTGACAGAAAAGAGTAAAACAACAGGTCTAACATTCTTGTAAGATTCACACAACACAAAATAAAGACATATATGAATGAACAACTCATAAATATAAATCAATAAGCAGTGAATCACAAAGCAACAAGAATCAATGAATATAACATGTATATCAATCAATGTTACTCCCCATAACATGAATATCTCCAAAAATGATATACAAAGAGAAGCACCTAGATACAATCTAAAAACTCCACAAGCTCCTCAAAAACAAAAAAATCTCCCTCTAACTACAAAAAATTCTCTACAAGCAAAAACTCCACTCCCTCTTTTTGTGACAGAATGCCAAAGGGCAATCACAAGTCGCCATTAAAAGGAGGTGGTGAGGGTGAATGAAGACGCGCAAAGTCGGCTCGCAGAGCACGAATCTCATCTAGTAAGTCCACCAAAATCTGACCATGAGCCGTCAGAACGGTCATGACAGTCTTCAGGGTACGACGAACATCAAAGTCGGTTGAAGGAGGTGGAGGAACATCAGCAGTAGCAGCATCATCACCAACTAGATCAGGAACATCCTCACCAGTAAGACCTGTAGAAGAAGAAGGAGGAGGTGCGCTACCAGATGGCTCAGACCTAGGGTGTTTAGAACCAGCTCGAAGATGAGTGGCCCTCTATTTAAGAAAAGACGCACCTATGGGAGCTATCACATGAACGGGCTCAGAGGAAGGGAAGCCATTAAGATCAAGATAAAGCAAAATCCTATGAATAAAAATAGGATGCACAAGAGCATGAGTAGTAGATGAACTCCTATAAACATCGTTCAAAGAACGAAGAAAGAGATGAGGAAAACTAATAGGAGCATTAGTAACCAAGGCGTACAAAAATACACACCTTTCAAGAGGAATGGTGTGAACATGAGAGATGAGCCAGATAGAATGACAGGCTATCCTAAAGAACAGATAGTGCAATCCAGAGAGCTCAGCAGAAGTGATCCTAGGATCAGAACCCCACTGGACAGAAGTCCCAGTGATGTAAGACAAGACATCACTCAACTCAGGAGACTCATCATAAGGATAGACAGGATTCTGGACCAAAGGTACCCCTAGAGCATCAGCCACTACCCGGGGAGTAATGGTATACTCTACGCCTCGTATCCAACTCTTTACCAAAGTGTTGGAATCATAGATGCAGATAGAGATATTCGAAAAGAACTCTCTAATCAAGGCAGAAGGTGGAAGAGGATCAAAAATATCCACCAAGGGTAACCAGCCTTGATGCTCAAAGTTTGCTCTAATGGCAGGATCAAGTTCATCTAAGAGAACTGAACGCTTAGCCTAAATCTTTCTCTTAAGGTTTAGCTTCTCAAAAATCTCTTGGTTTTTCTCACTTGGAAACTTCTCACGGTCAAAAGAAGGAGGGGATGGAGAAGAGGAGGGAATAGTCCTACGGGCTCTAGTCTTCCTAGGCATGATACTAAGGAAAGGACAGAGACACAAAGAGAAAACTAAAAGACTAGAATAAAACAAAACCAAGGGCAGACTGCAAGTTAGCACAATAAAAACATATAAAAAATCTATATGATGCATGAACAATAACAATGTTGTGATGCATGAACTAATGCAGTAAACACAGTTCGAATTAGGTTCAATTTCACAAAATTGACTCGAATATAGAGTTTCTAACAAAAACCAAACAATTTGAAAAACCACTTGATAATTTTGAAACAAATTGATGAATTGATCATCACACATTATTGAAAACAGATTAGAATAGCAAATTTCATCAAAACAACAAGCCAATTTCGTCAATTAAACCCAATTGAACAAAAATCTCCAATTTGGATCAATTATAAACCCTAGAATTTTCAATTTCTCACAAAACCCAAAATTGATCAAATTAAACAATTAACAACATGTTTATAGTATGTCCCCACAAAAACCCATTGATAAATTACACAAAATTAGGCTTAAATCATCAAAAATCCCAAAAAGAAAAAGGTCTGAAATTTTGAGTATAAATGCATGAAAAATGCATGAAATTGGTAAATAAACTCAAAAAGGAAGGGTAAGATAGACATACCGGCTTGAGGAAAGAGAATTCTTGCAAAAAATCCAGAGGAAAACGACAAAAATTTGAACAGTTGAGCTTGCCAAGTCGGAGAGAAATAAAAGACTTTGAAAAACTTTTGAAAAAGTGTTTGAAAAAGTCAAGAACAGTGTTTTAAAAAAAACCTGATTCGCGACTTTCGATTGATCGAAAAATACATTCGGTCGATCGAATAAGACAATCATTTTTAAACAAATTAAAGCACTTTTTCGATCGATCGAAAATCAGAATGGATCGATCGAATTAGGCAGAGGCTCACAAAATTTTTGAGAAAAATCACAATTTTGAAAAACACAAACCTCAGTTTTGAAAAACAACTCCTCAAAGCATTAAATAATGAAAACAAAATGCATGAGTATGAGATGGAATGATTTTTCAAAAACCCAATTTTAATCCCAGTTTCTCCAAAGAAAATTTCAGCCATTCTCTTTTTAAATTCTCAAGCAAAAAAAATGTTTTGCATAATTCTCAAAATATTTTCAAACTTAGTTGGTCAGACCAAAAACACACACAATAACACGTACAAAGTTTAACAAAGAGTAACTTGTGTAGTGTGTGCAACTAGCAAAAATTTTGAGAAACATGTGAGGTGATATGCGAATAGCAATCAATCACAAAGTCTACACAATCCATCACATAGAATTTAAAAGAGACTATCACCTAAAGAGTTACATCCTATAACTCTCACATCTCTTAGAACAAAAGCTTGCAATCATGTAAGTTTCTTGTATTTTTACCTCATTTTTTTTTTTTTTTTTTTGTGAGATGGCATCAAGCCTAATAGTACACACCAATTTTATCATTAAGCAATTAAGCCGAGGCAACACCTTATGTTCTTTTTGTGCATGTGCTACATTTTCTCGAGAACAGAATCTTATGATATGCACTAAGGTGTTCATGATTGACTAGTGAACAGTGGTGAGATGGTCATTTATGCCTTTCTCAAAAGATTCAAGTCTAACAGTCAAATAACATGTGACTTCAAGATCAAGTCAAAGTAATAAACACCATAAACATCTTTCCCACACAACATGCACTACAAAGCTTCAACTAGTCAAGTGTAATAAATAAGCTCATCAAAACTAAACAAGGTACATAGGACATGATATATGTAAATAAATTGACCAACCTTGTTTTCAAAAACCAAGAAAACAATGTCAAACACATTTTTGCTTTCTCCTTTTCTCCTCTTTTTTTTTTTTTTTTTTTTTAAAATTTTTTTATTTAAGAGAAAACAAAATAAATCCTAGAATGAAATGCATGAATGTAATGCAATGCAAATCCTAGAAACAAAACAAAAGAAACACAAAAAACCAAAGAACAATGGCCACAGAGGAATGAGCAATGAAGTATAAGGACCATGTCAGAAAGACTCAATTAGGTCGAGTCTTTTGCATCCAAAACCTTTTAGATGCACCATGAGCATTGGAGTTCTTATTCACGTTCGCATGATTTCTAGCTCCAGAATTGGAATAAAGGTTCAAAGCCTTTATCAATTCACCAATAAGTGTCATAGGATCTTGTGCTTAAGGCACAGACACCTTTGGTTTAGTTGCTCTCTTAGCAACTTGAAACTTGTAACAGTTAGGACGAATGTGTCCAGACTTTCCACAATAATGACAAATCCAAACAGATTTACCATGCATCTTGTCCTTAGAAAAGGTAGGTTTAGTTTCTCTCAGATCAACCCTAATCTTCTTAGGAGGTGAAACTTCTACAGATTTGACTACCTTACTCACAGGTGGTTTGATAGTTTCACTCACAACCTCACTCACAGAAGGTTCAGAAGAAGATGAAGGAACAAAGTTCGTGGAATGTGGAGTAGACACAGAGATGCTTTCAACATATCCTATTCCAGATTTATCAGAAGGATACTTTTGAACATTTAGCATGTGATCAAGTTTAGAACTAGCAGTTCTAGCAACAGATAAATCATGTTCTAAAGTTTTAACTTTATCAAGTAAAAGCATGTTCTCAGATTTCACATGGTTCAAAAGATCATTAGCATCAAATAATTTAACAAGCAAAATTTTCTTTTCAAGCTCAAGAGAATCAATTTTCTTCAGGCCAAGTTCAACATTCATAGCATCCTTTACAGCAACTTTGCAAAGTTTATTATAGGCCTTTTGAAGATTTGCATCCTTAGAGAGTTTCCCATCAGAAGGGTTCTCCTCAACAGATATGCTTTCATTGACTACTGCAGTAGCAGTGAAAGCAATGAAGTTTCCATCCTCGTTACATTCAGACTCATCATCAGAAGCCTCATTATCACTAAGGGTTACAGCCATAGCTTTACCCTTATTTCTCAAGAATGTAGGACATTCAGATTTAACATGACCATACCCTTGACAACCAAAACACTGAGCACCCAAAGAATTGTTTGAAGATTGACCTACTTTTTCTCTAGGTTTTTCAAAGTTATTAACCTTAGTAGGATCATTCTTCCTAAAGTTTCTAGGTTCAATAGTGTTTGTACCTCTTGCCATTCTATTTGTATTTCTCAGAAAGTTTCTAAAATTCTTGGCAAGGTAAGCTATCTCTGTAACAGAGAGCTCATCATCAAATCCACCAGCCTCAACATCATCAACAGACTTAAGAGCCATTGATTTGGATTTGTTTGTTTTGGGTAAGTCAGACTCATAGGACTGAAGAGATCCTACAAGCTCATCAACAAGGATGGAGTCCACATCCTTGCTTTCAGTAATGGCAGTCACTTTAGGTCTAAAGTTTTCAGTTAACGATCTAAGTATCTTCCTAACAATTTTAGGTTGATCATAGATTTCACCCAAATTAAAAGCAGAATTAACAATATCATTCAGTTTGGCATAAAATTCATCAAAGGATTCATCATCAGACATCCTAATGCTCTCAAACCTAGAAGTTAATTGCTACAGTTTGTTTATCTTAACTGCCTTTGTGCCTTCATGCACAGTTTGGAGGATTTTCCAAGCAGTATGAGCAACCTCAACATTAGAGATCCTCTTAAATTCCTCTATAGAAACAGCATTGAAGATGGCATTCATAGCTTTGCTATTGAAGCCAGCTGCTTCTTTTTCAGAAGTTTGCCACTCACTCACAGGAGTAGTGGGCTTCTCTCATCCGTACTCAACAGAATTCCAAACTCTCTCATCAATGGATTTCAGGAATGCTTTCATCCTTACTTTCCAATAAGTATAGTTATTCCCATCAAAGTGAGGAGGAACAACAAGAGAGTATCCATGCTCCATGACAACAGGGGTCAAGGATCAGCTCAGAGATCAAAAAATCCCAAACAAAAGAGCAACCTGCTCTGATACCACTTGATGGAAAAATTTAGACCCCTTAACACACAACCAGATTGAGTAGCCTAGTTAATTAGCCAAGTTGTTACTTAGTCAAATTAAGCAATTCTAGGTTAAAACAATCAAATAATCATATCAAGAATATATAACAGAGGAATAATAAATAACACAAGATATGATCACCCAGGAAAACCAAACCGGTAAAAAACCTGGGGAGGATTTTACCCACCGATCCTCAAGGCAAAATTGAATTCACTATGAAAGAATTGAAGTTCATACAAAAGGACTTACAAGCTCCCCGCTCGACTTCCTAATGCTACCTACCAGTAGAACTTATTGACACGACCCCGTGCAAGCTCCGAATCCACGGACTCCTTCTTTCTTGAATTCTTCAATCAACTACAAGCACCCACGCTTCATATTCTTTTGCTTCAATGGTAGCAACCAATTTGATCATCAAGATGTTGAAGTAATCTCCATCTAGAAAACCCTAAGCTTTGTGTAAAGGAAAGCTCCTCTAGATCTTACAAGAGATTTACACAAAACAGCAATGTATGAGCAATAATACAACTGGAGCAACTCTAAAAACGTGGCTAGGGTTTTGCCTTATATACCTAGGGCAAAAACATAAAACTCTAAACGTTTAATGAGTTAGGATTGAGTTGGAAAAATTGCAGAAAACGCAATCTGGTCGACTTTCGATCGATCGAATCTATTATTCGATCGATCGAGCCAGACCGAAATGCCCCAATGCATCTATAGTCTCTCGATTCCAACTTTACAATAATTAAACAACTTTGAGCGCACTTTAACAAGACTAAACAGATTGTTTTGATCATAGTTTGCCAATATTACAAATTAAAGTTCTAAATACATAAATTCTTAAACCTTTAGAACCTAACAGAATTTATTGGACTAAATCTGCAAGGCTCGATCGATCAAACCACGTATAGATTTATTTTTCTGCAGAATTCTAGTTCAGCCCAAACTCTACTTAAACATATTGGGTTTCAAGTAAAACACTCCTATATATAAAGGAAACCCTAAAACATTTTTATATGTTTTTTTAGAGAGATTAGAGTGCACCTTGTGCCTCTTTTGTAGATCTAGGGTTTTATACCCAAAAGCTCTCTAAAGGTGGTTGTTTGTGTTGTGTGTATAAATCATCTTGTGAGATCTAAAGGTGTTTGCCTTCATACATACTTAGGGTTTCCAATCTCAAGATTGATGTCGAGAGTTTGGTAATTGTTTTAGTTGCTACATAAAGAGCTTAAAGAAAACACAAGTGGGAGTACTTGTGGTTGCTGTGAATTCAAGAAAGAAATAGTTCGTGGACTTGGAGCTATCACGTGGTTGTGATAGTAAGTTTCCTACTCGAGGTAGCAATATGATGTTAGTGGTCTAAGTTGCTATTGTGTAAACTTCAATTCTTTCATAGTAGATTTGTTTTACCTTGAGGATAGCTAGGTTAAATCCTCTCTAGGTTTTTTATTGGTTTGGTTTTCCTGAGTTATCATATTGTTGTGTTCTTTATTTTCCGCACTTTACAATGATATGATATATTTTTGTTAAACTATATTTGATAATTTAACTAAGTAATCACTTGACTAATTAACTAGGTTAATCTAGTTGTGTTAACCTAGAAATGAGTTTCGTCACTAAAAGTCCAATTTCGTCACTAAAAGTCCTTAGTGATGAAAAACTAGACTTTTAGTGACGAATTTTTTCATTACTGAAAATACATTTTGTTGTAGTGTGGTTTAAGGGGTCTAAAAACGTACATATTGTAATAATAATCATACCCAACTCACAAATAAGTTTACAGAACATGAGATGCCCCATGGTTTTAACACAAATTCTAAGAACACTTTAATCTCAAACATGCTATTAGAGAAAGGAGTGGTATAAATACGTGTGGAAATTATAGAAAATTAATTCCCAAATTAAACCCTCAATCTTTTTTGAGAGCCACTATCCAAATCATCTAGTAATGGACCTGATATCAAGAGTCATTATTTGTAAATCTAGTACCTTTTTGAGTTTTGAAAATTTGCTTTTCATGTAGTATTAGATATGGCCACCTTCCTGTTGAAGCATGTGATGTTAAAACATCCAACAAAGAGTCCTCTTCCTTCTCTAGACTTTGCACAAAAGTGTGCCACTCCATTTGGTATCTCTCTTCCAAATTCCACCAGGGATTAAAATAATTTGTCAATCCTTGATGGGCCTACCTTCTGTTATGAAGTCTGAGTTTACAAGCAACATTACAACTAAGCTTTCTATCTAATAAGATTGCCTTAACTGGAATAGCACCATGCAGTGAATGTCTGTGGACATCATGTGATTTTCCTGTTCAAATCCTTTTTTTTTTTTTTTTTTTTTAAAGTAAATACTTCATTAAAAACACGTGTATGGAACCCATGTACATGGGAAGTACACAAGAGATATGCCAAAAACTATTAACAATAATTAAAAAGATCAAGCGTCTCAAGTAAATTAGAAATTTAAACCTGTCCTGAATATGATATCCACTTATGGGATCTAAGAAATGGAAAATGCTTAGATTTTTGAAAGACAAAATATTAGCTATATTTAATAAATCCACTGTATTTCATTTCTATATTTTGTTCTTCAAGGAAAAATTTAGTTTTTATTTTTTTTAATAAGGGACCAATATCATTATGGCCAAAAAGTAATAATAATAATAAGATCCAAAGGTAACAAAGTCACATTATTGGAGCCATCCAACCCCCAACTGTGAATGTATTATGTAGCAACATCTTTTCCAATCTACAATGAAAACAACCAACTCAAATTACACATAGATTAGCCACAAACCAATAAACAGCCTAATAAGCTTTTTTCTAAAAAAAAGTTCCCAAAAACTACACCAATAGAAAACCATAATAACGCAATAAATTCAACAATAAAGAACTAAAGGCTCAACCCAAATGAAAAATATACAAATAAAAATTAAAACAACATTGGTCTTTCTATAAACAATTATTGTGAATGTTTAAATTACAGTGGGCACATTGAAAGTCAAATTAATGTGTAGCACCTACCAACATGTGGCTATTATATGTGATTCTTGAAATTTGGCGTTTTCCCAAGAATACAATTGCGATGAGCAGAAAAGCTGCACTTTGCACAGTAGTAGAACCATTGCTTGGGATCTCGTTCTTCTTCACAAATATTGCAGTATTATTCATCGAAGTCATCTTCAGGAGTATAATGGAGAGTGAAGGGATGTTCATGTTCGTTGTACCATGTGGTTTGTGGTAGTGTAGCACATTTGAAGTTAAGAACAAATTCACAAGTGGCACAATGAAATACTCCATACATTTCAGAATTCTTTTGTGCATGGTTTTTTAGGGAGAGGTAAAGACAATGCTCATGACATGCATGAGTAAGGGTGTTTGATAATAAAATACATTGAACATTGAAATTATAGAGGCATAACTGACAGTTGTACTTTAAGCCATTGCACCATTGCTCACAGCCATTACAGAAAAATAAGCTTGCTGATAATTAAGGGTGAAAGGGTGCAAATCAAATGGATATCATTTTATTTTGGGTAATTCAGAACAAGATTTATGAAGAAAGAAGCTACACGGGGCACAACTGTAAAATGGAGAGAGAATGGATTGTACACACTGCTGGATATTTTAATAAAAAATATTATATTTATTTTGATACTCATTTATGTGTATCAATTATCCCTTAATGTCAGATACGTTGAATACTAAATTTTGAAATTCAAATTTAATTCAAAATTTGAATAGCTTTTGTCAATGGTTTTAATCAGGAAATTTATGAACATTAATGTAATATTAATACCATAATTGCCAGTATATTTGGTTTTATTATCTTATTTGAATATGACATAATAACGTCATATATGGAAGAATTTCAGCACTTAAATATATAGTTATTGCTGAATTATTTTATGTTACCATATATACACAAGTGTTTACTATTTGGTTTAAGGAAAGTAAAAAACAAATGACAATATTTATACATATTTGAAATTGTATTACACGTTTTGGCTTTTAGTCTTCAGCCACTTCATGAGACATTAAATGCATAGATCATGTTTCTTTCTTTTTTGTTCTCAACGTACAGAAGCTTTTGTTGACCGGTTATATATATATATATATATATTAAGAAAGCCATTGATTATATTATTAATTTCAATATCTTTATGAGTATTTAATTGATATCAAATCTTTTTGACTTTTTGGCTAAGGAGAAGTTAAAGGTCCGGCTATATATATATATATATATATGGAAAGAAATAAAGTAGAAGAGACACATTATTCTTGAATTACAAAGCTGAAAATTTTTCAAAAATAGTTTTTATTGTCCTAAACACTTACCATCTATTACTTTTTATAACTCACAAAAATATTCTATCTTTTACAAACTTTTCTGGGAAAAGAAAGTACTATAGAGAGCTTATATCCTACGAGCAGTGTAGGCTCACATGGATAATCAGCAAAAGGTGGCTGAGCTGTTGTATCCTGGGGGCAACGTGCAGAAACTATTTGTCTAACTACATCGGATATACCGTAGACGGCACGATTTGTCTCAAGACAGTGACTTGGTCCACGCCTCATCTCTGCCACCTCTCTTGGTAAAATCAAATTGTGTAAATTTCCAAGGAAAATTCAGGTATTATCTCTCCTTTATTTCCAACAATTTTGAGACAAATCGTTATGGAGAACACAAAATCATCCTTGGAAAATGGTAATGTTATGTCTAATTCCTCTGGAGCGGGTGATCTTAATAAGCCATTCCGCTTCCGTGGTGTTAACTTTAAGAGATGGAGACAAAAGACTTTGTTTTATCTTACTCTCTTGAATGTGGCTTATGTGTTAACTGAGAAAAAACCAGAGAAAAAGAAATCTGAACAATTGACTAAAGAAGAACTTTCTCAACATGAAAAAGATGTTAAGAAATGGGATAAGGATCATCTTTACTGTAGAAATTATTTACTTAATTGTCTTTCTGATGATTTGTATGATTATTATGATCAAGCTTACAAATCAGCCAAAAAGATATGGAAGGCATTGAATCAAAAATATGATACAGAGGAAGCTGGATCCAAGAAATATGCATGTAGCCGATTTTTCAAGTTTCAGATGGTTGAAGACAAGTCCGTGGTGGAACAATCCTATGAACTCCAAATGATTTCACAAGATGTTCGATCTGAAGGCATTCGAGTAGATGAACAAATGCAAGTTTCAACCATCATTGACAAGCTGCCTGAGTCTTGGAAGGAGTTTGCCAAAGTTCTGAGACACAAGCAAAAGGAACTCTCTATTGAATCCCTTATCACCCGTTTGAAAGTGTAGGAAGAGGCAAGGAACCAAGACAAAGCTGTTGAATTCCATGGAGCAAATGGTCCTAAGGTAAATTTCATCTCCTCAAATGAAAACATGTCAAAAGCCAATGCAAAAAATAATGACTATGTAAGGCCTAAGAAAAGAAACTTCAAACGTAGGCCAAATGGAAATCAGCCTCAACATAAGACCCACTCTTATCAAAGAAAGAATCAAGCACACCATCCTAAGCATGCTCCAAATAATGGCAGCCACAATAATAATAACAATTATGCATGTTTTGTATGTGGAAAGCCTGGACATTCGGCTAGAAATTGTCGTTTTCGAAAACATGGGCCTATGGCTTAAGCCAATGTCATTGAAGAGCCTCTTGTGGCTATGGTTACCGAGATTAATATTCTCGAAGGCTTAGGAGGGTGGTGGATTGATTCTGGGGCAACTAGACATGTTTGCTATGATAAAAATTGGTTCAAGACCTACACCATCTTGGATGAGAAAAAGAAAATTATGCTTGGTGATTCTCATACCATTGAAGTTGTGGGTATTGGAGGTGTGCTTCTCAAATTTACTTCTGGGAGAGAAGTCAATCTCAAAGATGTCTTTCATGTTCCTGACATTAGAAAGAATCTAGTTTCTAGTTTTTTGTTGAATAAGGCTGGTTTCAAACAAGTCTTTGAGGCTGATCAATATGTACTCTCTAAAAAGGGCATGTTTGTTGGCAAAGGCTATGCTTGTGGTGACATGTTTAAACTTAATGTTGAGATGAATGAAAATTCAAGTTTTGCTTATATTGTTTCTTGTGTGAATGTCTGGCAAGGTAGATTATGTCATATTAATAATAAATATATGAAAAATATGAGTGGTTTAGGTTTAATTCCTAAACTTGAAAATGAACTTGAAAAATGTGAAATTTGTAGCATGACTAAAATTACTCAAAAGCCTCATAAATCAGTTGAAAGAAATACTGAATTACTAGAACTTATTCATAGTGATATTTGTGAATTTGAAGGACATTTGACACGTGGAGGTAATTGGTATTTTATAACCTTTATAGATGATTTTTCAAAATATTCATATGTCTATCTTATGAAAAATAAAAGTGATGCTTTTGAAAAATTATCAATTTTCTTAAAAGAAGTTGAGAATACTTTTGATAAAAAGGTTTAGAACTGATAGAGGAAAAGAATATGATACTCTAGGTCTTAATAATTATATTCAATCTCTTGGTGTTGTTCATGAGACTACTGCCCCTTATTCTCCATCTTCTAATGGAGTAGCTGAACGTAAAAATAGGACTCTTATAAATTTAACTAATGCTATGCTTGTTAGTTCTGGGGCTCCTAAAAATTTTTGGAGTGAAGCTGTTTTAACTGCAAATTTTGTTTTAAATAGAGTACCTCATAAAAAGACTTTTTTAACTCCTTTTGAATTATGGAAAAAATATAAACCAAATTTGAATTTTTTCAAAGTTTGGGGTTGCTTAGCATATGTGAGGCTACTTGATCCTAAAAGACCTAAACTTGGGGTAAAGGCTTCTACATGTGTATTTTTGGGTTATTCTTTATATAGCACAACTTATAGATTTTATGATATTGATAATAATACAATAATTGAATCTAGAGATGCAATTTTTCATGAAAATAAATTTCCATTTAAACATAAAAATAGTGGGGGTTTTGAACAACAAGAGAAATTTGAATGTTCAACATCTAAGTCAAGAGATATTAATGAATATGAGATTGAACCTAGGAGGAGTAAAAGACCTAGAATTGAAAAGGATTTTGGTCCTGAATATTATGTGTATAATTTACAAGGTGACCCTACTTCTTTAGAAGAAGCTTTATCTTCTCCTGATTCAGGTTTTTGGAAAGAAGCCATCAATGATGAGATGGATTCTATTATATCTAATAATACTTGGAAACTTGTAGATTTACCTCCAGGTTGCAAAACAATTGGATGTAAATGGGTACTTAGGAGAAAATTAAAACCTGATGGATCTATTGAAAAATTCAAAGCAAGGCTTGTATCTAAAGGTTTTAAACAAAAAGAAGATATTGATTTTTTCGATACTTTTTCTCCTGTTACTAAAGTTACATCTATTAGATTATTGATTGCTATAGCAGCTATTCATAATTTGATGATACATCAAATGGATGTAAAAACGGCATTTCTAAATGGTGATTTAGAAGAAGAAATCTATATGGACCAACCAGAAGGTTTTACAATGCCAGGTAATGAGCACAAGGTATGTAAATTATTAAAATCTTTATATGGTCTAAAACAAGCACCTAGATAGTGGCATGAGAAATTTGATCAATGTTTGCTTTCTAATGGTTTTAAAACAAATGAAAGTGACAAATGTATATATTATAAAACTTTTGATGATGCTCATGTTATAATTTGTTTATATGTTGATGATCTTCTAATTTTTGGTCCTAATATGGATATTATAAATGCTGCCAAAATGCTTCTTAAAAATAATTTTGATATGAAAGATTTAGGAGAAGCTAATGTTATTCTTGGCATGAAAATCTCTAGAACTTCATATGGCATATTTGTAGATCAATCTCATTATATAGAAAAAATTTTGAAAAAATATAATTACTTTGATTGTAAGCCTGCAAGTATTCCTTTTGACTCTAGTGTGCATCTTTTTCCTACTAAAGATGAAAATGATATTTACAATCAAAAGGAATATGCTAGTATTATTGGTAGTCTTAGATATGCTACTGATTGTACTAGACCTGATATTGCTTATGCCGTAGGAGTTTTAGCAAGATTTACTAGCAAACCTAATTTTGAGCATTGGAATGCCATGACTCAATTAATGAGATATTTAAAAAGAACTGCGCACTATGGTTTGCTATATCAAAGATATCTTGTTGTTCTTGAAGGATATAGTGATGCTAGTTGGAACACCTTATCAGGTGATTCTTTGTCTACCACTGGCTATGTATTTACAATAGGTGGTGGAGCAATGAGTTGGAAATATAAAAAACAACAGATTATTGCTAAATCCACCATGGAGGTAGAATTAATTGCCTTATCTTCAGCTAGTGAAGAAGCGGGTTGGTTACGAGATTTATTATCTGAAATTCCCATGTGGGAAAAACCTATTTCACCCGTCTTAATTCATTGTGATAGTACTGCCACAATTGGTAGAGTGTGCAATAAATACTATAATGGTAAATCCAGATCTATTAGAAGAAAACACAGTATTGTGAGATCATACATAAACAATGGTACCATAAATGTTGATTATGTTAGTACAAATGATAATATTGCAGATCCATTAACTAAAGCTCTAGCTAGAGAAAAGATCTGGATAGCATCGAGGGGGATGGGACTTAAGCCCAAAGAAGAATAAACTACCTATGAGGATACCCTACCTAAGGACTGGAGATCCCAAGAACTAGGTTCAAAGGGAAAAACTAATCATAGAGTAGTTTGATTAACATGCACGAAATATATGTATGAGTAATAATACTCATGTCCCTCCCTATGGTGTGCGTGCATGTATCTTGTAACGTTATATAGGATGAGTTTTTATAAAAACTCTTAATGTGGACTATAGCTCTTATGAGTGGGATGTTAGAGTTACAAGAACATCCTTGATAGCCACACCTAAGTGAGCATGGAAGTGAGGCCGCTTCCTTTGAGAATGGGGCTAGTTCTCTAAATAGCTCATGGATGCTGGGATAAAGCACAAGGCCGTAATGTGCTGGCTTAAAAGCTCGTAGTAGAGTACTAGAATATTATGTGTGTGATGTAATGTTTTGTATCCATAGAAAAAGTTATAGTTCAAGACTTAAATCACTATTAACTTTGGAACAATGTTGCTGAAACACTAAATGAGGGTTCAAGCCATTGGCACTCCCATTATGCATAATGTTCTACTTAACCCAGAAAATTTCTTATATATATTTACCTATTTATTTTTTATAAAAATAAGTGGGGGATTGCTGGATATTTTAATAAAAAATATTATATTTATTTTGATACTCATTTATGTGTATCAATTATCCCTTAATGTCAGATACGTTGAATACTAAATTTTGAAATTCAAATTTAATTCAAAATTTGAATAGCTTTTGTCAATGGTTTTAATCAGGAAATTTATGAACATTAATGTAATATTAATACCATAATTGCCAGTATATTTGGTTTTATCATCTTATTTGAATATGACATAATAACGTCATATATGGAAGAATTTCAGCACTTAAATATATAGTTATTGCTGAATTATTTTATGTTACCATATATACACAAGTGTTTACTATTTGGTTTAAGGAAAGTAAAAAACAAATGACAATATTTATACATATTTGAAATTGTATTACACGTTTTGGCTTTTAGTCTTCAGCCACTTCATGAGACATTAAATGCATAGATCATGTTTCTTTCTTTTTTGTTCTCAACGTACAGAAGCTTTTGTTGACCGGTTATATATATATATATATATATATATATATATATATTAAGAAAGCCATTGATTATATTATTAATTTCAATATCTTTATGAGTATTTAATTGATATCAAATCTTTTTGACTTTTTGGCTAAGGAGAAGTTAAAGGTCCGGCTATATATATATATATATATATATGGAAAGAAATAAAGTAGCAGAGACACATTATTCTTGAATTACAAAGCTGAAAATTTTTCAAAAATAGTTTTTATTGTCCTAAACACTTACCATCTATTACTTTTTACAACTCACAAAAATATTCTATCTTTTACAAACTTTTCTGGGAAAAGAAAGTACTATAGAGAGCTTATATCCTACGAGCAGTGTAGGCTCGCATGGATAATCAGCAAAAGGTGGCTGGGCTGTTGTATCCTGGGGGCAATGTGCAGAAACTATTTGTCTAACTACATCGGATATACCGTAGACGGCACGATTTGTCTCAAGACAGTGACTTGGTCCACGCCTCATCTCTGCCACCTCTCTTGGTAAAATCAAATTGTGTAAATTTCCAAGGAAAATTCAGGTATTATCTCTCCTTTATTTCCAACACACACCCATTGCATTTTGTGTTATTTGGAATCTCATCAGTAAGCTTCAAATCATGCTGGTGACTAAAGTGCTTGATTTCTGTGGCAATTTCAATTCCATCCTCCCCCACAGTGCTTTTTATGACTTTGCAAATTTCTGAGTTAAAGGATTAATGGAGCTCTGGATCTTCAGATTTTGACTCAGTGGACTACTCCTCTTTAAGTTCATGTAAATTTATGTACTCCCTGTTATTGGGGAGCATAGCACAATAGAGGTGGGCAGCAAAATCACATCTTGAGCAATAGTAAAGGCAGAGTGTATCCATTTTTTGAACACAGAGTAGACAAATTGGAGAGTCAGATTGATGGACTTCAAGAGAAAGGGTGCAGTGGAGAGGGTGGTTGTGACGATAAATTTTCAATCTGCGTGGGCAAGTAGCACAACGTGAATGTATAACAAAATCGCATTGGACACAAAAATAGGGTAGATTGCCTTTCTTGCCACAGAAGTCGCAAGTGAACTTCATCAGATTCCAAATGCGGGTCAATTGGTGGTCATGGACTTTAGTTTGGATGGTGAGTGGAAAAGGAGAACATCTGATGTGAATGTTGAAGTTGCAACGGTAACAACAATAACTGTATTCTAAACTCTTTTCTCTGCAGACGTCGCATTTGCTAAATCTGCTAAATTCTTCTTCTTTGTTATCATAATATGTATATATGCTGAAGAGAATAAGAGGATGATTTGGTTGTGAGGGATGGTGCAACCCAAGGGGTAGTTCTGCACATGATTTATGATGAAGGTATGACCCTTCTCCATACAACATCAAATTTGGTTAGAAAATAATGACAGTGCAAATCAAACTGAGAAAGAGAGAGATGCACATGAGATGCTAGATTGAAGTCTGGTAGCATTTGTTTTTTTGACTAATTATCATCAAGTCACAAACTCACATGGAAGAATTAGTAAAGTTTTGTATAAAGAGTAAAGACCAATACCAAATAGACAATCTCACACTTCTCCACTAAGATTAGACGCTAATGCTCTTGCTGGCTGGGCTTGCTCAAATTTGATTTGGAAATCCAATTTCTAATGTCAGCTTGTGAGATTAGAGGTGCGAGGATCTAGATTCTAGAACACTATCTATTTTGATTTTACAGCTCATTTATTAGGGTGAATTTGGGCCTCAGAATGTGGGTGGTCCATCTAAAAGTTCTGAACCAGTGTAAAGTGTGGAAGACAATGTTAAAAAGTTTAAAAATATTGAGATAGGTAAAAGTTGAAAACAAAAAGAGATAGGTAAAAGTTCTTTAAAATGAGTATTAAAAAGAATTATGAAAAAAAAATTCAACTAAGATTATTAATAAAAGATAAAATGAATACTTAATATGTACTATGTATAAGTTATTCTTTACATTACAAAAGGAATGAGGTTTTATTAGGGTCCTTATGTCGAATTCTTTGCACTAAGATTAATGTTTCTTCCTCCTACATAATAGTAGATCACACTAATTAAATTCTTGGTGAGGATCTACATTTATATGAGAGACGAGATTGTTACTTTTGCAATATTATAAAAATTTATACTTAACTCACAGTTGGAATAAATTTCTTTCGGAATTATGAGGTCTACCAAATATTATTATGATCTATCATTCTTTCTGAATATCGAAGCAATTAGGCATTAGAAACTCATTAATTTATAAAGAGATCTTATAGTTTTTTGAATTATTAAATATATTAAACAAATAATCATATAGATTTAACAATAGATCGAAATTGATTGTTGTGATTTCTTGCATGTGATTAACCTATAATAGATATTTAATAAGAATGTGAATCCAAGAAAATAGTAATTAAAAAAAATTAACTAATTGATGTAATTTTTATGAAAGCAAGGTTAAATGTAGCATGAACCAAACCCATTTAGCAATATTATATATCTCAAAAAAATAAAATATTAATTCAAGTACTAAATAAGCCAAAAATTTTACTTTATTTAACATCTATACAACAAAATTTAAGCAATCAAATCAGCACATAATTTATGAAATGTAATAGAAAAACACTCATGCATATAAATAAATTTACAAAAACAACCATCATTACTTACTATAAGAATAATCCAATATTGACTTCAAAATACACCTAGGAAATCTTCCAAGATAGTCTCAATATCAATTTTGTCAAATGTATGTTCATGTGGAGGTCATCAATGACTTCTTCTATATATAAGCTTATTATGGCTTTGGCACATAAAAACATTCTCCAATACAAAAGAAAGAACATGAGAAGTAATTGGGCAAGGAATTTGATGCTTACTTGTTTAGATGTTTATACTTATCTTTCTCATTTTCTCTTATCCTTTTTATTATTATTATCATCATCATCATCATCATCATCTTTTCTTTATCATATCTAGACTTTATACTAACTTTTCCTCTTTATTTTTTTGTAAACATGTCCATACAATCAATTTATTTCTCATTCATTTATTATATTTCTTTTTGTTCATTAGATATATTCTTTGAAAACATCAAGATGTGCCAGTTGAGATGCACATCGATAAGATAGTAATTTGATGATGATAGATCAATCCTAATTATGTCATATATTCAACACCCAAAAGAAGCATCATATATTGTATTATATTTTATTAATTATATATGTAACCATATTAAAATATAGATGACAATTTGTTAGTGGTTCTAATCTGGACCATCAAAGACATCATTTATTTACCAACTATTAACAGTTTACCACCTGTTGTGAACATATTGTGTCCCTAGCTTTATTCATATGACTTAACTAATTGATTTTTTTTTTTGTTATCTTTTATATTAATTAATGTATAATTGATTTCTTTTAGATAAGTAGATTAGTAACTGTAATAAATATGTAACTTGAGTTCTAGTTCACTTAACACTTTTGCTTCAAAAGTGTAATAGATTGTTTTCCTTTTTGTTTGTGTTTCCTTTTTCCATTTTCTTTGTTTTTGAAAAACATAAACATTGAGGTCAAAAAAGAAAAACACAAACATTAGATTGACATAAAAGAGAAAAGGAAAGAAGATAGAAAAAAGAAAAAGAATAAAGACAAAAATACTTTAAAGAAATGAACTTTATCTTTGCTTTGATTCTACTCAATCATTTTAAAAAATTGATTATTCCAAACTTGAATGCTATCATGTGTAACTTTCACTTCTTTATCTTTGCTCAAATTCTACTCAATCATTTTAAAATATAAAATTCTACTCAAACATTTTAAAAAACTAGTAAGTTGCCCGTGCGATGCACGGATAATTTTTTGATATTTTATGTAAGACGGTTTTGAATAATATTGTACATATATTATAAAGAAAAAGTAAACTAAATTATAGTTAAGAAACATATACATTTTGAGATATTAAAATTAGTTTAGTAGTTTCTGATAGGCCAAAAACAAATTGACCCCTTGTGATAAATTAACCAATTAATTTAGCCAAGTGAAATTAATTGGATTCAATTATATGCAATGAGCGTAGTAGCACAAAAAAATCACCAACTAAGTAAATATGCAGTGGAAATTAAATTTGACGCATGTGATTTGTTTATGAATGGGGAAAACCACTGAGGCAAAGCCCCACCAGGTGATTTTAAGGTCATCACTCCCGAGAATTCACTATTATCACAACAAGTGGTTACAAGTAAAAGAATCCCAGTACCTTATACCAACCTACAATTGAACCCTTACTCTAATACCCAATTGGACTTGTTCTATAGTGACAATCTCTCCTTTTAATGCATTGTTCCCAATACGTGACTAACCAATCTGATACGTGGATCCCAGTATGCGGCTTACTCCTTTGCACGAATCCAAGTATGTGACTAACTCCACAGCAACCCTTTGATTGTTGTAGTTGGTTTGTAGCAGGTTTACATAGAAACACCAGTAAGATCTTCAATGTTGGTGCAAGAGACTTTACTTGGTTACAAAACCCAAAGGCGTACAAGAAACGCAGCAAGAACTCTTTCTTCTGTAAGAGGAGGCTAGAGTTTCAAAAAGAAAACCTTATGAAGCTCTCTAGAGTTAGGTTTTTCTTTTTCCACCTCCTTTAAATAGGAGCTTAATGGGCTATCCTATTCCAAATAGGTTTACACAAACTTTGGGCTTTCCTAGTCCAATAAAGATCATACAAACCCACAAACCTTGGGTTTTTCTAGTCCTATAAGGATTATACAAACTCATAAATAAATAGCCTTTTAAAATAAAAATGTTGTTGGCTATAGTCTGAAACCCGTAAGCTTAATAGATCGAGACATGTGTCCAGCTTTAATGAATCTCGACAGATTGAGCTTCTATCGAGGAGGTATCGAGACCTGTAGATTGAATTTTTCTTGAGCAGTTCTTGAGTAATCTTCATGTTTTTAATTTAACTACTTGTAATGATCATCTTGAACCTACTTAGATTTACCCAAATACAAGTAAAGTGCGTTTTATCAAAGATATGCCAATTACATAAAAATATGTCCTTATTAGTTTCACTGTATATTTGTAACCTTCTCAAGGTAAGATTAATTTTTTTTTAAATCATGAAATTAACCAAAGATAAATGCAAAAGAGTAACAGGACCACGAAAATCAATTAATTTGTGTTGTGTTCACATATTTCATACCATAAAATGAAAGTATGTCCAACTCTCTCACCATCTTCTACTCATTGATAGTGTGATATTAAGACATGATGTGGGCAAATGTGTATGAATGTATCTTATAGATGATTTAAAATTAAACCATAGTAAAATATGGCTTTACACTGCACACCAAATATTATCTCTACTTATATACCCAAAACAAAAACTATCCAACTAAATTACTGAAACCTAAATCATATTTAAGCCCTAAATTTTAAAAAGAAAAAAGGAAAAAAAATACTCATAGGGGTTTCAGCGTCTTGATGGTAGTGGGAGACTTGTATAACAGAGGCGATGACCTCTTAGATTCCTCTTTCTCTCTCTTTCAAATGCTTTGATAGTCTCAAGTCTTTTATTTTGGTAATATATAATGAAACAATACGTTTTATTTAATAATCCACAACATTTTTTGTGTCTCTCTATCTCTCTTCAAAACCTTATTTGGTTACTTATTACTATTAGTCCTAAATTATTATTATTTTTTTTGCTTTTTTTAAACTACTAAAATGATGGGTATGCTAAAAGACATGAAGAATAGAGAAAAATGTGGTGTAAGCTTGTCAATTAATTAGACATTAATGAGATAATAGTAAAGTAAATTTTTTTTTTTTTTGGAGAGAGAATAGTAAAATAAGTTAATGTGAACTTTTATGTAACAGTAAAAAAAACTTAATGATAAACTCCACATACAAAATGTAATGGTTAGGGCTAATAAATGGTGCTTGATATTTCCTGAAACAAATTCGCAAGTGCTTCATTATTACAAGATGGCAAGGTAGGTGTGGTGCTTATTATTCAGTTTTGCTATTTTGTGCGGTATGAGCCATAGTGATAAAAACAAAAATCAATGGTGATTTAAAAGTGTTTTTCGCTTTGTTTTTAAAGGATATGAAGGCCCAACTAAAGACGATTGAGTTTTGATAAATTAATGTGTTTTTAGCAAATTTCTCTTTGTTTAATCATGTTCTCTTTATGTTGATACTTACAAATGATTTCCTTAATTTCATTGAGTTAATTAATTGGGTGTTTGTGATCAAGATCTCTATATTTGGTTGTGAGAATAGAGTGGTTGAGAAAATGTTTGATAGGTTGCTAAAATCACAAAAATGAAAAGTTATTCATGATTTGAGATAGATTAAGAAGAGAATCAAGAACAAAGGCACAATCCCTCATGTGTGATGTGTGTGTTTGATTCAAAATAAAAATAAAAAGATAATTATTCCGCATTGCTTGAGAGAGTGTATTGTGGTATGCTTTTGTGTTAGACTTATTTCCTCTCCTTTGCTTCTATGTGTGACTGTTTCTCAAAAAAAAAAAAGGACAAAAAATCAAAATGATAGAATGATAGCATAGTGGGGAAACAAATATAATTGTCAACAAAAGAATTGTGGAACGTTTATGAACAAAGAAGGAAAAAAATTGTTTTTGCATCTCCTTTTTTTTCCTAATATCAATATTCATGTCAAAAAGAAATAAAAATTTGAAGTTTATATGATGTGCCAAAACATTAGTATTGTACTAATCCAGCCAATTCTTGTGCCAAAGAGAAGATGGAACATAATCCACCTAGGATTATGATTAGCAAAATATGACGCTTGTGCTAGATGGAAACATAAATGCATTGCGCTCATTTTTCCTGAAACCAAACCGTTAAAATTGGGAGATTTTTTTTTTTTTTCAATTATCTTTTGGTCACAACTTAATTTAAAACACAGTAAAACAACCACCAGCCTATTAAAATTTGAAACTTGAATACTCATTCAACCACAAAGTCTCCATAAAATTTTGGACTAATAATGGAAATTAGAAAAACTTACCCCCACGCTAAGCAATATAGAAATAACACAAAGCATGGTTAGTTTTGCTTAGAAGAATTTAAGCTCTATATATGGGAAATTAATATTAGGAAAGTAAGATAAAAGGGCCTCTTCATTTTCATTGATACAGTGGGTATGACATGAGAGAAAAAATTGTAATAAAACAGTAACTTAAGGAAAAGAGAGAGAGAGAGAGAGAGAGAGAGAGAGAGAGAGAGAGAGAAAAAAAAGAATTAGCAAGGATTTGGTAGGACGTGTGGGCTTCAATTGTTTGGTTCCACTCGCCACTGCCAAGCCTCTCCAATCCACCCAAATTAGATCAAAGCAAATAGTTCTTTTGGGACTTTAATTGTGGAGAGAGAAAAATTTAAGGCTATAAACTTTTAAGATGGTGCAAAAGAAATATGAGTTACGTTTTGTTGGTTAGTCCATTTAGGGAAAAAAAAATCAAACACATAGCAAATCATCAAATATTGTTGAAAGCAGCCAAAGGCACCCACCCAAACAACAAATCAATATATCAGAAGAAATAGAAGAGAGATAAAAAGATAGAAAAAAGGTCACTTACAGTTGTTGCCTGAAAAATAGTCAATGAGTGGGAGATATCTTGGTGATTTGGTTCCAAGCCAACCTTGCCATAGGCAAACAAATGACACAAAATTGAACAAAGAATTAGAATTGGGTTTTAATTTTTAGGTAAATACAGTGGTATATTTTTGTTTTTGGCAATACAAAGATGAGTTTCTTATTCATAAGGAAACCAAAACACCAGTAATAGGGACTACCCAAGATAATAATTGAGGGACCTCAACCATCAAAAACTGGCAAAAAAACTCCCCATTCTTCTAGATCATAATTTGTGTAAAATGAATGAAATGTTGAATTGGCACCTTAACTTTCTCATTGCAATTGAAAGCTTCATAATAGACTCGTTCAAATGCTTACAATTAATCATTAAATAGATAGATAAGCACTTGATAGAACCACAATTGAATGAAAAAAATTTCACCAATCATCGTTTCTCCTATGAGCAACACGTAAAATAACTATTTTTCATTCACCAACAATCATGTAGTCTAAATCCCAAAACTTCATAGCAATTTGAATCAACAAATGTGGAAAAAGATAGCTAACATAATCAAAAGAGACAAAAGAGAAAGTACCTTTAATATAAATGCTTTGAAAGCCTTTTCCGAATTTGGGATTGCAATTGCTAATAGAACAAAACCTAGGATCTGCTGATTAAAGCCAAAAGTGATGGGATTTTCAATAAAAATTAATACCATAAAATACCCAATGACTAAACATTGAACTGGAATTGTGAATCCAGAAAGAATAAAGTTGTCAAACAAAGCAGCTAGCACAAGGAAAACCAATTACACCTGGATAGACACGTCTAAAGCTGATTAGCCACAAATCTATTGAAAAAAAAAAAAAAAACAAAAAACATGGGAGGAAAAGAGGAAAAACTCACCTTGAGTTGCTACTGGTAAAACAATGAGAGAGGAAAGAGAGGTTGGAAATCTTAATGGAATTTAATACTAGGTGGCAACTGAAGCATCTAAAGAATTCAAAGAATCAGGGGGTGAAAAAGGATGTCATATTATTTATTATCATTAATTAATCCTTATCATTTACATAAGCTATTAAAGATGGGCTTAGGTTATTTACGATGAATGGTGTTTGAGTAGTAGAGAAGAATGGCATGAAGAAGTTAACGTGAAAGGCTAAACATAACATTAGAGCTCATGCTTTCCTGCATGATGAGGTTTCTGCTTTTATATATATATATATATATTGATTGATGATTACAAACTTGAATGTTATCTTTAGTGTGACTTAATCATGTCAAATGTTGCAATTATTATCTAGTACCTCTAATAAGCATTAAATATCAGTTAGTGTATTATATTCTAGTTTATCAACACCTATTGTAACTCTAAGCAATGTTATACCACTAATAAAATTAAAATTTTGACAATACCTAGTATTAGATTACATGTTATTTACATTTTTAATATGCATTGAACTCTAAACATTTTTGTTAGAAACACCAGTTGGTGTCAATTGAACTATAACATTCTTCATGCAAAATTATAATTTAACTAGAAACATAAATGTTATATTCTCATGAATTTGATAGGAATGAATCTAACAAACCAAACTTGATAATTTTATATTTCCATGGATATGATTTCAAGAATGAAAGATTCCACAAGCCAACTCTAAATGTTTAAAAATTCAAGATTTACCTTTCACATTCCTAAATTAGGTGGTGAATAGGTATTTTGTCTCCAAGTGCAATGTAGAGTTTCAAGCTATGGTTATCAATACCACAACAGTTTTAGAAAATAATTCTTTGATGATCTAAGCTGCAAAGATATCTTGACTTTTGGAAAAAAACCTTGCTTATTGTGACAACCAATCACCAATTAGTCTAGCACTCAGTGCCACAATTTTATGGAGTTGATGTTTTAGAAATTATTTTGCTTATTCAAACACGGATTGGTGATGTCGTACAAGCATGCAAAATTCATTTTTTTTTACTGAAAATGGATTCAATGATGCTTGAATTTCTTCAAGTGTTCACCCCTTGGTCTCTGGTACCAACTTTGCTACGAAAAAAATAGTTAAGTCTCATATGCTTGAGAATGTGAAGAATGTTCTTGACAAAAGGTAAACATAAATTAAAAGCTAAAGTGATCATATTGCAGTATGCATCCAATATTACAGCAATATTGAGAGATAAGACTAGCTTGGCATTATCTGTTGAGCTCCAATCCATTAGAAAGTTAATGGCATATGATACAATCCAAGAACCTAACTAGCTAACCAATGTAACAAGGCTTCCAGCTGAGCCCTTCATGTTTATGGGAAATATCTGAGACATAATCAACTCTATTTCAACCAACCATAGGCCTTCATGGAAATTATTTTGATAATAAAAGAGGTTATTTCAAGTATGATAAGGAAAATCTACCTTTGACATTATAACCCAAGGAATTCCTCCCATGCCTAGTGAGAAAGATCCTGTGTACACCTTGTTTGGTTCTAAGTACTTAGGAACTAATGTATTAAAACTCTAATCTGTATTGTTGGCAAACTATGATCAAAACATGGTGTTCGTCATGTTTTAGGCTTGCTCAAAGTATGTCTCTTATGTAAAGTTGGAATTGAGTTAATTGCAGAATTGAGTGTGCAATTCTAACTGACTCGATCGATCGAAAGTCATGCAGATTGTTTTTCTGCAGAATTTTCCAACTCAGTCCTAAGCCCATATGACATGTAGGGTTTTATGTTTTGCCCTAGGTATAAAAGGCAAACCCTAGCCACATTTTAAAGGTTGCTCTATTTGTTGTGTGTGTGAATATCTTGTGAGATCTGAGAGGTGGTTGCCTTCATACATGCTTAGGATTATCAAGAAGGAGATTTGATTGAGAGCTTGATAATCATTCAGTTGCTGCACTAAGGAACTTTAAGATATGCAAGCAGAAGTGCTTGTATTTGCTGGAGAATCCAAGAATGAAGGAGTCCGTGGTCTCGGAGCTTGCACGTGGTCATGTCAGTAAGTTTTCTACTGGTGGATAGAAATAAGATGTTAGTGGTCTAAGTCGCTATTGTAAAACTTCGATTCTTTCATAGTGGATTCAGGTTTACCTTGAGGAAAGCTAGATTAAATCCCCCCCAAGTTTTTTATCGGTTTGGTTTTCCTGATTCATCATATCTTTGTATTCTTTATATTCCGCACTTTACATTGATATGATTATATGATTGTGTTAACCTAGATCTGAAATTTGGATTAAGTAATAACTTGGCTTGTTGACTAGGTTAATCCGGTTGTGTTTAAGGGGTCTAAAAACAAACACACCTAATTGCAGAACCAAACAGATAAATTCAACTTAACCAATCTTTAAACCACTAAGAATTTGGCTCAAACCAATAGTAGTTAATATCAACTGGTGTACAATGTTGGAATTGTGACCCTTAAGCCAATTGCACCATGAATATAGATTGAGAGCTGTAATAGATGACCAAAATCAAATCATAAAAATCCACAACTTTATGCAAGACCTTCTGAAATGCTCATGCTTTCAAAGCAGCAAAAACTAGTTCTAGATTACTACTAATTGGTTAAATACAACCAATGGTAATGGTATTAAACAACATTCATTTTATGAGCTCTTAAACTTAATAGGATTTCCACACCCAGAAGTACTCAAAGACCACGGATAAAATGAAGAAAGTTGGAGATAAAAGCAAAATAACATTTTTCACAAGCTGTCCTTTCTTTGGATGTTTTATAAGGGAAAAAAAAAATTGTCCTTGGGATAATTGCAATACCAGTATACCAACAAGTGCTAAAATTGGCGTTGTCTTGGTCCATGTTTAAAGATCCTGCATAATTGAATCTTTATTCTATTAAGAAATATTCAACAAAATCGATGAAACTAGTTTTTAAGAAAAATAGATTTTCTGTAGAAAATACCTACAAGAAGAATGACAATCCCACAAGCAAGCAACCTAAGCATGTTCCTGCTGCAGAAACCTGTGAATATAGTGGGATTCAAAATTATTTTCATTCAACTCCATTACACAGTAGAGATTTCTTAACCTTCTTACCAATAGAAGTGGCCGCCTTCTAGATTTATCCATCAAAATTACCCCTAATGCCATCATTGGAATCTGTACAAAATCATGTAAATCACCTAAAAAGCATTAAGCAGAAGAAAATGTTGGAATTCGGCAAAGAGAGTTAAGAACCTGAACAATGACCATTGCTATGGTCCCAATACTACCCGAAAACCTTGTCATTGACAAAGTATTCCTCTATTCAACTTCCATTTCTTGTTAACTATAAGTAGCATTAAATAAGTGGAAAAAAATAAGAGAAAGAAAAAAGACAATCCTTTTTCTACCAGTTGTTGTGAATATAGCACTTGCATAAAATGCAATTCCATTGACTCCTCCAAATTGTTGTAGTACCATCAGGCCAACTCCAACCTAACCCACTTTTATGTTAGCCAAAAAGATCAAACTTGTCTAAAAAGTTAAAAATCGTGCTACAAAGATTATGATACAAAAGCTTACAATAAGTGAATGAGCATATCTCCATTGAAATAAGTCAAGAATTCTAACTTCAGGTAGCCGTTGAAGGGTTTCTGTGTACTCCTATAAAATGATTCAAAAACCATGTCAATACTTGTTTCTAAGCAAAATTGTTGGAAAATATTCAAGACTATGTTGAAGTATGTAATTTTTCTAGTTAAAGAGGAAACAAAGAGTTATATTCTCATTGACATCTGAAGTCCAAAATTTACTCTAATCTTAGCAGCTTCTGGAGTGATATCTGCATTCTGCCACTAAGGTGCTGTAGAGCGACTTCACACTCTTTCTTTTGACCAATTTTTGCCTAAAAAAATCATATGAGCATGTCAGTCAATGCTTGAATTTGCTTTGCCACTTTATAGCATTTAGACATCTTAGTCAAATCACATGTACTTGGCTAAAAAGAAGAATAATGGAAAAGGCAATGATTAGCAAAACTTTAACTTTTTGTTTTTTTGTTTTTTTTTTTGGTTTTTTTTTTCAAATGCATTATCCAAAGAGCACCTTTTGTTAGAATATTTATGTGTGAGTGGTGTGGTTAGTTGTAAGTTGTTTAGTTAGAAGTAATGAAGTCCCACATTGGATAATAATGACAAAAGTGAGTGATTAAATATTACATAATTGAGCCTAAACCCATTGCCTCAAGTTTTTGGATTAAGTGGTGTCGCGATATGTTATATTAACTCCTTAATTGCAGTCTTCCCAATGTGTTATCTTCCCAACACCTTCCAAAAAAATCTTCAAATAAAATTTTGAATAACTCACCAGCCATCTTGGAGATTCTGGAATGAAGAATAGACCAAAAAGTTGTACTAGACATGGTATAGTTCCTGAATTAAACAAAAAAAGAAGAAGCCTTCTTATGAAACTACCTTCAAATGACAAGAATACAGGACAAGAGCAGGGAAGCTTACCAATAAGTGCCAAAGTTCGCCAGTTCACAAAAGCTCCAATTAGATATGTTAACGATACCCCACAACAAATCATCAACTGTATGAGTGGCGATTAGTAAGTGAACAGGGCAATGACTTACTCAATTTCCATATTCATGAGACTTTTGCCTTACCTGATGAATAGTTGTAAACCCTCCTCGAAGATTCTTAGGTGTTATTTCCACTATATATATAGGTACCTAATTGCTATCGGGAACACAATTAATTTTACTATTTACATGAAAGATAATTCATTGAAATTGTAATCTAACAACTTACCACATAGGAAAGGAGTCCCATCCCACAACCTACCAACAGTCTCCCAAGGTTAAGCCACCAAGCACCCTTTCAACAAGCACCAAACATTTGACATTATGAAGTGAAGCTAAGATAACATATCTACTTACGACAAATTAATTCATGCATGATCATCTAAACTTTAGTTTTATGTAAGAGCAACTATAAAATTGTGATGCTGCCTTAACGATTTCCATTATCCTTATGTAAACATCTTTTCATATAAAATGTAGGGGTTGTCATGCATGTAACATTAACATTGATGTTTGGAACTGCAAAAAACAGAGAGATGGGATTTAAAAACTTTGAGAATGTAGCCACCCTGCCAGGCAGAATATCTCTGAAAAGCCCCTTGTCTGCCTTGCAAAACAACCATCAAATTGAAAAATTGGTGAGCTGTGGAGTTTGAAGCTTTATAATACCACCAGCAATTCCAGGGTGAAGTACTTACACCTCTTCTACCTATGTAATCTACTATTTGGCCATTCACTAGTGCACCTATCATTGCTCCAATTGTCAATATCGAACCAAAAAGTGAGTACTGCAGTATAACCAAAAGATGTTGAGAAAATCATATACAGAGATGTATAAGGCAAGCAAAAGATAGTTTACGATGCAATGAAACAAAGTGGATTTTGCATAAAACAACAAGATACAACATTTCACTTCATTTTGAAACCTCAAACAATGACTTCTCTATGAAGATCAGGTCAGTATCTCCAAGTCATATGGTCCTTACTGCCATCTAAAATTATTCTCTGCACTCAAAACTTTGAAACGTCATCATCCTAAATGTTGTATGCCTTTTAATTTTATTTAACATTTCTCCAAATCATAGTTGAACTTTATTCTAATTTTCAGATCAGAAAAACACAAGCTAGGTGATGAACTGTGTCTGTGATATTGCCATGCGGACATGATTTTCCAAACTCAACCTTTCTTCTTTTTCCATGTAGTAGAGCTCAAATAGTGGTATCTTCACATGAAGATTTGTTGTCATAAATCACCATAAGCCCAGACAATAGAAGCATAAATACTAAAATTTATACAAAATTTAAATGAAATTAATATAGAAATGGAAAAATGGTTAAAATAATACAAATGTTATATTCACAGCAGAAGATGTTTCTAGAGCAAGATAGTTCAAGTGCTTAAAAGTATTCCAAAGTGATTAAAAGTGTTCTAAAGTGATAATATAATTTGCCAAAAGTAAAAATGCACTTTATGGTTTTACACCCACCTCTGCCACAGTAAGACCCAGGTCATCCGTGATTTCAGACTGAGCAGGTGATGAATATCCCACCTACAAAATCAATCATACACCATTTTCATTTCAGTAGTCAGCATATCAAACGTCTAGGCATCCCACCTTGAGATACCCATCCCATTTATTGTCTTATTAAGTTATTCTCTCCAATGTTACAAAAACACTCCCTGCAAGCCATTGACAAATCTATACCTCAATCATTCAGATGCATTTCTATGTAAAATCCCTACAAAAATTTGGCGTTCAACTAATATATTTTCTATCATGGCCTAGTAGCATAGAAAACATTGTGACTCTTTAAACTGTAGTGAAGATTCAGAAATGAATAATTCTTAATAGAATTTGAGTTCTCTACAGATTTGCAAAATTTGGCACTCATCATAAACACATCAAAATCTTTGCAAACAATATCCCGGGACCAAGGACCATGTGGACTAAAGAGAGTGTGGACCATTCTATGCTAAAGTAAAATTTCACTTACAGTTGTGCCAAAAACATAAGAACCAGAGACAGCAACCAAAAGTGCTAAGCACAACCACACCTGTGGCTGAGGAAGATCCACTCTGACTCTCACCACCATCATCACAACTAGTAGTGTTGGCACAAGCATGGTCACCACTACTAGCACCACTGCCATATAGTTGATGGTGTTCTTCTTTGGCAACTAGAGGAGTTGATAGCTCTCCTTCTTCAATGCTTTCTCTGCCCATATCTTTGGATGGCAAAGAAATGGTATGTACAGTATGAATTATGTTAGGACATATGTGATTCATTTGTTAGGAACATATGTCACTATTTTATGTAATGGCTAATTCTTTGACAAAACACACTTTACTTGTATTTGGGTAGATCTAGGATGTGTTTAATACTTCAAGAAACCTTATTTCAAGATCAATTGTTGAAGCCATACAAGTCTGTCCAAGTTTCAAACTGAAAAGTGCTGTTCATTAAAGCTCGACAGCTAGCCATCTATCGAACTTAAAAAGCTGTTCCAGCCCCGTGGTTCGACAGTAGCTCGATAGATAGGGTATTTATAGAGGTTTATGAAAAACAGAATTTTAGTCTTGTTTTGACTACAATCCGTGATTGTATATTTGAGCTTTCTTTTCTCACAACCCTAGACATATAAAAGGATTATTTTAAGAGCCGTCAAAGGTGGAACAAGTTGCACAAGTGTTGAGCAAAGTCTGTTCAAGCAAATTGTGACCGGAGACAAAATTTCGCCCTAGTTCATCATTCTTGTAGAAGTTACTATGTTTGTGCACCATAGGGTTTTGTAACCAAGCATCTTCTTAATCTTCATCATTTGGATGAACTAAAGAACTTTACAGTCAACAACCTTCTCTAGTTGGTGATTGAAGTCGCGTACTGGGATCCGCATAATTGGTTAGTCACGTATTGGGAGCTGTGCATCAAAAGGAGAAATTGTCACTACAGAACAAGTCCAATTGGGTATTGGGGTAAGGGTTCAACTGTAGGTTGGTATAAGGTACTGAGATTCCTTTACTTGTAATTGCTTGTTGTGATAATAGTGAAGTTTTGGGAGTGATGACCTTAAAATCACCTGGTGGGGTTTTTGCCATGTAGGTTTTCCCCATTTGTAAACAAATCACCGTGTCAATTTATTTTTCGCTGCATACTTAGTTTAATTGGTGATTTGTTTGTGCTACTACGCATTTGCATGTTAATTTGATTAGTTAATTAAACTTGGCTAATTAATCAATTAATTCATCAAAAAGGGTCAATTCGTTTTTGGCCTATCAAATTAAAACTTCAATTTGTGTTTCAAACACAAAGAGATGAAGGCAAGAAGAAGAGGGCAGTTTTTGAGTTTGACGGATAGAGATATTGAGTTAAAAAGAGTAGAGATGAAGTGTTTAGGACCCATGTGGAGTTCATCATTGGACACATTTATCAGTATTTATTTAATTTTACTCTTGGATGTGATGCTATCTTTGTCCTTGTCCTCTTTATTACAGATTGAGATAAAGTGCCAGTATTTCCAGCATGTGTAGGTGCTTGAATAAAAAATTTTAAAAAAAATTTTTAATTCTTAAACAGTTTGAACTTGGCTTGATGAAAAGCTCGTTCATGTTTGTTTGTTTATAAACAAGTTGAGCTTGAGTAAAAAATATTGTTCATGAACAAGCTTGTGAACACCAAGGTTTGATATAAAAGTAACAAAACAAGTTAAGCCTAGTTTTATTTTTGAGTTTGGTAATAAAATTGATATGAGCTTGATAAGTTTACTCATATCCTTCTAAAACTTTAATTAATTATAAGTTGAGACCACTCATTCAAACCAAATAAGCTAGATAATAAACTTGATATAGGCTTGATAATATACTTGTATCCGATCTCAAACTCAAAAGCATGATATTGAGCTTGAGTTTAGGCTTGATATTGAGCTCGAGCTTGGCTTGACTAATGAATCAAGTCAAGCCAAGCCAAGCTCAAGCTCGAGTATTATTTGTAGGCTCGTATCAAGCTCAAACCAAGTTTGAACATTCTACTTTTGTTGTCGAGCCGTGCTCTCGTATCAAGCTCAAATCAAGTTTGAACATTCTACTTTTACTGTCGAGCCGTGCTTGAATAGTTACTACTCGACAAAACTTGGCTCGTTTACTGTCCTATCCCTAGAGCTTTAGTTAGCATCCATATTATACAATTAACTTCAGCACTCCCTGAATTGCTTTACTCCAAATTTGCAATTAAGGCAGCCTGTCTAGTGTCTAGCCTTTGTTGCTACCCCTAACTCATGAGATGGCTTTGAAAAAGTCCCATTAAAACTTATTACATGAACCTTAAAATGCTCAATGTTGGGTTAAATTGCAGCATGAACATATTCAAATATTGATTAAATGATTAAATTCACTTTTTCCAATCTCTTTGACTTAGAGTTGCTTCATAAGGTGTGGTTTCTAACCGATTGTGTTATCTCTTGGAGTTATCAACCTTTTAAAATTAAAATTTTGAAATCAAGTTTTTGGGATAAATGATAATTTATGAAAAACTTATTACACTATTTCCAGTTTATAAGTTCAATAGAAAGCAACCAAGTTATATTACAAATTAGCAATTCGCTACACTGTGGTGGTTTTCTGTGATATTCTTAAATTTTAGATGGTTAGCTTTTCTTCTAAGTGGTTTTCTAAAGCAAATAGCTTCAGAATGACAACTTAACTATTGTCAATGTGCTTGGAAAATTGTGTTCCCTGAATTATCAATTGCAGTCCTTTTTTTTTTTTTTTTTTTTGGTAAGCTATAAAACTATTGAATCAGTTAGCAAATAACTTGATATCATATATCATGAAAATAATAGAAACAAATTTGATCATAAAAGGATGTTTACAATAACCTTGATAAATGTGTGCATAAATTTCACAATACTTGATGATGAAAAGATGATCATCCACACCAAATAAATAAGCTGATTTCTCCCAAAATGTTTCCAATAACATTTTTCTTTGCCATGAAAAAAATGTTAATTGGTTTATTGGGTAGAATAGGTAATTGAACCGAGGATCGTGATGCATGAGATAACCCCAAAACCGAACATACATAAACAATATATATTCACATGTGGAAGTTTGTTTTATAGGGTTTTTAGATTTCAATTGAACTAAGATGAACAAATTTTCTTATGTCTTAAGGGTTTGAGTTTTTGCGCTGAGGATTGGTAAATGATGCATGAATTTCCTCCAGTGTTTGCTTCTTGGTCTCTGGTACCAGCTTTGCAATAAAGACAACAGCTAAACCACAAATGACTGAGAATATGAAAAATGTTCCTGAAATATCATAGCCAAAATAATCATGATTAGTTACCACAGAGAAACCATGAAATTGGAAAGTAAAAGTGAAGATGTGTGGTGGGTGGGGTGCTGCTTATGAGTTACCTGCTAAACTCCATGCTATCATAAACTTGAAGACGTATACAACAATCCAAGCGAAGGACCAGTGTGCTAAAGTCACTAGGCTTCCAGCTGTACCCTTGATGTTTATAGGATATATCTAAAATAAAATCATCCTTCAAAGTTCAATCTTATGTATAATCTTGCTTGTCTTGTGAAACTTCTATACTTCTATACTATCATGAAAAGGGAATTTCGGAAATTTTTTATTTTGCCCCCCCTTTTGTGTCATTTTTCTAAATGGCCACTAGTACCCAATTTATAGTTACATCTTGTGTGGTTTAGTACTACAGAAAAGAAAAAGGATAGAAGGGATCAAACTGTGACTGTGAGTTCTATAAATTTATAATCCTTGCAAATTCTTTCTTACTTAACATGTTATTGAAGCATTGGATGATAATAAGAGTTAAGTTCATAATCCACTTCTAGGAGTGTTGTTATTTGAGAGAGCCTAATGTCGTCACAAATAGTTAAAGCCAGTTTTCTCGTTCAATATGTAGTGATTATTGAGAGCAACTTTGTACGTGCAGAAGGCTATTAAATTTTGAGTTCAGAGTTCAATAAGTTACATACCTCTGACATTATAACCCAGGGTAATCCTGCCATGCCTGTTGCTTGAGCCATACTAAATACCTACACAAATTGTTAATTGGTCAAATAAATACATGTCATTTGATCTACCAGTACATAACAACTTGGCTAATAATTAAAGAAAAAGATCAATGAACACTTCCCTGTGGCTTCTAAGGATCAAGTGGAAAACAAACATAAGAAATTACTTATTTTCCTCTGCTAATAGGTGATAAGAGGGATTCAAGTCCTAGAAGACTACAGCTTGAATCCATTTTCATCCAACATAAGCTCAGAACTTAGAATATGCTAAAGTTTTTAAAATCCCCACAAATATTCTAGTTGGCACTTGTAAGTAAATGAGGAAAAATTTAAGAAGTTCAACAGAGTTTTTTTCAGTTCTTTTCTTGATAAGGGAAACAATTGTCCTGCAGAATATTGTATTACCGATAAACCAATTAGCACCAAAATGGGAGTGAGCTCCTTCAACAGGCTAAGGTCCTGCGAATAACAAATTTAAGTTTGTTACTATTGAATATGGAAAACAAAACCATGAAATAAAAAGTGTCTACATATGGTTTTGGTAGAAACCTGAAAGATGTATGACAAACCTACAAGGAAGCAACTCAAGCTCAGTCCACTGGCAGAAACCTGAAAACATTGACAAACTTGATAATCAATAACTGTTGAACTGTAAGGCAAACTTAAAGAGAAATATTTTTTGCCATTATCACCATTAGAAGTGGCCGCCTTCCTAAATTATCTGACAAGAGTACATTGATAATGTTGGCTGGAATCTGCACAAAATATGTACACGTTTCGGAAATGTATCAAGAGGAATCCCACATTCATTTAAGCTAGAGTGAGTTAAGTACCTGGATAATAGCCATAGTTGTAGTCCCAATGCTACTTGAAAATCCTATATAGACCAGAGAGTTGTAGTGTTCACAGTTATTCAAAAAAATAGTGCCAGTAGTTACATAAAATAGTTCCTTGTTTTACCAGCTTCTGTAAATAAATAGCTTGCATAGTAGGCAACTGCACTGCTGCCTCCAAGTTGATCAAGCAATATCAGCCCAAGTCCGGCCTAAACCAATTTTAAAAAACACTTCACACTCACACAAGCAATTTATGGAAAAGAGGCCACAATAAGAGACACTCACTGTGAGTGGAGAGACATATCTACTATGGAAAAAATGTAGTTTTCCAGTCTCTGAAAATTGTTGACATATTTTTGTATAATCCTGTCAAAAGCACATGTATCATTCTTTTGTTGTCAAGAAAAATAAAATTGTTAAAATAATAATAATTGAAAAAAAATTTCCTCTAATTGAGGTTACATAACAGTGACTCTACTAAAAAAACTTGAATTGGAAACATTACTTTTATATCAGCTGCTTCTTGAGAAATATCAGCATTCTTTCCCCTAAGAAGCTGTAGAGAAGCTTCAAACTCTTCTTGCTTACCAACTTTTGCCTGTATTATTTCACCAATGCAATGAATGGATGCTTACTTGTCATTTGTAGAGTAAACACAACGTACGTGATTTAGTAGTCTTAAAGAGACTTTGTTGCAAAGCATGCTTTTGGAAAAGCCAAGAACAACAGGATTTAGATTGGCAATTCCTGTTGACAATGTAAAATTGAACAACCCCCGGGAGTAGATTCAATGGCTTATAAACACATAAGGTGAAATTACTCCTAACCAAAGTGGGATAAGTAACAAAGAGCAAAAGTATTTGAACACACACTCACCCACACCAAGATAGAGTGTTGGTAAATTGTTGAAAAACGATTCAAAGCTGAAGCTACTAAAAGAAGTGAAAACAAGGATACCTCGCTTGATAGTCACTCAAGTGAGACTCCTGGGTTGCCTGTAGCATGCTTGAGCAAGTTATTAAACAAGTTCACATCTTGCCTGACCCTCACTGTCATAGATTTTGTTTCCTCTATTTTGGATCGAGATTCTGATCCTGTTCCTAAACCTTACTTATTAGGTACTTAATACTACTACTTTTATTACTGGAGAGCAGTCATATCATAGAAGAATATTAGAGCCTTTCCCTAGATTCAAATCCTTAACTCTGTTCCATCTAGTTTTTGATTTTGCACCTTCATGGTCTATCATTTATAAAGGTCCTTGTAAAAACAAGTACTCTATTGAAATCATAGAATATATAGCCGTGTGTCAGTGCATGCAGTGCATGAAGTGGACATGTCGTTCATGAAGGTGTCCATGTAGAAGAAGTCCAGAGGTTTTGGAGGCTTCAACGAATTGTCTATTGAGTAGGAAAGGCTAGTCGATCACAAGGTGTTGTGTGTAGAATGTTAGGACATATGTAGTTCACTCATTAAGAACATATGTCATTCTTTTATGTAATTGGCTAATCCTTTGACAAAACACACTTTACTTGTAATTGGGTAGTTCTATGTGTTGTTAATATTTCAAGAAACAAAATTTCAAGATCAAGTGTTGAAGTCATCAAGTTTGTCCAAGAAAACAAGCTAAGAGTGTAAATTCATTAAATCTCGACAGCTGGCTCGACAGCTGCATCTATCGAGCTTAAAGAAAGCTATCTCAAGCCCGTAAGCTCGAACACTTGCTCGATAGCTTCTCGACACCTCCTATCTATCGAGATTTAAGAAATTCAGAATTCTGATTTGATTTCTTGGAATTCGTGAATATGTCTTTGGGCCTTCTTTTCTCCTAACCCTAAACATATAAAAGGATTGTTTTAAGGGCCGTCAAACAGTTCACAAGTTGCACAAGCATTGAGCAAACTCTGTTCAAGCAAATTGTGACCGGAGACGAAGTTCTTGACCTAGTTCATCTCTTCTTGAAAAAGTTGCTGTGTATGTGCACCTTTGGGTTTTGTGATCAAGCATCTTCTTGATCTTCATCGTGTAGGATGAACTGAAGAACTTTGCAGCCTACAACCTCTCTTTCAGTTGGTGATTGAAGTCGCGTATTGGGATCCGCTCATTGGTTAGTCACGTACTTAGAAGCCGTGCACCAAAAGGAGGAATTATCACTACAGAACAAGTCCATTTGGGTATTGGGGTAAGGGTTTAACTGTAGGTTGGTAAAGTACTTGGGATTCCTTTGCTTGTAACCACTTGTTGTGATAATAGTGGAGTTTCAGGAGTGGTGACCTGAAAATCACCTGGGGGGTTTTTTGCCGTCAGGTTTTCCCCATTCGTAAACAAATCACCGTGTCATTTAATTTCCGCTGCATATTTAGTTATTTGGTGATTTATTTGTGCTACCACGCGTTTGCATGTTAATTAACTTAATTAATTCACTTGGCTAAATTAATTGGTCAATTTATCACAAGAGATCAATTCGTTTTTGGCCTATCATAGAAGTCTAGTCGTTCTTCTATAGCGAATTGCTTTGTTGGGGGTATGTTGCTCCAAGTGTTTTTTTTTTTCATTGGAGATGTACACCATCAGTTCTCCACTTCGTTTTCCAATTTTTGTGTTCTCTATTTATTGATGTACTTATAATGTGCTTAATTTGATAATTGTTGCCATTTGCAATGCATGAGAAAATGTAATATAATTATTTTATAAGAATATAATGTAAAATTTGTAGGTTAAATAGTACATTTATTATTTAAAAGAATTATATATATATATATATATATGAAAAACATAATTTAATAAAAATATTTTACTTACATAATTATAATATTGCTCTATATAAATGAAGAAGATGTTATTAAATATACCATAGTTTTTTTTTTTTTAGAAGAAAATATACCATAGTTATTGGTTGACTACTTTGAGTATATCCAAGTATATTAAAAAAAATGTATACCCCATTCCATGGAACTCATGTAACATGTTACATTAAGTTTAAATTATTATCTTTCTCAAAAAAAAAGTTTAAATTATTATATGAGTTTAGAATTGTAGTATTTTTCTCTTTCTAAATATTAGTATGACTCCTATAGTATTGAAACTTGAATTTTAAGGTAATCTCTTGAATATTTATCATTTTTATTTTTAGGGCTTATATCTCTAATTTCTAATGTCTATTTTGTTTGTATTTTTTAGCCATAAACTAAAAAGACAACCTGCTCAAAGAATCAATTTAAGACCCAGTTAGTCCAAAATAGACCGAAAGAGATTAAATTGGACTATGTGGACCGAATGAATTGAAGTGGACCAATTAGACCGAGATAGACTGAATGGACCAAATAGATTGAAATAAACATGGACCGAATGGACTAAAATGGACCAAATTGAACCGAAGTGGACCAAAATTGATTGAATGGACCAAAATGATATGCTGATGTGACTCAAAAGAAGTGTAGAAATAATAAATGTTACACTATAGTTTTTAAATATTATATAGATTCGGGTCAAAATAGAAATTTGAAACATATTAATGCTCACATGATTTTTATTTTTATTACTCAATTAAAACACCACATAAATAAGTCTCAGCAAGATATTTAGACTGACCAGCCACCTAGGTGACTTTGTAATGAAGAATACTCCCGCAAGCTCTACTAAACATGGAATAGCACCTGAAAATAAAAATCAGTGTGAATCAAATCTATCCCTATATTTTTCTTAAGAATTTAGTAAAATTAATTCAGTGATTGAAGCAACAAGAAATTTACCAATTACAGCTAGGATGCGCCAGGAAATGTTACTTCCAATGAAATACATTAGTTGAAAGCCACAAGTTATCATCAACTGCACATATGACATAACGTAGGTATTGTGAACAATGAGTTGGCTATACAATTTAAGGCCATGATGATCTTATTATACCTGAGTAGCTGATGTAAATTTTCCCCTAAGATTCTTGGGTGTGATTTCTGCTATGTATACAGGTACCTACTTGGTAATAAGAATTTGATTATTATTTTTAGACTATGTTAGTTGGTATATTAAATTATCAATTATGAAATGCAAGTACAAGAAAACTTACCACATATAAACTAATGCTAGTCCCAAATCCCAATAACAGGCTTCCGAGATCAAGCAACCAAGCATTCTACAATAAGCATTGAATTCTATTATATATTGATTGAAACCAAGGAGGGACAAAATATGTATAAAGTAACTCTGATGGCTTGTTTCACACTTATTTTTAAATTCTTTTTCTAATCTTCACTTAATGAAAATTCCAGGAATATTCTTTCAAGAATAATTACTAATAGTTTTACAACAATAGTTGACAGTGTCCTACTTTGGACAATTTTTATGAAGTACAAGTTAGTGAGGAAATGGCCATGTAATTCATTGAATAGAGATTAGAAATTAAAGTTACTCAGACTGCATTCTTCTAAAACTTAGTTGGAAGGTATAAAAAAAGCAAAAACAAAAACCTGTGCCAGTGCTATTGCAAGCCACCCTGCAATCCGGAATATTTCTGAGAACCACATTGCCTGTTTTTGATACGCAAAAAGAAATTGAGAGGAACCAAAAGATGTTAGTCAGGTTTTTTTATTTTGAAACTTTATCTTCAACAGCAAAATTGTCATTAAATAAGAGACAAGCATTGGATCCACCATTCCACCTACATAATTGGGATTTAATTAGGAAAAATATATAAAATATCTCCCATTGTGCAGTCATGAAGCCAATGAGCCTTTAGATATATAGGAGGGAAAAAAAAGGTTTTTCTATGACCGAAACAAAATTTTATAATATTTTTACAATAAATTTTGGTGTAAGCCCACTATAAGTTAAAATAAAGAACAAAATTTAGGACTGTGCACAAAACTGACAAACCAAAAAAAGGGGCCAAAACTGGTCGAACTATTGCCAAAATTTCGAATTGGTTTTGGTTCGGTTCGGTGTCGGTTTTTATTTTTTAAAAACCGAACTTTTTTGTTTTATTTTTAGTGGCAGGTTTGTATGCACCAAACTAGCCGAAACCAAACCGAAACATATTATAATATATTTTATATTAAATATATAATATAAGTTTTATAAATATTTAGGCCTCTGGTTAGTTTAAACATATTTGGGCCTCCAGCCTTTTCATTTTATCATTAGATTAACTAACTATGATTAAACTAATTACTAATTAGATATCTAATTAAACTATAAAAACAAAAGTTAGAAAACCCTACCCTACATACCCCACACGTTTCACTCTCACTCTCACATTCAACTCCACAATCTCTCTCATAGTTATGCCAAATCTACCTCTGCCACCGCCTCCACACGCCGGCCTAATCATCGACTTCTCATGGTGACCCTTTCTCTTTTGAAAATCTTGATAACCCTATTTTTTTTTCTTTTTCTTTTTTTCTTTTTTTCTCTTTTTGTATTTTGGGTTTTGTTTGATACTGAATCAATGATATTTTTATGAGACTGAAGCTAATATCCTAGTAGTAACAATGTAAGATGTTTATTTTTTCAATTTTCATATGCAAATAAAGTTAGGGTTTTGAAAAAACCCATGTGCTTGGCTGCTTGTGCTGGTTGGTTTCTTTATTTAAGATTAAATTTTTAAATACTATATAGGTCGTGTGCTTGTTGACTTCTGATATATAAAGTTAGTTGCTTATTTATTTATTTATTGTTGGTATATTTGTTTATTATTGTTGACATGCTGTGAAGTGTGAATCTGTGACTGTGATGTTAAGTTGTTATTTTCTTATTGATGTTAGAGTTTGAAAAAAAAATTGGAAAAAAAAAATTGGGAAAAAAAAAAAAAAAAACCAAAAGCCCAACCGGTCCAAACCTAAGACACCAAAACTGAAAACTGACCAAAACAGAAATAGAACAAAAATTGATTGATTTCTAATTATTTCAGTCAGTTTTGGTTGAGAACTTCACAAATCGAAAATTTCAATTTCGGTTGGCCAACACTCAGAAAACCAGCCGAACCAAACCAATTACACCTCTAACAAAATTAGTTGTAACATAAAACTATATAATCTTATTTAATATCTTTTTATTGGAGGTGAATTTTGACAAATTCACAATTTGATTACATCTTCTTCTTATATCCTTCATGCTTGCAAAATTTTTAGAAATTTAAATATCAATAGCTATGTCATCAATAAATTGTTTAAATTGCAAGTTTTTGTAGTTTAAAATTATGCATAAAATATTAGCTTATAGATCATATTGTAAATAATATCCAATTTGACACAAAATTTAACATGTGTATTAAGAGCATAAAGAACATGTAATTCAATGGTTAAATTTTCAAAATATGTAGTAATGTTTATTTATTGAGTAAGGTTATAATCTTAGGTTACAACCAATTTTGTAACTAAATTTTGTCCTAAAATAAAAGAAAATAAGAAAATTGTATACAGACACTAAAAGGTCAAAATAATATTATTTTAAAAATATTGTGAGATTTTGTTGTGAAAAGCAGAGATAAACTAACATTTTTCCGACCGATATAATCTGCTATCAATCCATTTACTAATCCGCCAATCACTCCTCCTATTGTCATCATCGAACTGAAAAAGGAATACTGCATAGTCAAATGAATATAATTGTTATCAATGGATAAGAGAATTGATGGAAACATAGCATATCTACTTACAATTGGTAAAATCTAAGAGTAATGCTAGAGATACAAACTAGTTTACAACATTTTTACAAATTGTTAATGTGATCAACCTTTTATTGGTTTTTATCTAAGCCCATCATTAATATCATTTTTTTTATTTACCAATAATCACTCATTACATCAGCATTTTGTAAAATAGTTTGTATCTATAGTATTATTCAAAATCTAAAACGCAATACAAATATTTGAAGTAGACATATATTGATATTTACATTTATGCAACATGTGTAGCATTACTGTATATAAGATTATTCAAATACAAATACATAGGTATGTATAGATGTATACTCTACAGACATGCCTAGCTACATATAATGATAAAAATATTTAGAATAACTTATAGACTTTAGCTATGTGTATACAAATTATACACACACATGGGTTGAGTTCTATTTGATAATCTTATCATTTTTTTTAAACGTACGATAGAATTCAATCTATGACACCCACTCCATAATGATTACTATTATCATCAATTTAAAACATATCAATCAATATTTAGTATAGGAGGAAATTGAATATCAATTCTCTTATTTGACGACAAGAGACTTTACTAGTTAACTTAACAGTAACCCACAATAATCTTACTATTTAATTACACATTTATTGATAATGGATATGCATGTCAAATCTTGTATTAATTAATTTGTTATTATTTAATTAAAAAAATTTGTTATTATTATTAAAATATATAAAAATTGAACTATAAACATTTTAAATTTTTTGATAATTCAATAGTTACAATGAGAGATGAGAACTTAGATTCTAGATGTCTTAGTTAGAAATATCAAAAGGTGCTAATCAATTGAGCTTCAAGACTCTTAGCAAAATATAAACATTTTAGAAATAAGACACTTGATATTTTTTGCAATTATAAAACTTGTATATAATTCATAAACTCACCAAGATATTTATCTAGAAAAAAAATTATTTAAATAATAAAATATTTTAATGCATGGTTATATATGAATACATATACCAATTTTTATGGTTCAAGTGCAAAGATATCTTAAATAGAAATATATCTAAGACAACATTTTACTTTAACCTGCGGTAGACATTTTGGAAAAATTATTCAACATCCGAGAGCAATGATCCTTCTTATAACATAATAAATGGTAGGTTCTAGCTTGAATTTAATTAAAGTGATCCACAATTATATGAGAAAATGAAGTATTAATTATTTATATCAAATGACTGGTCAATATTTTGGAAAAATTATAAAAAATGAGTTGAGTAGTGGGCCCATTATGAATTTAATTTGTTGGATGTACTTATTTATATGAGATGGAGGACGGAGGAGTATAACTTTATTGTGTTTACCAAGTATTTTATAATGCCCAACATTCTGGGTGTGTAATTAAAGAAAATGTCTGTCAGTTTTCATTGAAAAGTATACAATATTTCAAAAATACAATAATGTTTTACTTACTCCTCTTATAGGAATGACGAGTCCTATATGAATTTTATTAGTTGAATTCACTATTATATGAAAAGATAGAGTGTGTTATTATTGTACTCTTAAAATATTCTATAATTACTCATTTTTAATTGGGATTTAAAAAGATGAGTTGAATTTGAGAAAATCATACGTTCAAATTTTACCATTTTAGTAAATGTACATAGATAAGTAAAAATTACAAAAAATATTAAAGGAAAAAATTAGTACTTACAGATGTATCAGAGAGACTCAAATCTTCGACGATCCCAGATTTAGCAGGTGAAGAAAAACCTGTCTGCACAATGCATATAATACATTTGTACAATGTTTAATCCATTCCACATATTACACTTTGGCACTGTCATGAACAATCTCTTCAATTCACGAAAATGATAGTAATATTTCAAATACACCTAACTAGTTAGTTAGCATCCTTCTTAGAACTTTGTTATGTACAACATATACAATAATACTACTTGTTAAGAGTTAAGCATAAAAGTTGTGTAAACTTTCTTACAACGCTTGACTTTGTACCCAAAAGAAACAACTCATGAAATGTTGACCGTATAGTAGAAATTCGTGTATTTCTTTGATATATATATATATATATATATATATATAGCTTACATGCATTCATGCCATACGGTTATGCAGTGGTATACTTACAGCACACCCAGAACCGAGGGAACCACAGAGGGCGACCATGGTGCTGAGCACAACAACAAGCGTGACTGATGAGAAACCACTTGATTGCGAGTCACCATCAGTAGTAGTAGTATTACTACCATTAGTAGTAGTGTTTGCTTCAACAGTTGAAGGCCTTCTCAATAGCGGTGCTTGCATGCCTTTTCTCTCCATGTCCTATTTTTATTTTTAATGGAAGATAGGTAGTTTTTGGAGAAGAAGATGAGATATAAGTATTTATTAAGCTAGAGAGAGAGAGAGAGAGAGAGAGCCAATGACAATAATGACGTGCATGTATTTGCTCTTTTTTTTTTTTTTCTTTTGGTTTTGTTTTGTTTGTGTAGTGGTTACTACTTGGGAAGGTCGATCTATATGTTATTCAAAAACGTAAAGAGCGGAGATAGCTCCCAAAGTGCTGAGCACAACCACAGTTAAGGCCAAAGAAGAAATGGTACAAGTTAGTTAGGGAGCTCTCTCTCTCTCTCTCTCTGACCAGAAAATTTGTGTTTTAATAATAGCAATACATGCAATAAATAAATATCTTATTGTTTTTTAAATGTTATATGAGTATCACATCATTTGAAGCATTCCAAGCTCTCTTCTCTATGATGAAGGAATATTATGAATGTGGAAATTTCGACTTGAATTCCACTTCACCTAACTAGACTAAGATAAAGAAATCAAATAGGCATCATCATAACGTTGAATATGCAATAAAAGCATTTTGTTTCCTTAGAGTTTGTTTGGTTAGAGGTGAAATAGGGATGATGAAAAATAATTGAAAGAAAATAAGTTTTGATGTTGTTTGGTAAGGAGAGAAATAATGGAAATTTTTTGGTAGAGCCTAGACATTTTCTTCCCTGGCTTACCAAAAACTCATCTCTCCAAATCAGAGAAAACAGAAATAAAAACTCCAGCTCCAAAGCAATGACTATGCCTCCAAATTTTAATGCTTCCTATGCATCTCACCTACTCCACGCAACACGTCTAGTTTTCTATTCATTAAAAAAAAAAAAAAAAAAAAATTGAAAAACATGTCCAGACGAATGTAAAATGGCCTTTGAACCAGATTCTGTTTTGTTGCTAAGTTTTTTTTTCCCCACCCAGCAGCACGTCCAGATTATATATATATATATATATATAAGATTATATTATCTATAATAATAAAGAAAAATAATATAATTATATATGTATGATGTATTAATTTTTATATTATTTAATTAATAAGTACATTTTAAATAAATTACATTTTCTATACTCTCAATTTTCTTCTTAACTAAACAAAAAAAATTTCCATCCCTCCTACTTTTTCATCCCTTTAACTAACACTCAGAAGGGAAAATTAAATATTTTTTATTCTCTCACTTTTTTATCATTCTAATAATTTTTTATTCTCCCACTTTTTCACCATTTCAACTAAACGGACCTTTCTATTAAATAAAATTATGAGCATACCTAGAATAATGCTCTCAATAAAAGTAAAGTAATTGAACAATTTGATTACTATTCATAGATATAAATATGATATTGAAGTAGTAGTTTAGAATAAGAATGGGCGGAATAAAAAAATCGAAGAAGACTCAATTATCATCAAAACCCTTGTTGAGATTTCTATTAATTAATATAACAATTCCACACGAGTTAATATACATGATAAAATGTCGTTAAATAATACCATCCGGATCATGAAAACGAATGCATGAAATGAGTTGGAATAGTCTACACGTTAAAATGTCTATGGTTAGATTTGGGTCATTCCTTGAGAGCAGGGATGGAGCCACTGTTGGTCCAGGGGGGGCAACCCCTAATTCTTTTAAAAAATATATTATTATATGTATGTACTAATTTTAACAATTTTATTTTATAAAATTACATTTTACTCCCCTTAAACAATTAAAATTGATTCTTTTAAGAATAATGTTATACTCACAAATTTTTTTACAAACTGTTTTTGGGGCAAATTTTTATTGGTTTGCATATGAGCCTACTACTTTCATCATTTTTTTTACTTGCTAATAACCACTTATTATCTCAGCAATTCATAAAAAAAGTTTGTAATTCTAGCATTTTCCTCATTTTAGTGACCATAAAAAAAAAAAAAAAAAAATATATATATATATATATAGATCTAAAATCTAAAAAAAATATACAAGCAAAAAAAAAAAAAAAAGCTTAACAACAAAAATTACCAATACTAAAACTAAAAAAATTAAGCCCAATCAACCAATTTTATCAAAAATAAACAACCATACCATTTAAAAAATTCTAAACAAAAATAATTTTGTTCTTACCCACACAATAATAATAATAATAATAACTCAGCGGTTAAGTAATAGTAAGTAATAGTAGAGTCAAAAGTTGAAATTGCTACACACAACCAACAGTAAAATTGCCCCCCTTATATCAAAGTTTTGACCCCATCCTACTTGAGAGAGACAAGTTATTCATATTTCTTTCAATAATAAGATAATGTAATAAGTTAAAGAAATAGAACAATAAATATTGTAAAAAAATAAAGTTAGTAAGATATGATGACTAAGAGTATATATTGGTTGAATTTATGTTTGTTTTAATTGTTTGAAACTGCCACACACAACTAATAGTAAAATTGCCCCTCTTAACTCAAATTTTTGACTCCGTCCTACTTGAAAGAGACAAGTTATTCACATTTCTTTCAATGATAAGATAATGTAATAAGTTAAAGAAATAGAACAATAAATATTGTAAAAAATAAAGTTAGTAAGATATGATGACTAAGAGAATATATTGGTTGAATTTATATTTGTCTTAATCATTTGTTTTGACTTTAGCGATAAAATAACTAGATCAGAAACATCCGAGGGTTACTGATTGTGATCCAATAAAATGATGCACTTGTAAATTCAGCAAAAAATAAAAAACAAAAATTGATGCGCTTATGCTATTGCCGGATTATATAATTGGAAGTAATATTGAGTTTGTAAGTATTACATAATGACCTAATTAATAGATCCAATTGTTTTGGAAAATTCATATACGTACACATAACCATAGCTCATAGTCTCTATATATAATTATATACACTATTAGGGTTTTCATTGTAAGACAATATGGCATATGGTAAAGATATAGCTGCTAGATCCTAAGGACGTAGATTATTAAGCCGAATCACATAATTCTCTATATTCCCTCTCTTTCTCGATCTGCTTCCGCTTTCTTTACAATACTTTTCTCCTTAATTTCAACATAGTATCAGAACCACTTTCATGTGTGATCTTCACTTAGCTTCCCAAATTCAATCACTCTTTTTGCTAGTGGCCTTAACTTGCTGCTTCCATGCTTAGTTTGAATAATCACTCCGCATTTTCATGAGAATGGTGAAATTGGGATAGTTTTGAAAAATTAGTAAACTTGAACTTAATGTAGTAGACTCTAGAATAAAATTCAAAATTGGTCTAATTTCTCATAGAATTTAAGGGGTGTTCATGTCATTCCATAATCCATGACATTTAAGTCATGCATCATTTGTGTGTGAGAATTTCATGCATGTTCAGGGTTTTGTGTTCATTGACATGGCATGTAGTTTAATTGCTCTTTTGATTGATGTGCCAGTTGATCTTCCCTTCCTCTTATGCAAATTTATTAGAACAAAGTTTAGCTCCAAAATTGGTTATAGTCTAAGACTACAATCTTACTCAATAAAATAAAAATTACTATATATTTTGAAAATCTAACCGTTCAATTGCATGTTCTTTAAGCTCTTAAAACACATGTCAAATTTTATGTCAATTAAATATTATTTACTATATGATCTATAAGCTTATATTTTATGCATAATTTTAAATTACAAAAACTTGCAATTTAAATAATTTATTGATGATATAGCTATTAATTTTTAATTTTATAGAAATTTCGCAAGCATGAAGAGCATAAGAAGAAAATATAATCCAATAATGGATTTGTTAAAATTCACCTTCAATAAAAAAAAATATATATATATATATATATATATATATATTAGGTAAAGTTGTAGCTTAAGGTTACAACTAATTTTATAGTTAAATTTTGTCCAATTTATTATTTCTGTCTATTTCTCTAAATTATAAGAAAAATGATTTTTTTTAATATTAAAATTCACTTAATTTTATCCCATCCTTCACATTTCTTCTTTCTCTAATCTAAATCCTCCTCCCCTTAAGGCTTAAGTGCTGGAGATCAACGTTGCCTTCACCAGCCGCATGACCACTGATCTTGAATGGCACTTTCTGTGGTGTTGTGGGCCCACAAGGCTTACTGGCTGTGATTAATTTGTTTTAATCTGAGTGAATGGTGCTTGGATGGGCTTCATGATGTTATACCCGTGGGTTAACTAAACCCACCATGCCGCCCCGAGGATAAAGAAAAAAATTAAATGATTTTTATTTTGATTAGATTTATAATTTATTAAGAACTTACTTACAAACTCACATAATTCAATATTAAGAATTATATATATATAATTATATATCTAAAAACATAAATTATATATATATATATATATATATATTTTAATCGAGCTTCATATTTATAAACTTGTTTATGAATATATTATTATATTTGAACCTAATTTGTTTAATAGTTTGAGTTTAAACTTGGACTTGAACTTGGCTCGTTTGCCAAATAAATAAATATAAATAAGCTTGTTCTCGAGCTGAAACTAAATTATTTATAAACAACTTGGTTCACTTACATTTCTAGATAAAATGAATTTTTATTTTCTATTTTTGTAACGTTAGAAACTTTCAATTTCAAATTAAAAGAATAAAGGGTAAGTTTGATTTTGATACAAAAATTAAATACAAAAAGAACCAAAAAGTTGAACTGTAGATTGTTAAATCAGGCACTGTCTCCATAATCAAAATGTTATATGATGAATCTGCAATAATGTTATCAATAGCTATGGATTACGAAGTTGTAGTGATGAAAAGTTCTGCCTCTGTAACTCTAATTTCAATTTAGGTGGTCATAATTTTTATAGTTTTGCATTCGATTATCTATGATTTAGTTTCTTTATGTACCTTTTTTTGAGATTTATAAGTAGGAAAATTGGAGATATAGTTACAAATAGGACAGAAAAAATTAGGTGAATAGATCATCTATATTTATATTTATATATTACTAAAAGCTGAAGCATAGCATTTAATGTTGTTACGCTCCCGTTGAGCCACATCAACTGCCATGTCATTTCTAATTTTCTTTCCTTGAATTTTTCCTATAATTTTAAAATGCTTTTACTAAATTTTTTCTTAATTTTAAACTACTATTAAAAAGAAAATTATTTTCAGCCATATTTCCACAATAAAGCCCAATCTTTTATAGCTTTAATTATGTTCACCATAAACCCCAAAAAATGAATATTACGTTGCTGTCCACCGTTAAGCCCAAATCCAACCCTTTATTCTTTTAAATGCCCACCCTTTCTTCTTCTTCTTCTTCTTCTTCTTCTTCAGACCTTCAGCATGACTAACGCCAACCTCTCTCTCTTCCAAAGAAAGATTCAATACTTCAGACCTTCGGCTTTCTAACTCCAACCTCTCTCTTCCCTTCTTCGTCTCTTCCTCTCCTTATTTAAGTGAATCACTCCTTCATACCTCATTACTATCTCCCCTCCTTTTGCTCTTCCTATATTTCATGGTTTCAAAACTCCTCATTTAATTGAATTAGAAAACAACATATTTGAAGAAGAGCTCAGAAATACTGACAGAATATGGATGATTCACTTCAGGTATTTCACATTTGTTCATGTTTCGTTTGGGAGTGTTTTTTCTAAATGATTTGCTTAAATTGATGGGTTTGGAGCCCTGTAGTGGGTTTTGCTAATTTCAATTATTGGACAAATTGCTCTCTCTTTTGTATTTCAGTAATTCAATCAATACTCCATTTCCTATCCGTATCCTTTTGCTAGTGGCAAATTGGTCTGACCACAAGCCCAAGTTCAAGGCAACCGTCAACTTTAATGGCAAGGGGTTGTTAGCTGCCTCCTCTATACAAGCCGTCGAGGTATACTTAAATTTTATTTTCTATGTATATTTAAAATTTATAGGGTAAATTCTTCTATGTTTTCCTGTTTGAGTATTGAGTTTATGGTAAGGAAAATTACCCCAATCTGTGATTATTTTTATTAGGCTTATAACAAGTTAAGGTTATACAACTTTAGGAAGATCAGAGGAAGAATATTTCCACCTTCCTTGTGCAGGTTGGCATTGTGAAGAAGGAACATATCAAGATTCATCGTTTTTGTATAGCTGCAGCCTGCAGGTCAATCTCCATATGTGGTTTACATTATTCTCATCACGCTATAGTGGATTGTTTATGATCTAAACCTTAGATTGTAGCCATAATACATGTGACTTTGTTATATGTACGTCTATCTTCTGTGTCAATTTGGTAGTTTTGCTACTTGCTGAGTTGTGTGGGAAGGTCATTATGGATTGTATCGAAGCCTTTATCCATACCTTAATCAATAATACTAATTTCCTGTTTTATATAGATGATTGTGCATTGATTGGATGTATTTAAATGTCTAATTGATTTAATTGTCACGTAATTAGGTATTGCCAAATTTGGCTATGATAAATTGATAATAGAGTAGATAAACTAATAGAAAATGCCAAGAGTTATTCAAATAAGAGATGAACACCTTAATAACTTCTTCTTTCGTTGCAGATGCTTGCATTTTTTTTTTCTTTCATGTTTGTAGCTGTACGTCATTAAGCAAGGGTTACATATGATTCTTTATTCATTTTTTTTTTTTGGTAGTAACCTTAATTTAATTACTGCATTTGAAGTTTTTTTCCTCCTTTGTTTTTTTTTTTTTTCAAAAGAATGTAATACTATATATGTAGTATGTTAGCTGGAGAAGTTAAATATTATGTTATGCTTGGTTAGATGAGATTTTTACTTCCATTTTTTTTTTTTGGGTTTTAATTTTTATAATTTTTAGCTATCAGTTCCGCAGGGCACAAGTTTCTTTGGGATTTTGTGCACAATAAATCTCTCTCTCTTCCTCTTAAATTTTCTTATTTCATAGAGTTTACCCAAAAAGTTTTTTTTTTTTTTTTAAATGAAAGAATTTTGATTTTGTTAATTTTTAAATTTTGAGCAAGTTATTGGGGTTTTAGTTCATAAATTTTGCAGTTAGAATATTGTTTCAAATTTGATGAATTTTGGGGAATGTAATAGTGTGAAAATTTTATTAACTTTTACTGCCTAGGAAGCCAACTTGAGTCTAACAAGAAAGCCATGAACAACTTAAGTTCAATATGAAGGCCATGAACATCCAAGTAGTCTGTTGGCATGTTTTTGTTTCAATTCTTTTCCTTCCCTTAATATAGCTTTGCTGTTTGATTTGTTAGTTGAAATTGAAATAACACAATTTTCTTATTGTAGATGAACTTGTTTATGGGTTTTTATTTTATGTATAGTTTTCAATGCAACTAACATCAATTCAGTACACAAACATGAAGGTGGAAATGAGAGTTCTTGATGCTCTTTTTTAAAGCTCTATTTATTAATTTCCATTGCTTACTGTTTCAATGTTAAGGATTTAGTGACAAACTTATTTTGTATTTATACTATTGTTTTACTTCTGAGGAAAATTTGATGAGTTTTCTATGTTTGTGTTTTGTAGTTCATATTGATTTGCTAGATGTGAATGGTGATGTGGGGGGACTTAGACAAAGATAATGAGCTACCTGTCTTCTATCTGAAGGTTTTTGTTTTTTTTTTTTTTATATTAAGCTGTAAATGCTTAATAGTTTCTTTGAAATCTTATATAGATTCTATTTATAGTCATAGGTTCAAAATAATATATTCAAAAAAACTCCTATTAATTATTTTTTTACTGAGTTATTGAATCAAACATGCATCCAAAATATGTTTTAAATGGAAATAATTCAACTGTTGATTATTTACCCTTTTTTTTTTTTTTCTAGACTAGAGACGAATGTTTATATTGAATTGTGTACCTGATGGTGCACTCCCACACATAGATAGAGCGGAAGAAAACCATAAACTGGAGTTCTATGGAGTTCTTGAAAACTTGCCTCAAGTTATGATTAGGAGTTCTATGATGATTGTATGTAACTTACTATAGAACATGGTGGAAAAATTGAATCTAAAAGAAAGCAGAACCATTTTGGATTAGCGCATGTTGACAAGTTTGGGGTTTGATGCTGTCATAAAAGTTTAAGTGGAAATCTTCTCTTAGTTGCTAAGTTGTCATGTAAGTAAATTAGGTTACTTATTGAAAAAAAAATTGTAAATTAGGCTAGATATTGAAAGTTCTTGTTGAATGCTATAGTTACTAAAAGCTATGTTTAGCTACTAAATTACTTGAGATGTTCCTTAAAATTTGGGATATAAGTTAATAAGAAATGTCTTTTACATTATGCTTTCAAATACAATTTTTATTCAACTTTGATGTTGGTTTTTATTCCCTTTTAGATTTTATAGATAAGTAGGAAAACAAAATTTGTATTTTAATTTTGTGTGTTTTTGTGTATGCATATCCACATTCCCACACACTACATATATAGGACAAAATTGCAAAATGCCCCTTTTGGGCAAACTAAGCAGCGTTTTGCCCTCTTTCTCAAACTAATTAGGGAAATACCCCTATTTTGAAACTTGATTTTCTCAAAATCAAGTTATTAAAAAAAAAAAAATTCTGAAGCCCTATAGCGGCGTTTTTAAAGACATATAGTGACGTTTTCAGAACCTATAGTGACGTTTTGTAACTCGACTTCCAATAAATCGAGTTACAAAACGCCACTATAGGTCCTGAAAACATCACTATAGGCTCTTTAAAAACACCGCTATAGAGCCTAAATCGATTTTGAGAAACTCGATTTTCAAAAGAAATGAATTTTCCTAATTAGTTTGAGAAAGAGGGCAAAACGCTGCTTAGTTTGCCCAAAATGGGCATTTTGCAATTTTGTCCTACATATATACTATCAACTTATATAGTTGCATGGCTAGATAGTTTAGCAAATACCTGTTAGTCGTAAATGGGGTTTTGCATTTTAATAAAATTTAATGAATTCAAAGTGGAAAATTTGGTAGATAGCACTGATTGTGTTTTCAACCAATTGAATATCAAGAAAAATTTGACATTTTTTTTTAGTTTATATAACATGCCTCATTAAATAGGTCAATCTTCAAATATTTAGAAAAAAATTATAAGTAGCATGTAACTTTGCAATATGAACTAAACACTAGACTTGTGTATCTCTTTTCCAACTACAAAATGTACCAATACTAAGAAACACTATTTGAAAGGAGATTTAATTGGAAAATAATTGTGCTTGCCGAAGGAAGAGTAAAGATTAATAAATTTTCTTTTGTAAGTCTGGAATGAAGTATTTTTAAAGGTTATGATTATGGATTCATCAAACTTGCAACATTTAACCATTTAAATTTGTTGTTTAAGTATAATCTTACAGCTTTCATCAATCTAGAGAAAGATGAATTAAAAAAAAAAATGAATTTCTTGAACATTTTTCTGAATTTTCCCGACTAGTTCTGACTAAATTTGAAAACAGCCCCATAAACAGTTTAGGCAGAAATTGGAAACAGTATTTGATTCTTGAAGCCACAAATTCTTTTCGATAATTAGGGATTGGGCTGAGGGTTTGAATCCAGATGTTTTAGTTGGAAATACTAGGAAGTGTCAGTTAAGTTATGAGACTCTCAACTAAATTTTCCCTCTTGAAATTTGGAATTCCTTCCGTTGACACACCCAAACAAGAATTTTTCTTTTCTTTTTTGAGAAGAACCCAAACAAGAAATTTTAGAGGCACAAATTCCAGCTCCAAATTCAGCGTAAATATTATCAAATTGCTGAGCCCACCATATACCCCGTTACTCTATTTATGAACTATTTCTTCACTATTCTGTCTTAGTTGTCCTTTGCTATTCAGAATCAAGGTAAGTTCTTGATTGTTCTCTCTCAGTTTTGTATTTGCTGCCAGATTTACCTCTTGGTGTGTGAGCAATGGTATATTATTGTCATCTATAGTATTTCTGGTAATAATATTATATCATTCATCATAATAAAACTGTATGTTTGAGCAACATCTTCAAAACCATACGATAATAGTGGACAATGTTTTGCCTAGTATGCTTTAAGGTGCTATGGAATTTGCCAAAAACCTTGTAACTCAACTAACTGGCACATTTTGGTATTTTCAAAGGAGACATCCAAGGTTCAAATCCTCATTCTCCTGTTGTAACTATTAACAAGAGAAAACCTTTTGCAGTCTCTTTTCTTCCCATAAAACTTAGAAAAAAAATAAAATCACACCATGTTAGGAAAATTGATATATTTATCAAGAATAAAATGTAAACAAAACTTGTTGATAGTAACTGGAAAGTCACAACTCACAAGAACCTTTTAAATTTTGTACATAATTACATAAATACTAAATGGTGGAAATACAATTATACAATTGCTCAGACAAAAATTATAAGCTTATATATCTAACAAATGTTTCTAGCATCATTTTCCCCCTCCCAACTGTCAGGAATAAATACTATCAATTATAAATGATACGCTTTAACTAACATGTGTTATTATAAAACTCAACCAAAGTCTTACTTCAACATAATCTTATTGCAGAAATTGGGTCATTGATGTCTGTATTTCTTCCAGAGCCTTCCCCTTGGTCTCTAGTACCAGTTTTATGATGAATAGAACAGTCAATCCACAAATGCCTGAATATATGAAAAATGTTCCTGACATAGAATGGCCAGAAAATTCAGATATAATTACAAAAGATAAGCAATAAAATATATATATATATATATATATATATACTTGAATTGATAGTGAGAACAATAATCCATTCCATCAAAAAATTGTAAGGGTACAAAATACAAATGGTTACCTGCTGTACTCCATTCCATCATAAAATTGAAACTGTATGTACTAATCCAAGAACAGGACCATTTCACTGCGGTCACAAGGCTGCCACCCGTCCCCTTAACATTTATAGGGAATATCTGAAATGGAGATTCATTTGAGAAATACGGCTATAAACCAACTTGTTAGTGCGAAATTCCTCTCAATAAAATTGCAATAAAATAAGAACATACCTCTGACATTATAACCCACGGTAATCCTGCCATGCCTATTGAGTAAGCTATAGCATTCCCCTGCATGGATTATTAGCCAGTCAATCGACAATCACAGATATCTCAAATAGATATACCACTTTGTAAACCTCAGTTGATTTAGTAAAAAAGAACAGTAAACACTACTCTGTTGCTTTTTAAGGATTCTAAATGATAAGAAAGTGCACAGTTTTCCTTTTCAGTAATAACAGCAATAGATGATAAGCAGTGGCAACGCCACGTTAAGCAATAGATTCTAAAATTTATATATAATAATTAAAAAAAATTTAGGAACACCCTGAAAAAAATAAAAAAAAATTATATATAATAATTAAAAAAATTTATTTGTTTACCCTTTTAGGAACACCCTCAAGGAAAATTAGGAACACTCTCCAATGAAAAAAAAATTATTTGTTCTACTTTCAAGCAAAAAAAAAAAAAAAAAAAAAAAAAAAAAAAAAAGCCAACTAAAATCTGAAAAAAAAAAAAAAAAAAAAAAAAAAAAAGTTGTAACAGAGCACGCCACAAAAAAGCCCAACAATATTACTGGCACTTTAAAAGGCCATAAAAAGAATTTATGGATCTAATCTATAAAAGAAAATTTAGCAAGCCCAAAAAATTTAGCACAACAACATAAATCACAAAATAGTAAAGCTGAAGAAAATTTAACCCAATCAACCAAATTTTATCAAAAACAAATAGCCTGACCTTTCAAAAATTTAAAACAAAACTAATCTCTCATTCCATCAAAAACTAAAAAAAAAACCACAAACAAACAAATAAATAAAACCCTAACTCTAAAAGCCTAACCGAGAGACTCAACGGCTGATGGTTGAAGTAAAGCAGTGAAGGGAGAGGTAGCAGCAGTAGCATGGTAGCAGCAGAGCCGCCAGCCCCGCCCCTAGCCCAAACTCACCACATCTGGTATCTCTCTCTCTCTCTTATGAGCAGTGAGCAATGAGCACAAAAATAAATCACTTAAACCGTCTGATACAAAAGACAAAGAGAAAGAGAGTTCTTTCTCTTTTTAAGAGACATAAACAATGACTTAAAAGAAAATAGTACAAGTGTCTAGTTCTCCGGTGGGTGGAATGATATCCTCCCACGTTTGTGCTCTATGAGTTGATTTTTGCCTTTTCTTCATTTTTTTTTTTTTTTTTGGTGTGTGTGTGTGTTTACATGAATAGCAGTTTTTTTAATGGTAAATAGCTATGTTTGTCTGTTAGTGTCTTTTTTTTTTTTTTTTAAAGTAAAATTTGAATTTGTTTGAAACTTTGAAATTAATTGGGAGTTGAGATATAATAAAGTTAATGAATTGTAGTGTTGTGTTGTGTACATAGTGCAACAATGATTTTTTTTTTCCCTTCTGAATGTGCATTTATTTTTCTGTTCAATCTTTGTTGATGTCAATGTGTGTTAGTGCAACTAATAAACAATAATTTAATTAACCAATAATTAATTAAAAGAAGCAACTAATAAATAATAAATAATAATTTAATTAACCAATCTATATCTATCTATCTATATAATACTAAAAGCTGAAGCGTAGCATTTAGTGTTGCTACGCTCACGTTGAGCCACATCAGCAGTCATGTCATTTTCATCTCATTTTCTGAATTTGTTCTACAATTTTAAAATAATTTTTATGAATTTTAAAATTTAAATTATTAATTAATAAATATAAAATCAATCCTAACCCTATCTTCACCATAAAGCCCACTTCTTATAAATTTAATTCCACCATAAAGCCCAAACCCAAGGCCTTTTCAACTAAAACCCTTTCTAAAACCTTTTGTTTTCACGGTTTCAACTTACAACCTTCTGTTTTTAAAGTCCTTTTGTTGCACGGTTTAAAGCTCCTCTCTCCCCACGTTTTGTTTCACATTCCTTCCCCTTCCTCACTTTCTGTTCTACGGTTTCACATTTACTTCACGCCAGCCTCTCTCCCTTCTAACGGCAGCCTCTTTGTCTTCCTTCCTGCCTTTCTCTCCTCACAGTATATAAATACTGATAGAAGTTGGTTCAAAGCATAAAAGCCCTAGAACCATCCGTAAACCAAAATCTACAATTTGATTTTTATTTTCATTTTACTTTCTACTTCTAATTTGTTTTGTGTTTTCTTCATTTCAGATATATCTTTCTTTTTTGGTTTTCAGGAAACGGAAGTCTCTTCTCACGAAAGCTTGCAGCAAGTAGTCGTCCCAGCACAGATTCTGATATGTACATCTCTTTTCTTTTTAAAATTTTCTTTTTGGACTTTGTTTGCTTAAGTAATCCAATTTATTGCTCTCTAAACACATTATTATAATATTAATATGCACTTGAATATTGTCCAAGAAACTTTGATCGGATATTGCAAATTTGGAATTACTAAGTTGTGAGTGTAAAACCACATAAAACATACCTGTTTAGGACGTTTTGTTGTTACAGTTTAATTTTTTAGTGATTCATTAAGTGTTGCTTCTTTTACATGTACACAAAATGTTCGATAAAATTCTTAAGTGATGTTCTGTTGCCCTTTTTTACTCTTTTTCCCGGTTACAACTTTAGCCCAAAACACCAACTCCTTCAAGAAGGTCACTCTTTTCTTCTCTCTCCGAAAAAATCGAATTATGTATTTGTGAATCATTTTAATTTTTATTTAGTTTTACTAATTCGTTTATTTTCAAATTGCTTTTAGTTTGAGTATTGTTGGTTTCAAAAGTCAATTTGGACTATAAGACTCTAATCTACACCTAAGAATTTGTTAAATTGTTTGTTTGTTTTTCAGATTTCAATTTGCCTCCAATAAGTTCCCCTTTCTTTCTTTCAGCATGTTTTCTTTTTCCTTTTTTCATTTTTATTGTTGTGTTTGGCGTAGAGAAAAGCTCAATATTTTTGGTAGCATAATTTGAGATTTTTTGATTTGTAGGTGGTATTGACAACTTTCATCGTGATTTAATGGTTGGGTTGCCATTGCTGGTGGCAATGATTAGTGAGGACGGTTGTGACTTGTAAGGAGATTGGAACAGCTAGCAGTATTCCATATTACCTTTCTGTCACTCTAAATTTCTTGCTCAAGGTAATAAAAGGTTTCCACCTTCTGTTGGGTGTGAAAGGAGTGTGGGCTTTTTTTTTTTTTTTTTTTTTTGGTGTGGTTTTGATGGGTTTTCCCAACTCTTTCATGTTAGAGTTTATTGCATTGATATTAGCAATGGTCATGAATTTTTTTTGGGGGGAGGGTTTGTGTATAATATGATTGATAAAATAATATTTCTATGATTGAACACAATCTGATATTTTGGTTTTGGCCTTTGTTTTATTGTAAGAGCCTATTGCATTATCAATAGAGAATTCGTTGTGTCAAGGATATTTAAAAAGGAAACTCGAACCCATTAGATTGGGAAGTCTGTTTTACTCACAAGCCTTTAACTTTTAGTTACTTTTTGAAGTATTTTTTTTTAATGTTTGGTTTTTCTTTATGCCTTTTAAGTTTTGGATTTTCTAAAAATAATTTAATCTTGAAGGTGTTAGTAGATTGCATAATTTGAAGAGTGAATTGCACTGGAAATAGGATCAACAAAGTTAATCAATTTGTGCTGAAAATTTGGAATTGGGTATTGTTGAGAGTAATTTATCTAATGATATGTCTTGTGAAAGTTGTCCCATTTGGTTATAAAATCTACAAAAAGTTGAAACTATGTGTGGTTGGTATGGATTTTGGAGCCTAGATATGTCTTCTCCAGCAATCACTTCAGCCCAAAGATGTTTACCAAAGCTTTGCAAAAGTTTCTTTATGTTGTCTTGCTCTGAGTCTCTCACCCTCAGTTCATCTTCTTATCCCTTCAATTTTAACCTTCTTTGGATGCCTATTTATTTATTTATTTTAATAACATATTGGTAAGCTATCTGAATAAGTGCAAAAGAAATTACAGATTACATAGCCTCCTGTCATATAATTTGCAAAGACTATGATTGCAGACTACAATATGAGAAAGCATGCTTTGTTTGGCTGATACCAAAAAACAACATAGCAAAAGGCCATAATATTTCTATGATTGAACACAATCTGATATTTTGGTTTTGGCCTTTGTTTTATTGTAAGAGCCTATTGCATTATCAATAGAGAATTCGTTGTGTCAAGGATATTTAAAAAGGAAACTCGAACCCATTAGATTGGGAAGTCTGTTTTACTCACAAGCCTTTAACTTTTAGTTACTTTTTGAAGTATTTTTCTTTAATGTTTGGTTTTTCTTTATGCCTTTTAAGTTTTGGATTTTCTAAAAATAATTTAATCTTGAAGGTGTTAGTAGATTGCATAATTTGAAGAGTGAATTGCACTGGAAATAGGATCAACAAAGTTAATCAATTTGTGCTGAAAATTTGGAATTGGGTATTGTTGAGAGTAATTTATCTAATGAGGAGAAAAAATAATCTATTCAAGTAGTAATTCTACACTAACAAATGCACTTAAGAAATGAGAACCGTGAGGAAAAAAAAAGAAAGCTTGATACTTTACAACTACTAAGTTTGGTCTAGAATATCAAATTTTAAGGCCTATTGTTATTGGCATCATAAAGCACGAAACAACTTGCTATATTCTATTTTCATTAAATACTTGGTATTATTTTCATTATAGCAATCTAACACTGATCATCTTGAATTCCATTTGATATTCTATTATGAATTAAACTACCATAAAAGGTTAGGATAAGTCTATTAGCCAAAAAAAGAAAAAAGAAAAAAAAGAAAGATCATCTGTCTTAGCATTTGTCTAGAGATTGTGTTTGTGTAATGTGTAATGAGCATTGACTTTACTGTGTGTTTGTTGAGTTTGTGTCATCTTTACATGTATGATAAAATATGTTTGGTCCTGCATTTTATTATTGTCATTTTTTTTTCCCTCCCAAATGTAAGGCTTTGGATTGCCATTTGTTGGGTCTAAATTGCTGAATTATTTGATTGGTTGCACTTGATGTCATATGAGCTAGCTGTACTTTTTTGAAGAATATTTGTATGGACCACATAACAATAGATTGTATGGATTAGGGGTGGCTGTCCGTGATAGTGCAAGCCAATGTATATGAGCAATGTGTGTAAAATTAGAAGTAGGGAATGACCATATTGAAGTGTAGGCTATAAGATTACAAAGTGTAGTGCTTTGTGAATTTGGGGCTTCAAAAAGTTGAAGTAGAGTGTATAGTCAAAAATCTGATAGATGAACTAAAGTCAGTTGGACCACTAATTTGCGGATTGCCTAGATCCTTAATGATAGTAGCGGGCTTGAGTGTTCTATCAAGAATATATGTTTCTTATCCGACATATCGTCTTCCTCAAAGTAGCATATGAAGCAAAGAACTCTATTGATGTAATATATTGGCTAGAGGAGTCCCTTCTATGTATTATGAGTCTTATAGACAATGATGTACCTGTTACTTAATGATAATACTATTAATAAAGTCTACACTATATTTTTATTCACACACACAAAAAAAAAAAAGTGTCTCTATTGAGCAAATTCAAAATATTGTTATTTTTCCAACAATCTAGAAACATTTTCAGGCATGTACAATTAGAGCTTCTAAACATGTAGATTCCTTTATAAAAATGTATTTTTAGTGTAGTTACTCCTTTGTTTGATATTCCGTGTGTACTTGGATACATTTCAATAAAGATTGTTGTTTATAAAAAAAAGAAATAGTCATTTTATCCATTTTAAAATCAAAGAACCTTCAAGCAAAATAAATATTTGTAATTTATATATTTAATTATCCCGTGCATCGCATGGGTTAGCGACTAGTATATTATAAAAGACGAACAAATTAAATTATGTTAGGCTAAACAACAATTAATAATTTTATAATTAATTAAACAATAATACAACAAATTATTAGATTGTTTAATTTATCCTTTTTAAGGGAGACCCTGAAAAAAATTCCTGGAGTTCTATGATGATAAGAAGGCTTTTGAGTCCTAAAAGATTTGAGAATGCAGAGCAACCTTTAAGCCAATTCCATCCAAAACAAGCTCAGAACTTAGAATACCTTAAGCACTTAAAATGCACCACTGTCTAATTTTTAGTTGAAGTATAAATCAGATAAAATGCGAGAAATTCAACACAGAAGTTTTAGGTATTTTCTTGGAAAGGGGAACAATGTCGCTTTGAAGTATGTAGTACCAACATTGGAGAGAGCTCTTCCCAATCTGAGCTCAGAAGTACAAGAACCAAAAGCCCCTCAAACCACTGAAAACTCCTAGATTCTAATTGGTCATTAAAGCTTAAATGTGAGAGAATGTAAGAAATTAACTTCGAAATATTTTGGTTTTGTTCTTCCTTGAAAAGAAGGCAAAAAACTAAATTTAGAAATGTCTACTTTTTTCTAGGAAAAAAAAAAAAAAAAAAAGATCATCATTCTAGATCTTGTATTTACCACAATCCCAAATAGCACCAAGATGGAAGTGACCTTTGATTGGTAGATGTCCTGAGTGTAGCAAAAAATTATAAACAATAATGATTCATTTATGCAGAAAACAGAACCACAGATAGAGAAGCTCTGGATTTGGTTTTGATAGAAACCTGAAAATAGAATGACAAGCCTACAAGGAAGCAGCTCAAGCACATTCCTACAGCAGAGACCTGCAAGAATTTGTAGGCTTAATTTGCCGATATCAAATTATTGATTAACTAACCATAGACATAAAACTTATTCTCTTCCATCCTCACCATAAGAAGTGGTCGCCTCCCTGATTTATCTGCAAGGATTACAGTCATAGCACTAGCAGGAATCTGCAAAAGAATGTTTACATGTTTGGGGTGTGTTAAGCAGAATCATTCATATACCACAGTTGTGAGCTAGTTACCTGGATAATAGCCATTGATAAAGTGCCAATGGTACTTGAAAAGCCTGCCATAAACCGGAATTCATAATAATCATTCCAATTTTTTTAATATCATCCTCAGGGACATGAAGCAATTCTTAAAGCCATTAACATACCAGCTTCTAAAAATATGGAGCTTGCATAATTAGTAATTGCATGGCTCCCTCCAAATTGTTGTAGTAACATCAATCCAAGTCCAACCTAGACCAATTTAAATAAAAAGTATAAAAATAATGGACAAGCCATGAAAAGTAAAGGTGCCACAATGAGTGAGCCTTACAGTGAGCACATGTACATATTTTCGCTGGAACAAGTCCAGAATTCTAGGTTGTGAGTACTGTTGCAAGTTTTCTTTACAATCCTGTAAAAAGGTAGGTGCATATCTCATTTTCTTTTTCTTCAAAGTGCCAAAAATTTTAATAAAACAAGCTATAGTTGAACTTATAAAACCGGTAAAATGTCATGAAAACACAAAATTGGAAGTTTACTATGATATCAGCTACTTCTTGAGAGATATCAGCATTCTCTCCCCTAAGACGCTGTAAAGCAGCTTCAAGCTCTCTTTCTTTACCTATTTTTGCCTGTAGAAAAAGACAAATTGTGCTCAACATTACGCATTATAATTGATGCTCACTTTTCGTTTAATTTTATTAAAGAATAAATCTTAAAAGAATTTTAGCACATCCAACATGATTTCCTGATCAAAGAAAACCTTGAAAGAATTTTAGTGCATTTTACATGATTTCTTGATCAATAACCATTATTAAAGCCATTAGTATTATTAAATAACACTTATAAGAGCCATGAAATACATTATTGAAGCATATATAGTATTCGTTTACGTAACTCAATCAAAACAACATATGAATAACATTTCCGACAAGGTATTTGTACTTACTAGCCATCTAGGTGACTCTGGAATGAAGAACAATCCCACTAGTTGTAATAGACAAGGAATAGCACCTGAAAAATAAGATCAAATGAAAAGAAGTTCTCTCTTTTAAGAAGCTTATATTTCTATCAAATTAGAGAATAACCAAGTAACAAGTTACCAATTAAAGCCAAGGTGCGCCAGTTAATAGCACTTCCAATGAGATACATCAGTGAAATGCCACATGTCATCAACTGCGCATTTGACCTAGTGTAGGTATGGGAACAATGAGTTGGCTATTCAGTTTAAAGCCACAATGAATTTATTATACCTCATTAGCTGATGTAAATTGTCCCCTAAGATTTTGACGTGTTATTTTTGCAATGTCTACAGATACCTGATTGGTGATAAGAAACTGGTCATTATTTTGTGTCTTTGAAATAGGTAGATCAATTATAAAATGTTAACCCAATGAAAATTACCGCATAACAAAAAATCCCATTGCCCACTCCCAATGACAGTCTCCCAAGATCCAACCACCAAGCATTCTATATCAAGCAGTGAACTCTATTAATGGTTGAAAACCAGAAGTGAAAAATTTAGAAAAGTAATTCCCTTGACTTGTTTCAGAATGATTTTGCATAATTTCAACTGACATGCCCTTCATCAACATCCATGAAACTTGAAAGTAACAAATGGCAGTAACTTTGCTGAAAAGCTACTTAGATGTCACCACAATGATTTCTAATGCCCTACTTTCAACATCTTTCAGTTAAACAAGGGAACGCTCGTGCAACTCAACAAAACTGAGATTAGATATGAATTATAATCAGAATTTTTTTCCTTTTTTAAACTTAATTGGAAACTAAAACTCATTCATTAAAGCTGTGTCCATAACACCGTGATGCTTCATTTGGCTTCAAAGTGGACATGTCAAGATGAGATGAATTGGGAACATTATTTGAACATCTTTGAAATCCAAGCAATACAATTTATTGGAAGGTAAGAATAAAAATAGAAAATACCTTTGCAAATGCAATGGAAAGCCAGCCAGCAAAACTGAATATTTGAGAGAACCACATTGCCTGCATTACAATACCAACAAGAAATTGGAAGGAAATTTATTAGTATTAAAATAAAATTACATTTGTCAACATAGGACACCACGCGTGGAAAGAGGCCTAGCTTCTTAAAAGCCCAGTAATCACCATGTTATAGTGGCATCATTTTATAAAAGGTGCAGATAGTGGAGTGCAACACTTACAACAATTTCAGACTTCAAATAAAGAAGTTATCGCTTAGTTTGAACAGGAAGATAGCGCAATGGACAGTGTCCTAGAAGATGAAGGATGGCATACCACAGGGTGCAAGTATCTGAAAATAACCGTCAAAACCTCAAATATAAATAGAGCAAGCTCCAAGCAAAAGACATAGTCACTCACCTCTGTACTCATTACTCTTGTTATTCTTAAAATAGGATATATTGTAATCTGCTTGGTATATTAATGGAAATAAGGAGCATTTCTGTTTCAACTATTGAAGTTTAATGCATCACTGGTAGTTGATTTCTTGTAGTTCTTGCCTCGATTGATAGTGTCTTAATCTGTAGTATCCTTAGTTTTATAAATTATCTTTAATGCACTTAGCATCGGTGTAGTTAATTTTGTTAGCTTATTGCATCAATAGATTCACTGTAATGAGTCTCAACACAGCACTTATCATCAATAATCATCAACAAGATCCTTTAAAATAGTGAAGTCCTCTCTGTAGAGGAAAATACAGACCCATAACCCTTGGTGAACAAGGTAAAATCGTGGTATCAAGGTGTATTGAAACCAATCTGTACAATATTTGGTCAAATCGATGCTAAAATCTAAAAAACAATACAAACAGAATTCAAAAGAAAAATGTTAAGTACTTGGTTTTAATAAATTACAGTATGCCTTAAGATATGTAAATGTGAGAACGAAACTTACACCTCATCGACCAATATGATCATCCATCCTACCATTTAGTAATCCACCTATCACTCCTCCAAAATTGATTATGGAACCAAAAACTGAATACTGCAAAAACCAGGAAAAAAAATGATAAATAATAGAAACGATTGGTGACAAAATCAGTTCTGCTTCAACTGATAAATGCAACCTTTTATTCCACTGAATTTCATGAGAAATAAACAGTAATATGTACAATTCACCAAAAAGGGTAAAATCTAAAGAAAAGTAAATTTGAAACTTTACAAAGCAAATATTTGTGTGCATCTTTGGCAAAACTATACATGTTAGTTAAAAAAGTTTACCATTACTCATATGATCTGTGAACTTCTGAAAAAAATATAGATAGATGTTTACATATGTGCATTAATTTAGAAAGACTGATATATGCACATGATTCCGTGCGTGCATGTATGTATATACTAATATTATATTTGGCATATATGTATCTGTGTGACATGTATATTTATAGTCGTACAAACTCAATGGTTTTCATATAAAGTATAAAGAAAAATACCCTCATTTCATAGGTCATAAAAATTGGAACCTCCTAAGGCTTTGTAATGTTCAAACGCCTGATGATTATATCCAATGTAAAAGTCAATGAAAAATTTGGTCTTGCTTGGTCCACTTCACATGCAATTCAGTCACGATTTCCTTCAAGATCTCGATCTCTTTCCAAGCTCAAGTTGTCATCAAGCTTTCACCTTTAGTTTGAGTGGGTATGTCAAAGATATCAAGGCCCAATTCTAATCAAGACCTAAGTTTGTTATATAACACTAGTCCAAGTTCATCATATCCAATCTTACTTATAGTACAAGAAAATTAATCCAAATACTAGTTGTAGTGCAAATATTGTCACTTTGGGTCAGTCTAGGATATCCTACTATAAATACCTTACATTGGATTATGTTAGGTTTTAGATTGAATAATTTCATGACAATGTAATACTTATGGAGTCTGCAACATCAAAGTGTGTAAAAGCAGCTCAAGAAGATATTGTGTCAAGATTTCGATGGTCACTTGATGAACTCTCAATTGATCAAATTTTAGATTTCAATAGAAATTCAAGTGATGCTCAATCAATTGAAAAAAGGATTTTTAACATTTTAAATGGGAGGTAAATAAAGTTAGAAATCAAACTCATAATCTCTTATTCTGATACCATATTAAATTGTCAATTCTCTGATACCATAACTTTAACACTTGCAAGTTTCATTGTTTAAATCATCATGATTGTGATCACAAAATTTGGTTAAGAGGTTATTAATTGATAAATCCATTGCTTATTAACTTTGGAATCTAACTGGTCTTCTTAGATTCATTGTAAAACATAGAGGTTAATAGTATAGATATAACCATAAAAGGGCTTTTTACTATAGGCATTTAAGGTTGAACCACGTTAAAGTCCATACATTTTCTTTGTTTCACATATGCTTTCTATGTTCTTTACTTCTTATTTTTCATATTCTTTATGTATTTTGTCATTTTATGGTAACTATGTTAATTTTTTTTTCCTAGTATGGTATTAGATTTATATATATATTTTTTCTAATTAGATATGCTTACTTTACAATTTGAATTTAATATATTACAAAATAAACGGTAGAGAGGATTCATGTTAATTTTACTGCCTAACCTCCACAAAATATATATATATATATATATATATATATATAAAGCTACATTCTAGTTTGGCCCCCGACTTCTGATGGTTCCTTCGGTGTTCGTAGTGCTTATAGATTCCTGGCTTCGGCAGATTTTAGCTCTCAACCAAGCTCTTCCTCAGGTAGTGAGCAGCAGAATTTTTGGAAAAATATCTGGAAGATCCAGGCCCCTAATAGGATAAAACATTTCATTTGGCGTGCGGCAAAAGATGCGCTTCCGACTAAACAGAATTTGCGTGCTAGACATATTCCCATTGATGGAACCTGTGATCTTTGTGAGGATCATCAGGAGACGTTGCTGCATAGTTTATGGCTGTGTGACCATGCTCAGTTTGTTTGGAAGTCTGATCCAGGTTTTGCTCCCTTGTTCCAGAAATGGTATCGCTCTTTTCGGGACTTGCTTGAGGCAGTGATGCTGCTGAAGAGTTCTCAGTTTCGGGTTGCTCTGTTTTGCACCACAGCTTGGAGTTTATGGCAACGGCGTGATAGGCTAAGGGAGAAGCAGCCCTCATGGAGTCTTCACGAATTGGGTAGTTGAGCTAAGGCTTATGTTGTGGAATTTCTCAATGCGAATCATCAGCCCTCACAGGTTTCTTCTCGGCGTGCTCAGGTGTCTTGGTCTCCGCCGACGGAATCGGTATATAAAGGAAACTACATTGTGGTGACATCTAAAATTTCCTTACCTTTTTCTCCAAAAAGAAAAAAAAAAGAAAAAAAAGCTACATTGAAATGTACCTCCAAACAATATAATTAAAGAAGCTCCTGTGTGTGTCTGAGAGGGTACAAGGTGAGTAGGTACTATTAGAGAGATTGAATGTTTAAATTTTACATTCTCAATAAGAATGTGTGGTTTGAACCCAACATCTACCTATCTTAAAAATAAGAAAAAGAATATGCGCATAAGATGAAGAAAAGCAAAAAATTAAGAAGATAAAAATAAAAGGGATAAATTAAAACTTACTGCTGCCACAGAGAGACTCAAATCTTCAATGATTCCTGATTCAGCAAGTGATGAATATCCTGTTTATGAACCAACCATAATAATATTTGTTTAGAAGTTAGAACAAGTTAACAGTTCATGTCTAATGCTCCATGGGACAAAGATTATTATTTGTTTATTATCTTAAAATTTTCTAATTTGTTTTTAATTTTTTTTTTTTATAACAGTTCATATGTCTAATTTGTTTTCAACTTTCTTCCTTTCTTTTTTCTTGTTTTCTTTCAAATAGAAAAATAATCCAAGAGGAAGGTCTGCCTTATGGGCCCATTGCCCGAGACCATGCTCATTCATGTACTGGGCTGAAGAAACGAATCAGCCCATGGCCTTATACCTCATCTTTTGCTCAGTCATAGATTAAGCAAAATACAAAAGATGTCTTCTGCTTGCAAATTTTTTTTTTTAATAGAAAATTATAGAATATTCTCATAGTGCATAAATAGGTACTCCTCCCTCCTCTCAATTAAATAAAAGATCTCATTATAAATTTAATGGTGCCCTTAAGGTATTTGTTAATGGACCATTTTTAAAAAGTTTATTTTTATTGGAAATATAAAAAACTGTCAAAAAAATCTGTTTTTTTTTTTTCTTTTCTTTTCCCATATATATATATATTTTTTTACAAATATTTCCTAAATTAGTTCTCTTTGAGTATCAGTTAACTTTTTCCTAAATTAAAATTATTAGAACTCACTATTAAATGAAAAGATGTCATACGTGTTTATTGTACTCTCACAGAATCACGATATTCTATAATGATTTAATCATAAGAATGAGGATTTGTTCTAGTGGCATTGGATAATAATATAATGGTACTTACAGCACAGCCAATACAGAGTGAACCACAGAGGGCAACCCCAGTGCTGAGAACAAGAAGAGGTGTGGCTGAGGCACACTTGGTGGCATTTCTCCAACATTTCCATTGGGACTGGCTTCAACAATTGTAGACCTTGGCAATAGTACTTCTTCCATGTTTTCTGTCTCCATTTTTAATGGAAGATGGGAAAACATAATAACAAGATGAGAGACAAACATTTACATATATAGTGAGAATTTGACGTTGTAGTGTGGTTGGTTAGACCAAATAGATGGATTAGTGTGAGACTTTCAGATGGCCAGCTATTTTGCTTCTTAAATAAATTAAATGCCATGACAATCACATGCTTGTGGTCTCTCTTTTTATATTATTACTAGTCGCAGACCCACACATTGCATGGTAATATATAAATATTTTGTAATGGAATATAATATATAAAAAGCAACAATTACTTCAAATAATATCTATTTTTTTAAAAGATTTCTACAAGCATTATTATTATTTTTTTTTATCTTTTTATATCTACAAAGTACAAATATATCATACTATTATATTTTGTATGTTTGATTAATATTTTTTAAGGTGCACTATATTTTTCTAACTTCTGTTATAGTGTGTTATATTTGATATACAACTAAAATTTATAAGTTTCAAATTTATTATTTAAATTTCTCATCTCTTAAGGAATAATGAGATTATCATAATAATAAAAATTTATCACAAAATTACAATGTTATCTTAACCAGAATTAAAATGAAACAAAAGGAATAAAAGATAGACTTTAGAGTACTTTATTACTCAAAATTGGTAGACATATTCAAATTCATAGCCATGTAAAATGTGTTTTGAAATAAACTAAAATTCCTATTTACCAAAAAAAAAAAAAAAAAACCTAAGTATTGGCCCAAATCAAAATTCAACCAAAGCTATAAAAGGGAGAAATAAGACATTGTAATGGGAAATTAAAAACAAAAAACAAAATACCAAAACACATATTTAAAAAAATAAAATAAAACCATCAACCTTAATTAGAATTATAAGAAAGAAAAACGATCCACAAGAGAGGGAGAGAGAGAGAGAGTACTTACAGTTATTTGAGGGGAAAATATAGATTGAATGGAAGAAATGATATCGAATTTATACAAAATAAAATGGAGAGAAGAATAGTCAAAATATAAAAAAGAGAAAATGATAAAGGAAGTATGATAGTAAAGTAGAGAGTAGTGAGGAAATAAAGACAGTCAAGTAGAGAGTAGTGGGAAGATAAAGAAGTAAAAAATTAATAGATCCTCACTTATACTAATTTCCATCAAAGACCAAATTGTCAAACACGTGCCATTGATTCTACTCATGTCCACTACACATATTCATCAATGTGTCTATATACAAATCACTCGCTTGCCATTACATTCATTTTATCAATGTTTTGAATTTCCACAAAGAATCAAAATAGTGCATATATGAATTGTAAGTAAGTGAGACACCTATATTGCCATGACGTTGTGGTCAAAGTTAGTGGAAACTTGCTAAACTTGACCAAATGTTTTTGCCTCAGAGAAGATGGCTATTAGCATTCCAGGTCAAGAAGTTTAAATGGCTATGAGAAATTATCATAATGTATCAACTGCTATACCCCAAAAATAGCAGTTGCTCCTACTTTCATTGCATCACATCAGCTATATCATACTATTTTTAATAAGGAAAGAAATAGCAAAATACAAAATTTAAAACTCAATCATAGAAGTATTGTTATGGTTTGTCTAAAACTCATGTACACAATATGCTAGATATTCAATAGGAGAAAATTTTAAAAAGAAAATCAAGTTGTTGAAAAAATGTAGCATAATCCAAAATCTAAAACTAAAAGCCCAACTGTTGTTCATGTAGACAATGTTATAGATAGATATTCAAGAATCAAGAACCAATTAGTTTTTCCATTTGTACAACAATTAGTTAAAGCTAGATACAAATGGAATTAAAAAAAAAAAAAAAATCAATTCTTTGAATTTCCTCACTCCTAAAATCCCAAACAATTTCTCAAAATATAAATAATGCTCAAAGTTGTTTGTCAACCAAATAGGCCAATTAAGGTCCAAAACAAAAATATTCCAGCCATAGCACAACAATCTACTAAAGCTGGTGTACTTTGAAGAATTAGAGTTTCATTTTAAAAAAACTAAAATAAAAAGATTTAAACTATTACACCCCAAGTTCCATACAACCAAAAAAAAAAAAATTAAGCTTCAAACTCAACTTTGTTTTCTCTTCCATTGTCCCGCAATTACTGGAACACCAAACAGTCCAATTAAATAATAAACAAAAAATTATTAATATAAGGAAAGAGAAATCTAATATAGCAGATGTTTATTGAACCATAAAAAGAGAAAATTATCTAGCACCACCCAAGAAAAACAACAAATTTATTCCCCTTTCCTTCGAAAGGTTCTAAGAAAAAAATAGTTACCAATTGATTGGTATAACCTTCAATATAATAAAAAGCTTCTTGTGATTGCGAGGCTTGATCGTTGATATTTGCTGAGGAATTGACAAACGGAACAGAGATAAAAATGAAATTTAGTTGAACATATAAAACGATAGGGAAAGGAGAACAATAACGATTTATCTTTCATAAAAGTGAATAACACTCTTACTATGAAGCAAAGACCAAAACAAAAACATTACATTGAAGTTAATTGGTTAGACAGAAAAATATTATGGCAAACATATTGAGAGTAATATTCTTGCAATCTAGAGAAGGGCAATCATAAAGCAATTTATAACAAACATGATCAAATGCTCAATTCAAATCAATTTTGAAAATGCAAAAACATATTCGAATAGTTTTGAGACTATGAAAACTCAAACTCATTAATATATCATGAAATCCCAAAATTGAATTACATTTTTTTCTAGTAATGAGATGGAAATAAATAAATAAATAATAAGAATAAAACAAGTAATAAAACTCATTTTGAGTTCATACAATTTGGACCTGGGCTACTAATGTTTGTCTCTCATGTGCTTTAGCTTCGTTTGCAAGCTATAGAGTCACTTTCTATCTCTTGTACTAATTTGATTGGGTTTTGGTAGAAAGAGATGAGTCATGACTGAAAGAATGGGAAAAACGCTCAATAAATTATCCCATTGAAGACCATACCGATCAATTTGTGGAGAGAGAACAATTAAAAACTTATAAAGAAAAAAAATATGAGAGGTGAGGAGGTTGTAATTTATTGGTGACTATTAGAATTCCATATAATAGTTGCATGTGAAGATAGTAACACTTGACAGAGTAACACCTGAATTTAAATAGAGGCTCAATAAATGTCAATAGGTAAAAAAAATAAATAAATAAATAAATGATAACATAACACTGATGTAGTAACAATATATATATATATATATATATGATTGGATCTAGTTGTAATTTGGGATTGTAAGTTAGTTTGAGCTCAACTCGAGTCTAAAAACTTATAAGCAATTTGGTCCATAGTTAAGATGTTAAGCTATGCTAGGACTCCAGATTATAAATTTTGAGCCAAGCCTCTAACATGGACCAAACTGACAAAATTTTTATTTATGTTTTGAAAGAAAAGAAGAGTTTGAATAATATATCAGAAGCGATACATTAGAAAAATTCTCAAATATAAGAAATTAATAATGGCCATGGTGATGGCAAAGGAATGTCTTCCATTCAAATGAACTGATTCAAGCGTACAAAGCTAACTCATGGGCAGCCCAATACAATATACATGTGACTAATGAAATTCTACAAAAAGAAACTGTAGAGCCATCATTTTGGCTTCATCCAGCAAATGCCCAGCACTCCCAAGAGTTTAAGACACATCAGCGGAGTTAAGAGCTGCTATTTGAAGTTTGCTATCTCCTTCAAAAACCACCTGACGGAACCCCAACTCGCCTGTAAAATGAACTGGATCACCAAAACAACCTTCAATTCATCATGATTGCGTCCCCTGTGAACGTTGAGAATAACTGATCATCAACTTAATTCCCACTGATCTGGTCATTGGATTATGGCAACCCCCAAAGTTTATCTTGGTAACATTATGCGGGGGATGTCTCCACTTCATGTCAGTCATCTCTACATCTTGACGCACTCCCATTTCACTAATGAATCCCTTCTATCAAAGCATAAAATCCATCAGTACCTCAAAGTGATTTATATTATCAAAATCTTTATGTACATAGATAGAAGTAGCACTCCACACCTGAATTGCAAATTGACGATGGACTCTGTATCATTGAAACAAACCTTACATTCAATGTGTGATCCAATTTTCATTGCAAATAAAGGAGTATTTGTAGGGAGAATACCTTGACGTTCTCTCCACGTGAAAGTCAGCCTTATTTGGAACCACCATTTGCCATGAAAAATCAAACTCATTTTGAGTTCATACACTTTGAGAACAATTGAAAATTTATAAAGAAAAACCATGATAGGTGAGGAGGTGAGAAGGTTGTAATCTATTGGTGACCGTCTGAATTCCATATAATAGCGGCATGGGAAGAGTCTAGGTTAATGGAGAGACACATGGAAGAATTGAAGATAGAGTAACGCTTGAATTTAAGGAGAGATTCAATAAATGTCAATAGGTAAATCAAAAAATAGAAAAGAAAGAAAGAAAATAAATGATGACATAGTGCTGATATGGCTTAACTGGAGCGTAGCAACAATAATTGCTACCCTTCAGCTTTTAGATATAATATAGATATAGATTACTTGTTAGATTCTTGTAATCATGTTAGCATGAGCCAAGATTATGTTTTTTTTTTTTTTTTAAACCTTTATTGATTCCATCAGATCCTATGATAATGTTTAATGGTGGTTGGTATTTTAGAAAAGCCAAAAACAAGTATGTTGTCTTGTTTATGAGCGAGAGAGAAGAGAGCGAAATCTTTTTACCTTGAAAAAAAATGAGTAAATTTTTTGCATTAGAAGTCAATGATATTTCATATTTCATGGCTAATTGCACTTTCCCTTCTTAATTATGGTGCGGTTGTAATGTTCTCATAAATTACAAAATTAAACAATCTTACGTGTTTATTTATTTGATTATTATTATTAATTTTTTTTTTTTTTTTTTTGAGAATGAAACAATGTTATCTAATAGCTAATATAAATTTTCCCTCAAAAAAAAAAAAAAAGAGAGAGAAAATTAATAGGGTAAATTGCAAATTACACCCTTAAAGTTTAAGAGTGTTTGGATTTTATACCAAGAAATTTTAGAATTTGAAATTTACCTCTTAAAATTTGGGATTAAATAGCACCAAAATTTAAAATGTAAAATCCAAATTCTAAAATGTTAAGGTGTAAAATCCAAATATCCTAAAAAATTTAGGGGGTAAATTTCAAATTCTAAAAATTTAGGGTGTAAAATCCAAATATTTCTAAATTTTAAGGAGTAAAATCTAAACATCCCTAAAATTTAGAAAGTAAAATCAAAATTCTGAAACTTTAGGATGTAAAATCCAAACACCCTCCAATTTTAGGAATATAATTTACAATTTACCCTAACTAATAAAACTTATAAGCACTTTATTCTTGGATGATTAAAAAAAAAAGGTTAAATTATCCTATTAATTTCTGTTAAAATTCAATTCAATTATTTAACTTCAACTAGTAAGTTTCCCGTGCGATGCACGGATAATATTATAATGTTTTATGTAAATTTGTTTTTGGAAAATATTATACATATATTATAGTATATTTATTATAAAACTTTGTTAGTAATGAGTTCATCATAAAAAGTAACAATTATAAATTGCACACATATATCTATTATAATTATTTTGTTCAAGTAATGAGCAATAATGAAAACAACTTTGAGTAATATTGTATAATAAAAATTGATAAAAGCATATTAATAATTCATTCTATATTATTGATTTTTATTATGTGATGTAATAAAAAGCTTCATTACGATTTTTTTTTTCTTTCAATGCATTGTTATTGTGGTATGGTGACGCTTGTTGTCATTATTAGTTTCTCCATCTTCAACATTTGAAATTTAGTCCGTCTATATTTGTTCAATTTTTGAGCTTTCATCATTTTTTCCTTTTGTTGCATCATTTGTGTTAATTACCAATGAATTGGCACCAAGAGATTCTTGATTACATAGCATGTTGAATTGTGTGTTTTTTTTTTCTTCCATACCTTTTTATCATTTGAAAGCGCATAAAAAATCTTAGCAACTATATAATTTTCAAAACCATCTTTTAGATTGAATTCATTCAAATGAAGTAGAAAAATCCTTTTTTTTTTCCCAAATAACGTGAGATTCCTTCTCCAATATCAATATTTCTACAATAATTTAAATAAGTTGTACCTTAGTTCATTTTTCAGCAAGATCTCGATCTTGTAGATTTATTTAGGATTTTCTCGACATTTCGATCAAATATCACAAACTTTGTTTTGTTAGTTGCATTAAAAACTTCAATTTGAATCTTGTATCTAAAGTAGTTTGCAATTGTATATATATAGTAGTTATAGTGAGATAAATATATTATAAATATTTAGAGAGTATGTAGTATGTAATTTGACATTCCTTTCACAAAGTACGCAAAAAATGTAATACCAACCCATTGTTGTATCAATGTTACTTATTATTGCAATGCCCTAGCAGTTCACATCTTGCAATGAACTTTGAAATTAATATGTATTTTTTTTAATGTAAATAATATGATCTATTATTATTTTTATACATAAATGATGAGTCTAATTTGAAATAATTGACAAACTTTTTTCCGTAGGATCTCATTCAAAGTATTTTATCTTTACTATTGTTTTCATATTATTTAAAGATAAATCCTCCTATGAAAATTTTTTTGCATGTATTTTTGGAATTTCTTGTATAGGATCATGTTTTTTACCATTCCTATTGTGGGGCCAGAAAGTCAGGCAGCCTCAGCCCACTTCAAACCAGGCCCAAAAGCCCATGCCGAGGATGCATGTAGTGTCCGAGGATAAAAGTAAGAAGTCTAGTCCCCAAGGAACTGGTCCGAGGATGACTCCGTCCTCGGACATCCGAGACCATAGAAGTACACAAGCACCACACCATCAAGGGGGGTTTTTCTTGAATATCCGAGGAGGAAAGAGCAAATGCCACGCGTCAACAATGGGAGTACGGCGGAGGAGCAAGTCTAAGACGAGCTGTCACCTCCACATTAAATGCCCACAACTAACATCCTGGCCGCATTAATGAGGAGGGGATTACAGAATAGTGTTGCCTTGGTTGCTGCAACCCACAGGAAGCATGGGAAGGTGGCTGATGGGACAGGTACTCAAGTAGTGGCCTAGTTGCTCAATAAATGTAGGGCTAGAATCAATGGGGAAAGGAGTATATAATGTAAGGGACCCTTCTTGGAAGAGAGGGGGGGGGGGGGAAGAAAAAAGAGAAAAAGGAGAGGAGCAATTGTAACCAATCACAAAGGAAGTCATAAGAACTACAAGCTCCCAAGAGAAAGGTCAAGGAGCATCATTGTTCGCATTCATCTGAGAACTATCATGCATGGTCGTTGCACCCCTTACTAGGGCCTAGTTCTTGACCTCGCTCTCTACAAATTAATTGCAGGGCTAGCTAGGCTTGGGTCCACTCCCGTAACTCATCAGGAGGCCCGAACCTGGTCCCTACAATTGGCACCGTCTGTGGGAAGAACTCGTGCATCAGTAAGGACAACAGCCAGGCATGGTAGGATCAGACCCTCACCAAGGGAGTTCCCATCGGCATGAATCGGCTAGATCCCAACGTCCGAATAACTATGGTGACACTGGGCACAGCCAAAACGAGGAGAACGGACAATTCTGAGAAGGAAGTGTGCATACCTCACAAACTAGCGAAAGCCACACCCATAGAAGCAGCCGCGTGCCCTAGAGGCGCGATAATGGCCCGGCCACGCGATCGCAAGAGGATAAGAGTCACACATCCCAGAGACAGGACGATAAGGTGGCCATGCAGTGAGAGATAGATGATTTGAAGAGAAAGTTGCGCCATGCACAGCGAAGGCAATCCGAGCCCAGCCTTGACTTACCTTCTGACGACGAAAATGATGACGACTACAGGCAAAGGTCGAGAACACCTCCGAGCGAAAATTTCTCCCACGAGGATGAGCGCTACCAGAGGCGTAAGCGTGGCAGCCCAACCCCTAGGGGCTTAGGAAGTGACGCCATGAGCAGGGCGCTGGACCGGCTCTCCAGATTGACCTTTACGCGTCGCATAGAAGAGGCGATGCTCCCTCGGCGGTTCCAGCAGCCAACTTTCACCGTTTACAATGGCAAAACGGACCCCATGGAGCACGTGAGCCAGTTCAACCAGAGGATGGCCATCCACTCTAAGAACGAGGCGCTGATGTGCAAAATCTTCCCATCTAGCTTGGGACCTGTGGCAATGAGGTGGTTCAACGGCTTGAGGATGAATTCCGTAGACTCGTATAGACAGCTGACCCAGGCCTTTGGTTCCCGTTTTGTTACAAACAGCAAACCTCCTCGGCCCATGAGCGCGTTGCTGTCCCTGACCATGCGCGACGATGAGACCCTCAAGGCTTACTCGGACAAGTATTGGGAGATTTACAACGAGCTAGACGGCAAGTACGACGATGTCGCCATCAATACATTCAAGAACGGGCTCCCGATGGGGCACGGCCTGAGGAAGTCCTTAGATGGTAAGCCCGCCACCAGCGTGCGGCAGTTAATGGATCGGATCGACAAATACAAACGAGTAGAGGAAGACTTGCTACAGGGCAAGGGGAAGGAGAAGGCTATCCCTCAAGAGAGGAGGGATTCCAGATCGGATTGGTATAACAACGCCCGTCCGAGGAGAGATTTCATGGGACAATCTAGGGCGACAAACGCCCAGGCTGTCGGCGCTGTGTTCCGAGAACCAGTACACAGGGTGTTGGAAAAGATCAAGAACGAACCGTACTTCAAGTGGCCGAATAAGATGTCGGGGGATCTTGAGAAGCATAATCAGGACCGTTACTATCAATATCACTAGGATCACGGGCACGTTATGGAGGATTGCAGGAATCTCTGGAACTATCTGGACCAGTTAGTCCGGGAGGGGAAGCTGAAGCACCTCCTGCACCATTCCAGCGGCCATCAGGGCCAGACTTACTAGGAGCCACGGAGGGACACTGCCATGAGGCAGCCCGCTGGAACCATTAATGTGATCCTGGCTGCGCTAGGAAGAATAGGCACGCGCACCTCGCGAATGCTGTCTGTGACCCAGGTGCCCGCCGGGGAGTCCCAGTCCGAGCCGAAGAGGGCCAGAAGAGGCTTTTACCCGACCCTAACTTTTTCGAGGAAGACAAGGACGGGACCACCCAACCCCACGACGATGCTTTGGTGATCACCCTCAGAATTGGGGACTACGACGTCAGAAGGGAGATGGTGGATGGTGGCAGAGCGACTGAGGTCATGTACCCCGACCTTTATAAGGAGCTGAGGCTAAAGCTTGAGGACCTGTCGCCCTATAGCTCCCCCTTGATGAGTTTTGATGGGATGCTAGTCATCCCGAAGGGCGTGATCAGGCTGCCCATCTAGACCAGTCCGGAAGTAGTGGAGGTGGACTTTATAATGGTGGACACGTACTCCCCCTACACTGCCATTGTAGGAAGGCCTTAGCTCCACACTTTGGGAGGCGTTGCCTCTTCCTTGCACTAGAAGGTGAAATTCCCCTCAGGAGGTCGAGTCCTCGAGATCCGGGGATGCCAGTCAATGGCAAGGCGGTGTATGGTGGCAGCCACCTCACGTTGGCAAGATGCGGAATCCTCGACCACCGTGGCCGAAAACTTATAGCTATAGCTCCCCCTTGATGAGCTTTGATGGGAAGCTAGTCATCCCAAAGGGCGTGATCAGGCTGCCCATCCAGACCAGTCCGGAAGTAGTGGAGGTGGACTTTATAATGGTGGACACGTACTCCCCCTACACTGCCATTGTAGGAAGGCCTTGGCTCCACACCTTGGGAGGCGTTGCCTCTTCCTTACACTAGAAGGTGAAATTCCCGTCAGGAGGCCGAGTCCTCGAGATTCGGGGATGCCAGTCAATGGCAAGGCGGTGTATGGTGGCAGCCACCTCACGTCGGCAAGATGCGGAATCCTCGACCACCGTGGCCGAAAACTTATAGCAGTTAATTACCTCGGTGGCACCAGCTGATACGGCCGCCGAGGAAGCAAAACTTGAAGGCTTAGAAAAAGTGGTTATCGACGACGACCAGGAGAGGTTCTTTCAGGTCGGAACCCAATTGCCTCCCCAGGAAAAGGAGGAGTTGCTTGAGTTCCTCATGAGGAACCTTGACGTGTTCGCATGGGATCCCTGCGATGCCCTAGGGATTGATCCATCCTTCATCTGTCACCACCTTAACGTCAACCCGTCTGTGACCCCCAAGAAGCAGCCACCCCGACGCCCGTCAAAAAAGCACGCCGATGCAATTAGGGAAGAGGTCAATAAGCTTAAGCGCGTGGGGGCTATTAAAGAAGTTTTTTACCTCGAGTGGTTGGCCAACACTGTGGTGGTCAAGAAGAAAAGCGGGAAATTGAGGGTTTGCGTAGACTTCACGGACCTGAATAAAGCATGCCCAAAGGACCCCTTCCCAATGCCACGAATAGACCAGCTGGTAGATGCGACCGCAGGCCATCCTCTGATGAGCTTCCTAGATGCCTTTCAGGGCTATCATCAGATCCCACTAGCCTTGGAGGATCAGGAGAAGACGGCCTTCGTGACACCCATCGGGAACTACCACTACAAGGTGATGCCATTCAACCTGAAAAACGCTGGATCTACTTATCAGAGGATGATGACGAGAATGTTCGAGCCGTTGTTGGGCAAAAACATCGAGATCTATGTTGACGATATGGTGGTGAAGAGAAAACTGGTGTTCGAGCATCTGGGGGTCCTCGGCTGTATATTCGATGTCCTCAGAAAGCACAAGCTGCGACTAAATGCTTCCAAGTGCTCGTTTGGCGTGAGATCTAGTAAGTTCTTAGGCTACATCATTACCCACCGAGGGATCGAGGTTGACGCCGACCAAATCAGGGCTATCCAAAACCTAAGGCCTCCGCGAAACCCCAAAAAGATCCAGAAGCTCGCTGGAATGATCGCGGTTCTGAATCGATTCATTTCCAGGTCGGCTGACAGGTGCAGACCCTTCTATCTCCTGATCAATAAGTGGAAAGGATTTGAGTGGTCTGAAGAATGTGCCATGGCCTTCCAGCAACTCAAAGAGTACCTAGCCCGGCCACCCATCATGTCTAATCCGGAGGCCGACGAGGTCCTATGCGCATACATTGCCATGACGCACCATGCTGTGAGCCTGGTGCTGATACAAGATGACAGTGGTGTTCAAAAACCAGTCTACTACGTTAGCAAGTCATTGCACGAAGCCGAGGTCAAGTACTTACCCTTGGAGAAAGTCATACTTGCTGTGGTCCACGCTATGCGAAAGCTGCCCCATTATTTCCAGGCTCACACGGTGGTCGTTTTAACCCAATCTTAAAGTTCGTACTTCGGGCCGCTGATTATACGGGAAGAATTGCGAAGTGGAATACCATCCTGAGGGCCTTCGATGTTAAATACATGTCTTGGACCGCCATAAAGGGCTAGGTTCTGGCAGACTTGACAGTGGAGTTCGCTGAGCCTATTATAGAAGTGGGGGCCGAGGGGAGGATCTTTGATGAGAAGCCAGTTGGAGCAGTCTATGTCCTGAGGTCACCATGTTGGAAAGTATATGTTGATGGCGCGGCAAACCAAAGAGGGTCAGGAGTAGGACTAGTCTTAGTATCCCCTGAAGATCATGTCATAGAGAAGTCCCTGAGGCTCGGATTCTCGGCCACAAACAACGAGGCCGAGTATGAGGCGTTATTGCAAGGAATGGTCATGGTACAGAAGATGAGAGGAAAGTCGGTTGAGATATTCTCGGACTCGAAATTGGTGGTAGGGCAGGTAAAGGGAGAGATGGAGGCCAAAGACTTGAGAATGTAAGAGTACCTGAGCCAAGTCAAGCACTTGCAGTCGGAGTTCAGCCCCTTCAGCTTGTCTCACATTCCCAAGAGTGGGAATAGCCACGCCGACTCGTTAGCCACACTCGCAACCTCCTCGGCTGCGAGTCTGCCTAGGATCATACTTATGGAGCATCTGGAGAGAGCGAGTGAGGTGGTAAAGGGAGCAATCCCCATCCATCAGGTTGGAATGGGCCCCAGTTGGATGGACCCCATAATGAGATTCCTCAAAGATGATGTTCTGCCCGAGGAGAAGTTAGAGGCAGAGAAAATATGAAGGAGTGCTTTTTGGTTCTGGATGTTCGAGGACCACAAGTTGTATAGGCGCTCCTACTCTGGACCATACCTACTATGCGTCCACCCCGAAACAGTAGAATTACTGCTCGAAGAGCTGTACGAGGGAATCTGTGAGAGCCATATGGGAGGAAGATCCCTATCCCACCGAGCCGTCACGCAAGGGTACTGGTGGCCAGGAATGCAGAAGGAAGCCCTAAACTATGTCAAAAAGTGTGACTAATGCCAAAAGTTCGCCCCGAATATTCATCAGCCCGGAAGGGCCCTCAATCCTTTGTCTAGTCCATAGCCGTTTGCCTAGTGGGGCTTGGACATTGTAGGACCTTTCCCCAAAGCGCCAAGGAATAAGAGATATCTCTTGGTGGCCACGGACTACTTCACCAAGTGGGTGGAGGCAGAGCCCCTAGCCAACATCAGGGACGTGGACGCAAAGAAATTCCTTTGGAGGAACATTGTCGCGCGATTCGGTGTCCCGCATACCCTTATCTAGGATAATGGGCTCCAATTCGATAGCAAGGCCTTCAGAAGGTACTGTTGTGAACTGGGGATCATAAACAGATACTCAAAGCCCACCTACCCTCAGGGAAACGGACAGGCCGAGGCTGTCAACAAGGTCATCGTCAATGGGCTTAAGAAGAGACTGGCTGACGCTAAGGGAAGATGGGTAGAGAAGCTGCCCCACGTTCTCTGGACGTATCGGACTTCGCCTAGGTGGTCAACAGGGGAAACACCTTTTGCCATGACTTATGGTGCCGAGGCAGTGATCCCCCTAGAGACAAACTGCTTAGGAGGAGCCTGGACCTGGTTGACGAACGAAGAGAACGAGCAATGGTCCAGCTGGCCTATTACCAACAAAAACTTAAGCAAAGATAAGACGCCAATGTGAAGCTCAGACCACTAGCATTAGGGGACTTGGTGCTGAGGAAAGTCATAGGGGCTGCCAAGAACCCTTTCTAGGAGGAAGTTGGGACCAAACTGGGAGGGGCCCTACCAAATTACCTCAATAGCAAGGATAGGCGCATACTATTTAGAAGATTTAGATGAAAAACCTGTACCTCGCCCATGGAATGTAAATAATCTGAAAAGATATTATTATTAATGAAAAGGTTTCTTTTGATCCAGATTTTAAGCCTCTCCTGATTATGTAGCTCCCATTTCGATGGCCATTCTAAGTGAAACTAACCACTGCAAAAAAGGTCCCAAGTGTTAGACAGAACCAAGGCCTTGCATGGTTCTCGGACTCAAGCCTATGGAGAAACTAACCACTGCAAAAAAGGTCTTAAGTGTTAGACAGAACCAAGGCCTTGTATGGTCCTCGGACTCAAGCCTATGGGGAAACTAACCATTGCAAAAAAGGTCCTAAGTGTTAAGGTTGTTGCCTTTTCTCTTTTTGTTTTGGTGGTTGTGGGTTGATTTTCATGGGTTGTGATGAGTTGATGTTGATGGGTTATAGCAGCGGGTGTGGGCTGATTTTCATGGGTCATGATGGGATGATGTTGGTGGGTTATGACGGCAGGTGTGGGCTAATTTTGTTGGTTAGGTTGATTTTGGGTTTTGGTTATTGTGGTCGGTAGTAGTGGGTTGGTTGGTTGATTATGGATTTTGGTTATGGTTGTCAATGGTGGTGGTAGTAGTGGATTGTGGTGGTTGGAGGGGTGTGTTGTGGGCAGTGGTGGTGGTGTGCTATGGGCAGTGGTGGTGGTGGTCTATGTTGTATATTTATTATTTGGAGTTCTTTTTTTTAATGTCATTTTAATGTATAGTATATATTATTTTAATGTGATGTATAGAAGAATAGAATACCTAACATAGGTGAATTGTAAAATAGTATGTTAATTTTTTTTTTTTGAGAATAAAAGGAATTTTTTGATATATCAAAATAGCTTTTTTTTTTTTTTTACTCTTAAAGCTAGTGCTCTTAATAACCCATTTTAAAAAACTTTTTGATAATTTTTGCACTTTTCATAGAAAAATTTCTAAAATAAAAGATCCACATGTAATGATCTATCGGGTTCTAATCTCTTTTCGTCAGGCTCCCATCATGGAGGACATAGAAAAAGAAAAAAGAAAAAGAACTATAGTACAAAATAGAAATTCTGTGATAAGAGCTTTCGGAATTTAGTAATAGCAACGAACATGTAGTGAAGTTTAGAGACAAAGAAAGTAGAACGCAGAAATTGAGAGGCAAAGATCTTGGGTTCCGCTCCACGGCGATGACCGCCAATCAGTACTTAAACCTCCAGTTCGTTCCAGCCTCCGTCAACCATGGTGTTCCTGGTGTAAAACCCACATATTTTTATTTAATTAATGTTTAGTTATTTATTTAACAAACCTTAACTTTTGTTTCTTAACCACAGTTGAATGGCTCTCTGGTTAAGTTAATGGCTTTTAAATGATGTGGCAGATTGGATCCAAATCTCCTTTCCACTCATTGGTTACGCGGGCTTGGATTTGGATCCGATACAATACCTTGCACCGGTGCAATTATTCTATTTTCCCTCGCATAAAGTTTTGGATTCGTTTGGATAGCACTTATTGTTGTTGAAAGTTGATAAAAACTGATTGTTGCTGAAAACACTGTAACAGAATAATTTTTAAATGTGTGAATAGTATTGTGAGACCCACTTTTAATATTAAATATTGCGTAAACAGTGCGTGAACAGTGCACACACAGTAAATTTTGTCCCCCAAAGTCAACAAATGCAGCAAAAAAAAAAAAAAAAAAAAAAAAAAAAAGAGAAAATGCGAAGCTGGAAAACGCACCGCAACTAACCTTCCTATCCAAACCCACACTTTATCATTCTTAATTCTCAATTTTTAACTGTAACTTCTTAACTTTTTATAATTATTTTTAAAATTTTTGTATTTAATAGTTGAGGTTGAAACAACCCTTCTTATGTTAACCATGTCATTTCACCTATCTTGGATGATTGTAGGGTGTTGTTGTCTGGCTTCCATCAGATCCGGATAAAGTATTGCTACAGAAAAGTGAATAGATGTGCTGATAGACTTGCTAGGCTAAGCTTCACTCAAGATGTTGAATTTTCTTCTTTTCTTAATCCACCTGTGGGCATTTTTAATGTTTTTGAGAATGACCTCAATGGGTTATATTTTGATAAGTTGTGTCCTGAACCTGTTGTTTTTTCTTAGTTGTTAATGGAATCGTCTTATTACCCAAAAAAAAGACAAAAAAAAGAAAGAAAGTTGATTTTTCAACTTTCAACCCCAACCATTTATTTTTATTGAATCATGTGCAATTCCTACCTAACTATTGCAGCTTATCTCAATCCCAATTTTGAGTTTTGCACAGCTAATCAGGAGGAAAATAAGTTCATTGACGCTGCCTGCGAGTTTGCTATTTGCTTTGTGAATCACTTTCTAATAATCTATCTCCTCTTCCTGTTTCTTGTATTATCAATCGGAATTTCAGTTTCCAAGTATGGCTGAGGGACTTGTTACTGATCTCATTAAGCAGTTGGTTTCAGTTGCTGCTCTGGAGTCGGAACAAGAGATAAGGTTGGTCGTGGGCGTTGACGAAGAAGTTGAAAAGCTTAAATGCAATCTACAAACAGTGACGGCGGTCCTCAATGATGCTGAGAAAAGACAAGTTACTGAGGAAACCGTGAAGCTTTGGTTAGAAAAGCTCAAGGATGCATGCTACAAGATGAATGATGTGATAGATGAGTGGAACACTGCAATGATCAAATCAACCATTAAGAAAGAAGAAGAAAATGTTGATAATGCTCATCCTGTTATGAAGAAGAAGGTACGTTCCTTCATTATCCCCTCTCCTTCATGTTGTTTCCATGAAGTTGATAAACTTGTTATGCGCCACGATATTGCTCACAAGATAAAAGATTTGAATGGAAAATTAGATGAAATTGTCAAAGAGAAAGATAGGTACCAGTTTAAGTTAGCTAATGACCCTGCCCTTGAAGTAGTTAATCGACCAACAACTACCTCCTTTGTTGATGTGTCTGAAATATTTGGTCGTGAAAACGTTAAGAATAATCTAGTGAGGATCCTATTGGGGAGGGGAGGTGAAGAAGAAAGAAGGCCCCGTGTCATCTCTTTAGTGGGCATGGGCGGACTTGGAAAAACTACTCTTGCCCAACTAGCCTACAACGATCTTAGGGTGCAAGACCATTTTGAGATAAAAGTTTGGGTTTGTGTTTCTGATCCTTTTGATAAGTGCAAGGTGGCGAAAGAAATCCTTGAATCTATTGAGGGTCAATCCCCCAACTTGACTACATTGCAAAGTCTATTAGATAGAATTTGTGCTAACATTGCAAACAAGAAGTTCTTTCTTGTCTTAGATGATGTGTGGACTGAAGACTATACGATGTGGGATCAATTCAAAGTTGCATTCCAATGTGTTGCTCTAAGCAGTTATATTATAGTCACCACACGTAAAAGCAGAGTTGCGGAGATGATGGGAAGTGTGAGCGTGATCAATTTGAGTGAATTGTCTAAGTTAGACTGTTGGTTGATATTTAGTAAAATAGCATTTCTAGATAAGGATCCTGAGCAATGTGAGCAACTTGAAGACATTGGTAGGCAAATAGCAAAGAGATGCAAAGGCTTGCCACTTGCTGCAAAGACTCTAGGGAGTCTCATGCGCTTCAAGAAAAGTAGAGAAGAATGGAAGACTATCTTGAATAGCAATTTGTGGGAATTAGAAGATGTTGAAAAAGGTCTTTTTGTGTCATTGTTACTAAGTTATTATGATTTGTCCTCACCATTGAAACAATGTTTCTCATATTGTGCTATCTTGCCAAAAGGTTATATCTTTTCCAGTGATGATTTGGTATTTATGTGGATGGCACAAGGATATATTCCTTCAAAACCAAATATGGAGATGGAAGTCGTTGGAAGAGAATACTTTGAAAATCTATTCATACGCTCTTTCTTCCAAGCTTTTAAGGAATATCCGAATGATGACAAGATAAGAATATGCAAAATGCATGACATAGTGCATGACTTTGCACAATTAATGTCAAAAAATGAATGCTTCACGATCAATAGTGACATAGAGTTGGATTCAGCCAAAAAAGAAGACATAGAGTTGGGATTAGATTTTAAAAATGCTCGCCATTTGTGGTTAGAAATTTCTGGTGAGGCCCAATTTTTTGTGTCCAATAATAGTGCAAAAAATATACGCACTCTCATTCTTGTCAATCGCAATGATTATAACTTATCTAATTTATTCCAGCATTTTAGATGTTTACGGACATTAACTTTAGATGGTATGTTAAAGGAACTTCCAGATGCAATGGAAAATTTCATACATTTAAGGTATCTCAATTTAGTTAATTATTATGGGTTCGGATTGCCTGAAACTATTTGTAGTCTTTGCAATTTACAAATTTTGAAAATCATGATTAGAGATGCTAGGTTCAATAAATTACCGCGGGGGATGAGTAAACTAATTAACCTAAGGCATTTTATTTTGGATCACTCCTTTGGGGTAGATTTTCCAAGAGGGATTGGAAGATTGATTTCTTTGAGAACATTAAGTCATTTCTATGTAAGTAGTAAGGATGACAGTAAAGGATGTAAACTTGGGGAATTAAAAAATTTGAACCACCTTCAAGGGACTCTTCGAATAATTGGACTAGGGAATGAGGAAGATATAAGTGGGGCCAAGGATGCACAGCTCAAGAAGAAGATAGGCCTTCATACTTTGTCACTATGGTTTGTCAGATGGGATTTTGAGGATACAAGGAGGGAGTCCGATGCATTAGTTCTGAATGCCTTAGAGTCACCTCCAGACTTGAAACATTTAAGCATTGAAATGTACCAGGCCACCACAATGTCTATTAATTGGACGATGTCCTTGACCAAATTGAAAATGCTTGATATCCGATACACATTTTTAGAGCATATGCCTCCTCTAGGAAAACTTCCATTTCTCAAATCATTACACATAAAGGTTGCGAAATATTTGAAAAAGGTAGGAAATGAATTTTTGGGAATAGAATCCAGAAAGAAGAAAGACAATATAATTGTATTCCCAAATTTGAAAGCTCTCACATTTGACGGTTTAAGAGAGTGGGAAGGATTGGGATTGGAGCAGAAGAAGATGAAGAAGACTGTATCATTACTATAATGCCACATCTTCAACAGTTGGAAATTTGGAGTTGCCCAAAGCTAAAGTCATTGCCAAACTTCCTTCATACAACTCCATTACAGAATTTGGGGATCTATGGCTGTCCAATTGTCAAAGAACGTTGTGAAGGAGGGATAGGAGAGGACTGGCACAAGATTTCACATGTCCCAAACATCAATTTTGATATAAAACACGCTTTCCTTAAGGTAACTTCTTCTTCTTTTCCTTGGGTTTCTTCTTTTATTTTTGCAAAAATTAAAAAAATAAATAAATAAAAGAGAAGACATCGTTGATGAATTTATCTGGTTCTCAGCAATTTGAATTAGGTGATTTATATAATGTTGTTACACATAACTAGCCTGCTTAACATGTGGTTGCTTATATTTAGTTCTTTGATTTATCTACAATTGCATGATATCAGATTCAATAAATATCCACATCATTATCCTTACTCAGTCATTTCCATATACACTGAGAAAAAAATTCCAAATTCCAAAGTCTAACTCTTTCTAATTCATTTACATTTTGATATTTATATTGGTCTTGCCCATTTTCTTGATTTCGGCTGTGTTCTCCATGCCCAAAAGTGGGAAAAGAGAAAACTGGCCCAAGATTTCCCAGACCTCACAAACAAGTTAGTTCAGGTCGGGCTAATCAAGCTCATGCCAAAACGGGTCATTCTAAATGGGGTGCAGGCAGGTAGGGTCAAGTCAGGTTACAAGTCTATCATTATTTATTCACATGCAAAAAAATACTAAATGAACAAAAAAGTACTGAATGTCAAATATAAGAAAATGGTAAAATAAAAGAGAAGTTAAATAATAAATAAATTCTAAAGAGATAAGTTTTATTCAAATCATCAATAGATATATAAAAGTAGAGACCTCATGCGGGAGTACATGAGGTTATGCCATGTGGCACTCTAATTTTGCATTTAGCCATTTTTACCTCTTTTTATTAAGTTTTTTTTTACTGTTACCCAATAGATTATAGTAACTTATTTTTACTATTATATAAAATATGAGCTGCTCTTGACAATTAGACCAAATGTTATTCTGATTCTCAAAAAATAAAAATAAAATAAAATAAAATGTTATTCTCTACAAAATGAAGTAACTTTTAAAAGTAAACTAAACGTTATGAAAAGCTCAAACCTAGTTATTATCTTACATATTATCACCCAAGTCTAATCCTTCCCGCGTGTAAATCAAAGCCCAAACTCTTACCCACTTACAAACTCTCTTCCTCCTCCTGACGTATAGATGATACTTCTAGAAAATCACATTCTCATAGAATCATGTCTTCCTTTTTTTCTCAATTTCAATTCAATACGCTTTTGTCTATTAATAATGTTCAATGCAATTCATGCTAGCAAATTATCTTTGTCATCAACCATTGCAACAAAAATTTATATAAATCATGAAATTCTTGAGATAGCATATACTATTTCACAAAATGCCATTTACATAATATTTTCTTTTAAAAAAATCAATGATAGGAATGGTCAAAAACATGATCCTATACAAGAAATTCCAAAAATACATTTAAAACAATTTTCATAGGAGGATTTATCTTTAAAGAATATGAAGACAATAACAGAGATAAAATGTATCGAACGGGATCCTACAAAACAGGTTTGTTAATTATTTCAAATTATACTCATCATTTACATGAAAAAATAATAATACATCATATTATTTACATTAATATATATATATATATATATATTTATTTAAAAGTTCATTGCAGGATGTGAACTGCTAGGGTTTGCAATAATAAGAAACATTGATACAACGATGGGTTGGCATCGCATTTCGTGCTTGCTTTGTAGAAGGAAGGTCAAACCACAATCAGGACCATTTTGGTGTGCAAAATGTGAAACAAAAACAAATCTTCATTTCCTAAGGTTAGAGGTACTTACATTAACTACATAATACATACTCTTCAAATATTTATGAGATATTCATCTCACTACAACTACTATACATACAATTGCAAACTACTTCAAATACTATATTCAAATTGAAGTTTTTGATGCAACTGACAAAACAACTTTTGTGATATTTGATTGAGATGCTGAGAAAATCCTAAATAAATTTGCAAGAGATCTTGCTAAAAAACAAACTGAGGTACAACTTATTTAAATTATTAAATTATTGTAAAACTATTGATCATAATTTATATTAAATTTCTTATATACAAATTGATATTGGATAAGGAATCCCACATGATTTGAAGAAAATTTTAGAAAAAAAAAAAAAAAAAAAGCATTTTCCTACTTCATTTGAATGGATTCAATCTAAATGATGGTTTTGAAAATTACACAGTTGCTAAGATTTTTTATGCACCTTCAAATATGCTATATTAATTCTTTTGCTACACTATTCCTAAATTAACAAAAAATATAATAACATTTACAAAAAACTGTCACATTACTGAAATTTAATATAAGTGCAAATACTTACAAAAAAATCTTAGCTACAACAAATTTGCAAGTCCAAATTTTGTAAGATCCAATCAAGAATCTTCCAATGCCAATTCTTTAGTAATTAACACAAATGATGCAACAAAATGAAAAAGTAATGAAAGTTCAAAAATTGAACAGATAAGGATGAACCAAACTTCAAACGTTGAAGATGAAGAAATAGATGATGATAACATACCCCTTAACAAACTTTACAAGCGTCACCATACCACAGTAACAAAGTATTGAAGAAACAAAAAAAAAACATTATTTTGTAATGAAGCTCTTTATTACATCATATAATAAAGATCAATAATATGGAGCTTTTAGCAAATTTTATTATACAATATTGCTCCAAAGTTGTTTTTTTATTGCTTATTACTTGAACTGAATAATTATAATAGATATGTATGTGTAATTTATAATTGTTGCTTCTTATGATGAACTCATTACTAACAAAGTTTTATAACAAATATGCTATAATATATATACAACATTCTCAAAAAAAAAAAAAATTACATAAAATATTACAACATTATTTGTGCATCGCACGGGCAACTTACTAGTTGGTTTTAATGTCAGGTGCCATTCCATCTCTGTTACAACTTGTGGGATTGTTCTTTGTTCCCGAGTCTCCTAGAAATCTGGTGAGAAAGGTTATAGGCTAAAGTGTTTTTCTTGTGTGACGAAATAGAATACAATGGATGCTTTAATATGGTTTTCATGGCTTCTTCAAGCTGTTAAGTGAATAAATTTATCCTTTCCTATTAGTTTAAGCTATTGGGATGCTTTTAGGATAAATATTTAAACTTCTACTTCTGTTCTTTTGTTAACACTGTAAAAAGGAAAAGAAAAATGAGCAGGCATTAGAATTCCGAAATAATGAGCACAACTTCTCTGCAGGGAAAACTTGGTTAAGAAAAAGAGCTTCAAGCTTCTTTACAGTGTCTTAGGGGAAAGAATGCGGATATTTCTCAAGAAGCAGCAAAGATCACGGTAACCTTCCAACTGCATGATTTTATGACACTGTGGCTATGTTATATAACCTTAACTAGGGGAAAATATTTCTTATTTGTTATGTTCATCAACTTCTTTCCTTTCCATAGGATTATACAGAAAACTTTCAGCAGCACTCAAAATCTAGCATTCTAGACTTATTCGAGAAGAGATATGTTCATTCCCTCATTGTAAGCCCCACTCATCGTGGAACCTTTACTTTTCATGGCTAGTCTAATCATTTTATATGTTTTATTTAAATTCGATTAGACTGGACTAGGGTTGATGGCATTGCAACAATTTCGAGAGGCAACCACAATTGCATATTATGCAAGATCTATATTTGCAGAAGCTGGTAAATTAATAGTAAAAAGAATTGTTCCATGGAAAAAAAAATGCTAATATTAACAAATGAATAATTCATGAGTATTACCTCTGGTTTCTAGTAGGTTTTTCAAGCAGCATTGGGACTTTATCAATGGCAATTATCCAGGTACTTGGCTCACCTTAAATTTTAGTGGATATAGAATTCAGCTTGATACATATAACAAACCATGTAAACTATCTTTTTACAGATTCTAGCTACTGCCTTAAGTGTAATGTTGACAGATAAATCAGGAAGACGGCCACTTCTTATGGTGAGGACTTCACAAAATCAACTTGAACGGTTTTAGACCCCTTAAAACACACAGATTGCGTAGCCTAGATTAATTAGCCAAGTTATTACTTAGTCAAATTAAACAATTCTAGGTTAAAACAATCCAAACAATCATATCAAGATATAATGCAGCGGAAAATAAAGAACACAAGATATGATCACCCAGGAAACCACACGGTAAAAACCTGAGGAGGATTTGACCCACCGATCCTCAAGGCTAACCTGAATTCACTATGAAAGAATTGAAGTTCGTACAAAAGGACTACAAGCTCCCCGCTCGACTTCCTAATGCTACCCACCAGTAGAACTTCCTGACACGACCACGCGCAGGCTCCGAATCCACGGACTACTTCTTTCTTGAATTCCTCAATCAGCTACAAGCTCCCCGCTTGCTTTTCTTTTAAGTTCCAATGGTTGCAACAATAATGATCTTCAAGATGTTGAAATAATCTTCACCATGAAAACCCTAAGTTTTGTGTAAAGGAAAGCTCCTCAAAGATCTCACAAGAGATTCACACAAAACCGCAATGTATGAGCAACAATACAATATGGACAACCTTCAAAAACGTGGCTAGGGTTTTATTTATATACCTAGGGTAAAAACATAAAACCCTAAACGTTTAATGAAGTAGGGCTGAGTTGGAAATTCTGCAGAAAATTCAACCTGTGCGATTTTCGATCGATCGAGTCTATTCTTCGATCGATCGAGCCAGGCCGAGAGTCCCAAATACTTCTGCAGCCACTCGATTCCAACTTTACAATATTAAACCAACTTTGAGCAAGTCTAAAGAAGATACCATACAATGTTTTGATCATGGTTTGCCAACATTACAAATTAGAGTTCTAAATACATAAAATCCTAAGACCTTAGAACCTAACAAACTCCCCCTTTGGCAATCCGTGACAAAACCCTAATTAACAGCTCAAAGTTTTGCAAATAAAAAGCCCTTTACAAAGATAATGCTCATAAAATCCAATTCAGCCTAACTACTATCCATAGTTGCAAGTGTAGACAGCAGCTTAGTTGAATCAACCTGTATAATCCTGAAATACTCAACAAACGCATAAACGCATGTGTGACAGTAAAGAGTAAAACAACAGGTATAACATTCTTGTAAGATCCACACAACAAAATAAAGACATATAAAAAATGAACAAGTCATAAATATAAATCAATACGCAGTGAATCATAAAGCAACAAGAATCAATAAAAAATATCATGTATATCAATCAATGTTACTCCCCCTAACATGAATATCCCAAAAAAAATGATATACAAAGTGAAGCACATAGATACAATCTAAAACTCCACAAGCTCCTCTAAAACAAAAAAAAATCTCCCCCTAACAACAAAAACTCTACTACAGGTCAAAACTCCACTCCCCCTTTTTGTGACGGAATGCCAAAGGACAATCACAAGTCGCCATCAAAAGGAGGTGGTGAGGGTGAACGAAGATGCGCAAGATCAGCTCGGAGAGCACGCATCTCATCCAGCAAGTCCACCAAAATCTGACCATGAGCCTGCTGAACAGTCATGACAGTCTCCAAAGTACGACGAACATCAAAGTCGGCCGAAGGAGGTGGAGGAACATCAGCAGCAGCATCATCACCAACAGGAATAGGAATATCCTCACCAGCAAAACCTGCAGAAGAAGAAGGAGGAGGAAATGCACTACTAGAGGGCTCAGATCTAGGGTGTTTAGAACCAGCTCGAAGATGAGCGGCCCTCTGTCTAAGAAAAGACGCACCTATAGGTCCTATCACATGGACGGGCTCAGAGGCAGGAAAGTCATCAAGACCAAGAAAGAGAAGAATCCTATGAATGAAAATAGGATGAACTAGAGCATGAGCAGTAGATGAACTCCTATAAACTTCGTTCAAAGAACGAAGAAAAAGATGGGGAAAACTAATAGGAGCATCAGTAACAAGAGCGTATAGAAAAACACACCTCTCAAGAGGAATGGTGTGTACATGGGAAATAGGCCAGATCGAATGACAAGCTATCCGAAAGAACAGATAGTGCAACCCAGAAAGCTCAGCAGAAGTGATCCGAGGATCAGAACCCCACTGGACAGTAGTACCAGTGACGTATGACAAAACATCGCTAATCTCGGGAGACTCAGCATAAGGATAGACAGGATGCTGGACCAATGGTACCCCAAGAGCATCAGCCACTACCCGAGGAGTAATGGTGTACTCTACGCCTCGTATCCAACACTTAACAAGAGTGTTGGAATCATAGACGCGGATAGAGATGTTCGAATAGAACTCTCTAATCAAGGCAGAAGGTGGAGGAGGATCAGAAATCTCCACCAAGGGTAACCAACCCCGACGCTCAAAATTTGCCCTAATGGCAGGATCAAGCTCATCTAAAAGCACAGAACGCTCAGCCCAAATCTTTCTCTTAACGGTCAGTTTCACAAAAATCTCTTGGTTTTCCTCACGCGGAAACCTCTCACTAACAAAGGATGGAGGGGGTGAAGGAGAAGGTGAGGGAACACTCCTACGGGCTCTAGTTTTCCTAGGCATAGTGCTAAGGAAAGGACAGAGACACAAAGAGAAAAACACAAAGAAACAAGAGAAAACAAAACCAAAAGCAGACTGCAAATTAGCACAATAAAAAATATAGAACAAAAATCTATATGATGCATGAACAATAACATGTTGTGATGCATGATCTAAATGCAGTGACAAATTAAGTTTAATTGAGAGTAATTGGACAAAATTGGCTTGAACAAGGAATTTCTATCAAAAATCCCAAAATTTGAAAAACCACTTGAAAATTTTGTAACAAATTGATGAATTAAGCATTACAAAACACAGCACATAGATTATAATGCTTAATTACACCAACACAACAAGCCAATTTCATCAAATTCAATCCAATTCAACAAAATCCCCAATTCGGATCAAGAACAAACCCTAGAATTTTCAATTTTTCACAAAACACCAAATTGATCAAATTAACCACCAAGGATCATTAATATAATGTGTCCCCACACAAACCCAATGATCAATTTCATAAACTAAGGTTTGAATCAACAGAAAATCCACAAAGAGTCTAGTCCGAAAATTACCCTTAAATGCATGGATTAATGCATGAAATAATGAAAATAAAATCAAAAGGAAGGGCAAAAGAGTCTTACCGGCTTGAGGAAGGAGAGATTTGGCAAAAAGAACGGAGGAAAACGACAAAATCTCAAAGGTGGAGCCTTGCCAACGCGGAGAGAGAAGGAAAAGTTTGAAAAAATTTTGAAAAGTGCCTTTGAAAAAGTCAGAACTGGACTTTTAAAAAGCTTTTCCACGATATTCGATCGATCGAAAATTACATTCGATCGATCGAAAAGCACAGTCATTTTAAGACAAATGAGAGCACTTTTTCGATTGATCGAAAAATAGGTTGGATCGATCGAAATGGGCAGAGGCTCACTAAATTTTGGAAAAATCACAGTTTTTGAAAGACACAAGCCGAATTTTGAAAATAACTCCTCAAAGCATTAAATTGAAGAAACAAAATGCATGAGTATGAGATGGAATGCTTTTTCAAAAACCCAAAATTTTGAACCCAATATTTTTAAACAAATTGCAATCAACCTCCCATTATATTTTCTCAAGCAACAAATATGTTGTGCATAAATCTCAAGATATTTTCAAACTTGGTTGGTCAGACCAAAAACACACACTAGCATGTACAGTGTTTAACTAAGAGTAACTTGTGTCGTGTGTGATACTAGTAAAAACTTGAGATACATGTGAGGTGATATGTGAATAGTAATCAATCACAAAGTCTACAAAATTCATCACATAGAATTTAAAAGAGACTATCACCTAAAGAGTTACATCCTATAACTCCCACATTTCCTAGAACAAAAGCTTGCAATCATGTAAGTTTCTTGTATTTTTGCCTCTTATTTGTATGAGATGGCATTCAGCCTAATAGTACACACCGGTTTGAATTAAGTGAATTGGCATCAAGCCTAATAGTACACACCAGTTTTAAATTATTTTGAGGCTACACCTTATGTTCTTTTTGTGCATGTGCTACACTTTCTCGAGCACAGAATCATATGATATGCACTAAGGTGTTCAAGATTGGCTAGTGAACAGTGGTAAGATGGTTATTTATGCCTTTCTCAAAAGGATCAAGTCCGACAGTCAAATAACATGTGACTTCAAGATTAAGACAAAGTGATAAACATCATAAACATCTTTCCTACACAACATGCACTACAAAGCTCAAACTAGTAAAGTGCAATAAAGTAAGCTCATCCAAGCTAAACAAGGTACATAAGACATGTTATGTGTAAATAAATTGACCAACCTTGTTTTTCAAAAATCAAGAACAATATGTTCAACATAAATTTTGCTTCCTCCTTTTCTTTTTTTTTTTTATTTTTTTTATTTTTATTTTTTATTAAAGGAAAACAAATAAATCCTAGAATGAAATGCATGAATGTAATGCAATGCAAGTCCTAGAATAAAGAAAACAAAAAAACAAAGAACAAAGGTCTCAGAAGAATAGAGCAATGAAGCACAAGGACCATGAAAGTCAAAAACAACTTAGGGACACCGAAGAACACCAATCACTTGACGGAGTGTCTCAAACTTACTTCCATCAAAAGGTTTGGTAAAGATGTCAGCGTTTTGACGATCAGTAGGGATATATTCAAGAACAACAATTTTCTTTTCAACCAAATCCCTAATGAAGTGATATCTAAGTTCAATGTGTTTGGTCTTAGAGTGTTGGACAGGATTTTTAGAGATATCTATAGCACTAGAGTTATCACAATAGACAACCATGGTGTCTTGAGGAATCCCATAATCACTCAAAAGCTTTTTCATCCAAAGAAGTTGAGAACAGCAACTCCCAGCAGCAATATATTCTGCTTCAGCAGTGGATAAAGAAACAGAATTTTGTTTCTTACTCATCCAAGCCACAAGATTGGCTCCAACATAAAAACACCCCCCAGTGGTGCTTTTTCTATCATCAGCATTCCCAGCCCAATCAGAATCAGAAAAACCAGCAAGAGACAAATTGGACTCTTTGCTATAAAATAACCCATAATCACAGGTTCCACTCACATATTTGATAATTCTCTTAACAGCATTTAAATGAGAAACCTTAGGATTAGACTGAAATCTAGAACAAACACCAACACTATAAGAGATATCAGGCCGACTAGCAGTTAAATACAACAGACATCCAATCATACTTCTATACAAAGTAATATCAACAGACTCACCTGATGGATCTAGTGTCAATTTTGCATTTGCAGCCATTGGTGTTCTAGCATGAGCGGCTTTGTCCAGTCCAAATCTTTTGACTAAATTCCTTGCATATTTAGCTTGATTGATGTAGATGCCAGACTCTGTTTGCTTTACCTGCAATCCCAAAAAGTAAGTCAGTTCACCAACCATGCTCATTTCAAACATTGCCTTCATTTCATCTGCAAAAGAATGAGCAAGAGAATCATTAGTAGCACCAAAAACAATGTCATCTACATATATTTGAGCTACAACAAAACCAGTCTTATCCTTTCTTATGAAGAGAGTTGTATCTGCAGATCCCCTTTTGAATCCATGCTCAGTGAGATATGCAGTCAATCTGTCATACCAAGCCCTAGGAGCTTGTTTCAAACCATAGAGAGCTCTCTTCAACTTGTATACATCATCCGGTCTATGAGAATCCACAAATCCCTTAGGTTGCTCAACATACACCTCTTCTTGTAACATCCCATTCAAGAAAGCACTTTTGACATCCATTTGATACAACTTGAAGTTCAGGTGACTTGCAATGGCCAGCAGAATCCGAATGGATTCCAATCTTGCAACTGGTGCAAAGGTCTCATCAAAATCAATCCCTTCTACTTGTGTGTATCCTTGTGCAACAAGTCTTGATTTGTTTCTAATCACGGTGCCATGTTCATCTGACTTGTTCTTAAAGATCCATTTAGTTCCAATCACATTTACATTTTCAGGCCTAGGAACTAATTCCCACACATCATTCCGAACAAATTGATGAAGCTCTTCATGCATGGAATTTACCCAATCAGCATCTTGTAGTGCTTCATCTACCTTTTTTGGTTCAAATTGGGACAAATAACATGAGTGAGTGATCACATTCAGGGCTTTTGATCTCAATCTCATGTTATCATTCAGACTACCCAATATATTCGTAGGAGGATGATTCAATCTCACTCTTGAGGTTGGACGTTTAACAAGAGAAGTTGTGGTACCTTTCTGTTCAAATATAGGACTGAACTCACTTTGTACCTGTCGAGTGTCATGAACCGGAGTGGATGGTTCTGAACTTGATGGTACGGAAACTGTATCATTCAACACCAGCAACTCTTCCTCACTATGTTTCACAACATACTCAGGAAGGGGAGAATCATTAACCTCTAAAGTCTTATCTTGAGCAGGAGCAGTGCTTTCAGAAGAGGTTTCTAAACATACTTCATCATTTATCACAACATTTGAAGATTCCATGACTATCTTGGTTCTCAGATTGTATACTCTATAAGCTCTGCTGGTGGAAGAGTATCCTAGAAAGTATCCTTTGTCACTCTTTGCATCAAATTTTTCTAGGTTCTCTCTATCACGTAGAATGTAACAGTCACTGCCAAATATCCTAAAATACTTGACAACAGGTTTCTTCCCTCTCCAGAGTTCATAGGGAGTTTTCTTGGAGTCAGGTCTAAAATACACCCGGTTGAGTGTATGACAAGCAGTGTTGACAGCCTCTCCCCAGAAGGACTTGGGCAACTTTTTGTTGTGTAACATGACTCGTGCCATTTCCTGTACAACTCTGTTTTTTCTCTCCACAATCCCATTCTGTTGAGGTGTCTTGGGTGATGAGAACTCTTGATGAGTGCCTTGATTATTGCAGAAAGTAGCCAGCTTGGTATTCTCAAATTCTCTTCCATGATCACTTCTGATTCTGGCTATCACAGCATCTTTCTCAACCTGCAATTTCTTGCAAAGATGAATCATCTTCTCAGGAGCCTCAGCTTTGTCTTTCAAAAGCACAACCCAAGTATATCTAGTAAAATCGTCCACAACAACTAGAATATACTTCTTTCCACCCAAACTTTGAACTCTGGCAGGACCCATTAGATCAATGTGTAATAACTCTAAAGGTCTTGAAGTTTGAACACTAGTCACAGACGGATGCTTGGATTTTACTTGTTTACCTATCTGACATGGTCCACAAATGCACTTATCAATCTTCTCAAATTTAGGTAAACCGATAACTGCTTCACACTTGGAAATCTTCTCTAATTGCTTAAGACTGGCATGCCCCAACCGTTGATGCCATAAATCAACTTGGTCAATCTTTGCACTAAAGCATTTGTTGTTTACACTTGGTGTTACGCCATAACAGTTGTCAGCTGTCCTAACACCAACACACATACAGTCACCTCCTCCATCAAGTATCTCACATTCATACTTGGTGAAAAGAACATTTAGCCCATTGTCGCAAATCTGACTTATGCTGAGTAAATTGGCCTTTAATCCATCAACATACCAAACATCTTCAAACACTGGCAATCCTGGAATGTCCACAGTACCAATGCCTCTGATCACAGATTTACTTCCATCTCCAAAAGTGACTGTCCCAATCTTTCCTTCAAAGAGAGTTTTGAATAAGTCTTTATTTCCTGTCATGTGCCTGGAACAACCACTATCCAAATACCAAAGACAAGAATCACGTGCCTTTAAGGCGGTTAGAGCAGTATAACAAACATAATTCTTAGCACATGTGATTAAGGCAATATTCTTGAGGAAAGATTTACCAAAAACAACAAAAGACAAAGATGACAAATAGATAAGTTGACAAATAAGCAGAAACAATTTCCAAAATTCCATGACAACAGGGGTCAAGGATCAGCTCAGAGAAAAAAAATCTCAAGCACAGAGAGCTACCAAGCTCTGATACCACTTGAACGGTTTTAGACCCCTTAAAACACACAGATTGCGTAGCCTAGATTAATTAGCCAAGTTATTACTTAGTCAAATTAAACAATTCTAGGTTAAAACAATCCAAACAATCATATCAAGATATAATGCAGCGGAAAATAAAGAACACAAGATATGATCACCCAGGAAACCACACGGTAAAAACCTGGGGAGGATTTGACCCACCGATCCTCAAGGCTAACCTGAATTCACTATGAAAGAATTGAAGTTCGTACAAAAGGACTACAAGCTCCCCGCTCGACTTCCTAATGCTACCCACCAGTAGAACTTCCTGACACGACCACGCGCAGGCTCCGAATCCACGGACTACTTCTTTCTTGAATTCCTCAATCAGCTACAAGCTCCCCGCTTGCTTTTCTTTTAAGTTCCAATGGTTGCAACAATAATGATCTTCAAGATGTTGAAATAATCTTCACCATGAAAACCCTAAGTTTTGTGTAAAGGAAAGCTCCTCAAAGATCTCACAAGAGATTCACACAAAACCGCAATGTATGAGCAACAATACAATATGGACAACCTTCAAAAACGTGGCTAGGGTTTTATTTATATACCTAGGGTAAAAACATAAAACCCTAAACGTTTAATGAAGTAGGGCTGAGTTGGAAATTCTGCAGAAAATTCAACCTGTGCGATTTTCGATCGATCGAGTCTATTCTTCGATCGATCGAGCCAGGCCGAGAGTCCCAAATACTTCTGCAGCCACTCGATTCCAACTTTACAATATTAAACCAACTTTGAGCAAGTCTAAAGAAGATACCATACAATGTTTTGATCATGGTTTGCCAACATTACAAATTAGAGTTCTAAATACATAAAATCCTAAGACCTTAGAACCTAACACAACTTTAAGTCTATGGTGTATAGTTAAGTCGATTGCAATAAAGTCTGCTAACTCTTGCAGGTCTCTGCTGCTGGAATGTGCTTAAGTAGCTTCCTTGAAGGCGTGGCATTCTTCTTTCAGGTTTCTTTCGAAAACAAATTCAAATCTTCTCTGTCTGTCATTCTGTTTTCCACCTAAATGAATGATCATTGTCTTAAAAACTTCTATTATGAACAGGACATCTATTGGTTGAAGGAGCTCACTCCCCATCTTGGTGCTAATTGGGATCCTGGTAATAAAATATAACCTGAAAATATAAATTTTACCTTCTCCAGAAAAAAACTAGACGTTTCTAAACCTAATTTCTCATATTCTGTCTCATTTACACTTCAATGATCAAATAGAATACTGGTGGTTGTTGGGTTTCTGAAGGGTCTGCGGTAATTGGAAAATCATGGCTTAGATTTCAAGAAGCTCACAACAATATTACTACTAATTTATAAATTGGCAGTGCTAATTGGTTCATTGGCAATTACAAACTACCAAAAGACGCAGTTCCCCTTCTCAATAAAAGAACTAAAAATTTCTTAGTTGAATATCTCAGATTCAATTCAATCAATGCTTCAACTACAAATTAGAATTTGAAAGATTTAAGGGGCTTATGGTATTCTAAGCTTAAAAATTGCTCAAATCTTCAGGACTCCAAAAGCCTTTTTATCAGCTATTGCTGCAATTTATAATATGCTCAAACTATGCACTTTCCTATGTTTCTTGTCCTTTCAAATCCTTAAAAAGCAACAAAGGGGTGTTTAGTGTTCTTCTTCACTTCAATACTGGGCTGAGGTTTTGCATATCAAATTTAGATGCATGTGATTGACTGGCTAATGATCCATGCAGGCTAATTGTGTGACTTACTCATTAGGCATGGGAGGATTACCTTGTGATATAATGTCATAGGTATGTCATTTATTGAATTGTGAATTGATTTATTAATAGGAATTTTGCATAAACAGGCAGGGTTTGGCATGTATATAACACTAATTTGAGGATGAATATTCCCCATAAATGTCAAGGGTACACAGGTGGAAGCCTTGTAACTTTAGTCAATTGCTTCTCTGCTTGGATTGTTTCATATTCTTTTAATTTTATGGTGGAATGGAGTACAGCAGGTAATTGTTTATACACTTTTACTTTGTTATGGAAATGATTTTTACACACTTCAAATTTTTTAAATTTTTTGTTACAAGCACTTCCAATTTTAGTACAAGTTTCTTCCTCTCTCTTCTCTAATCATACGTACATATTTTTCCCACGGCACCCCAGGAACATTTTTCTTCTAATCCGCCATTTGTGGTTTGACTGTTCTATTCGTTGCGAAATTGGTACCAGAGACAAAGGGGCAAACTCTGGAAGAAATACAAGCATCAATGAACCATTTTCACTAATTAGACAAAGTTGGGATACTAATAGTGAAGTAAATGTGGTTTAAAGTGTATCAAAATTGGAGAATTTCTTCCTAACAGATGGGAGGAAAAACTAAGCTTATTATAAATATTTGGAAGAAATCAGTTTAAAATTCTAGTTTGAGCAATTATATATCCATCATTTGGCATTTGTGAAATTTATAGAGAGGACAATTTTTGTTGTTGCAACTTTATAACCATCATAACAAATGCCATTGCTTACAATAGTACAATCCTCGCCTACTCATTGTCACATTTTTATGGATTTTGATTCTCACACATCAACTAATTCTCATCTCTTTTTTCAAATGTTAAAAAATGTAGACATTCTTGCATCAATTGTGGATATGTGTGTGAAATAGTGGATGTGAAAAAGTATGATAAAGAATTTGTACAACTTTGTTGATATTTGTACAACTTTGTAATAGTCCTTCCGTACCATCTCTTTCCATTTCTCTTGGAAGATGATAAAACTATTTTTATGTGTCAAGAGAGAGAGATAAAGCCTGGTTTGGGGTTTGTTTGTTTGCTTTTTTTTTTTTTTTTTTTTTTTGAGTGAAAGAGAAAGGCCTGGTTGGAGAATGACAGCTGAAACAGATGTCATTTATTAGTGTGAGACTTTCATATCATATTCATATGCTAATATGCTATGCTTGTGGTTGTGGCTTCTCTTGTACAAGTGCAAGTACTTGTTGAAGTGGTTAACAGGTTAAGGTTTTCTTTCAAAAGGAAAACAATGCCATCAGACCCAATAATTCAATTCAGAGGATGTTGATTTTCATTCCACGAAAAGCCTAGAGGCTAATCAAGGGTGAGTTGCTGCCTTGTATAACTTGTCTGCAACAACTTGTCATATACTTATCTTCTTTTTTCTTTTCTTTTTTTTTGATAACAATTGTCATATACTTGTCTTTTGTTATGTGTGCAGTTGATTTTATGTTCCAGCCTTTCACTAATGTTTTTCATTGGAAATGCTGTTAACTGGCGTACCTTGGCTTTAATTGGTATAAATCTTTCTCGGCATAAATTTACCATACAATAACTTCTTAAAAGATAAGTTCTATTCTAATGGAATTTGTTATTGTCAGGTGCCACTCCATTTCTGTTACAACTTGTGGGATTATTCTTTGTTCCAGAGTCTCCTAGATTGCTGGTGAGAAACATTATGCTTGTGTGAAGAATAGAATGCATGCTTTTAAAATGTTTTTCATGGCTTCTTCAACTTGTTAGAACAATGTTAAGTGACTAAATTCACTCTTTCCTAGCAGTTTCAGCTTTTGGGATGCTTTCAGGACAAAGCACATCAAAACTTTTATTTAGTTTTTTCTGTAAAGAAAAAGTGACCAGCAATTAGAGCGCTGAAGTGATGAGTACAACTCCTCTGCAGGCAAAACTTGGTAAAGAAAAAGAGCTTCAAGCTTCGTTACAGCTTCTTAGGGGAAAGAATGTGGATATTTCCGAAGAAGCAACAGAGATCATGGTAACCTTCCAACTACATGATTTTATGAATGTGTACCTATGTTATAACCTTAACTATGGGAAAACATCTCTTATTTGTAATGTTTATCAACTTCTTGCCTTCCCATAGGATTATACAGAAAACTTTCAACTTCAACAGCACTCAAAATCTAGCATTCTAGACTTATTCCAGAAGAGATATGTTCATTCCTTCATTGTAAGCCTCACTCATTGTGGAACCTTTATGTTTCATAGCTTGTCCAATCTTTTTATATGTTTTATTTAAATTTGTTTAGGTTGGACTTGGGTTGATGGCATTGCAATAATTTGGAGGGGCCACTGCTATTGCATATTATGCAAGCTCTATATTTGTAGATGCTGGTATATTAAAAGTATTAAGAATTGTTTCATGTAAAAAAATGCTAATATTAACAAATGAATAAATCATGACTATTACCTATGGTTTATGGTAGGTTTTTCAAGCAGCATTGGGACTATATCAATGGCAATTATCCAGGTACTTGGCTTACATTAAGTTTGAGTGGATATAGGATTCTGCTTGATACATATAACAAACCATGTAAACGATCTTTTTACAGATTCCAGCTACTGCCTTAAGTGTAGTCTTGACATATAAATCAGGAAGATGGCCACTTCTTATGGTGAGGACATCACAAAATCAACTTCAAGTTTATGGTGTATAGTTTAGTCCATTGCATTTAAGTTTGCTAACTCTTGCAGGTCTCTGCTGCTGGAATGTGCTTAAGTAGCTTCCTTGTAGGCTTAGCATTCTTCTTTCAGTTTTCTTTCGAAAACAAATTCCAAGCTTCTCTGTCTGTGGTTCTGATTTCCACCTAAATGAAGGATCATTGCCTTAAAAACTTGTTTCATGAGCAGGACCTCCATTGGTTGAAGGAGCTCACTCCCATCTTGGTGCTGATTGGGATCCTGGTAATAAAACATAACCTGAAATATGAATTTTGCCTTCTCTAGAGAAAACTAAACATTTCTAAATCTAATTTATCATATTACACTTCAATGATCAAATAGAATGTTGGTGGTGGATGGATGTTTGAAGGGCCCGTAGTAATTGGAAATTCATAGCTTAGTTTTCAAGAAGCTTGCAACAATATTACTGCGAATTTTTATATTGGTAATGCTAATTGGTTCATTGGCAATTACAAACCACCAAAAGACGTGGTTCCCTTTCTCAAGAAAGGGAATAAAAACTTATTTGTTGAATATCTCAGGTTCTTTACAATCAATGCTTCAACTACAAATTAGAATTTGAAAGATTTTAGGTGCTTATGGTATTCTAAGCTTACAACTTTGCTCTAATCTTCAGGACTCAAAAAGGCCTTTTTATTAGCTATTGCTGCAATTTATAATATGCTCAAACTATGCACTTTCTTATGTTTCTTATCCTATCAAATCCTTTAAAAGCAACAGAGGGGTGTTTAGTGTTCTTTTTTACTTCAATACTGGGCTGAGGTTTTGCATATCAAATTTAGATGCTTGTGATTAACTGGCTAATGATCCATGCAGGCTGATTGTGTGACTTACTCATTAGGCATGGGAGGGTTACCTTGTGTTATAATGTCAGAGGTATGTCATTTATTGAATTATGAATTGATTTATTAATAGGAATTTTGCATAAACAGGCAGGGTCCGGCATGTATATAACTCTAATTTGAGGATGAATTTCCATTTCAGATATTCCCCATAAATGTCAAGGGTACAGGTGGAAGCCTTGTGACTTGAGTCAATTGCTTCTCTGCATGGATTGTTTCATATTCTTTTAATTTTATGGTGGAATGGAGTACAGTAGGTAATTGTTTATACAGTTTCACTTTGTTATGGAAATGATTTTTATACACCTCATTTTTTAAAAATCTTTTTGTTACAATCACTTCCAATTTTATTAAATGTTTCCTCCTCTCTCTTCTCTAATCATACGTAAATATTTTTGCTGCGCTACACCAGGAACATTTTTCTTCTACTCTGCTATTTGTGGCTTGACTGTTCTATTCATCGCAAAATTGGTACCAGAGACAAAGGGGCAAACTCTGGAAGAAATACAAGCATCAATGAACCATTTTCTCTAATTAGAAAAAGTTGGGATGATAATAGTTAGAAAAGTGTATCAAAATTGGAGAATTTCTTCCTAACAGATGGGAGGAAAACTAAGCTTATTATAAATATTTGGAAGAAATCAGTTTAAAATTCTAGTTTGAGCAATTATTTTTCCATCATTTGGCATTTGTGAAATTTATAAAGGACAATTTTTGTTGTCGCAACTTTATAACCATCATAACAAATGTCATTGCTGACAATAGTACAATTTTCACCAACTCATTGTCACATTTTTATGGGTTTTAATTCTCACACATCAACTAATTCTCATCTTCTTTTTTCTTTTTTTTCTTTTTTTTTCGCATGTTAAAAAATGTATACATTCCTGCATCAATTGTGGATATGTGTGTGAAATAGTGGATGTGAACAAGTAAGATAAAGAATTTGTACTACTTTGTGGATATTTGTACAACTTTGTAATAGTCCTTCCATACCATCTCTCTCCATTTCTCTTGGAAGATGATAAAACTATTTTTAATGTGTCAAGAGAGAGAGATAAAGCCTGGTTTGGGGTTTGTTTGTTTGCTTTTTTTTTTTTTTTAGTGAAAGAGAAAGGCCTGGTTGGAGAATGACAGCTGAAACAGATGGCATTTATTAGTGTGAGACTTTCATATCATATTCATATGCTAATATGCTATGCTTGTGATTGTAGTTGTGGCTTCTCTTGTACAAGTACAAGTACTTGTTGAAGTGGTTAACAGGTTAGGGTTCTCTTTCAAAAGGAAAACAATGCCATCAGACCCAATAATTCAATTCAGAGGATGTTGATTTTCATTCCATGAAAAGCCTAGAGGCTCATCAAGGGTGATTTGCTGCCTTGTATAACTTGTCTGCGACAACTTTACTTAAAAGAAGCTTTGCCTTGTTGATAACTAAAAGCATTTCTCTTTTGTCTTGTCTATTTTTTCTTTTTATTTAGAAAAACTTATAGAAGGAATTATATCTAGTTTTATTGTTAGGACTTAGGACAAGAATTATATAAAATAATTCGAAGTAGGCTAATTAGGTCCTCTCATCTTATTTTCCTCAAAAAAGAAAAAAAGGCTCTCTCATCTTATGTCATTGATTAAATTAAAGATTAAATTTCATTATTGTTTAGGCTCACTTTTTGCTAAAGTCACATGGACCATGACCTATATTTTCTCTTCAATAAAAATTGGGCTCATGGCATATTATTAATCTTCACTACACAGAATGGACTTAAGGCCCAATCCTGCTAATTTGCAATTTGGGTTCATGACTCATGTTATTGTCAACATCACACGGTAGATTCATGATCCGCATCTCTCTGTGGCTGAGTAAAGTTCTTGATTCCTTCATTACTGTTAGAGCTCTCGTATATTTTATATGCAATTCGAAGAAATTTCTCCTAGGGTCTATAATTTGGCATAAAGAATCTATTACTTCTTGCTTCAATCAAGTGCATCATTATTTTTAAATTCCAACCTTTGTATTCTATAACTATATGCTTGCATTCAGTTTATGGCACTTAGTCCCCCAAGGCCAGTGTCACTGTATTCTTTATGCTTTCAGTTTAATCCTTGTATTCTTTCACACATACCAAATGGGGGAAAAATCGATCATTCACAACAAAACTATAAACTGTTATCTTCCAAAAATTTCAAACATTTATTTTTTCCTCCCATCTGCTAGGAAGAACATACAAATTATAATACACTTTATGTGACAATTTGTTAATATAAGACTCATTTACTACTGTTACTTGGACCTTATCTTATTGCAAATGGGTAATTGATGCTTGTATTTCCTCCAGAGCTCTCCCCTTAGTTTCTGGTACCAGTTTTGCAATGAACAAAACAGTCAAACAGCATATGACCGCGTACATGAAAAATGTTCCTAATGTAGGGATGGCCAAAACATTCACGTATAGTTACAATGAGACAGAGAGCAGGAAACAGTTAATTAAAATTGAAAGTGTCTTAAAAAGCCCATTCCATCAGGACCATCACAATATTGAAGTGTAAAAATAGTTACCTGGCTTACTCCATTCCATCATAAAATTGAATGTGTATGTAACAATCCAAAAAGAGCCCCATTTCGTAGTAGTCACATGGCTTGCAGCTGTACCCTTGACATTTATAGGGAATATCTGAAATGGAAATTCGTCCTTGAATTAAAGCGATAAAGCAGCTTGTTTATGTAAAATTCCTGTCAAGAAAATTTCAATAGGATTAAGAGTTCAGTGAGTTACACATCTCTGCCATTATAACCCATGGTAATCCTGACATGCCTAATGTGAAAAAGACACTTTCCCCCTGCATGGATTATTAGCCTAACCAGTCAAAATCGTGCATATCAATTTGATGTACCGGTAGGTAAACTGCAGTCCATAATTTAAGTAAAAAAGAACAGTTACACCCCTTTGTTGCTTTTAAGGATTGGGAAGGCAAAGAAGCATAAACAACGCCAAGTTTGTGGTGATAATATATTTGGAGCAATTGGTGATAAGAAGGTTTTGAGTTCTAAAGATTACAGAATGTAGTGCGACCTTCAATTGTCCCACATTCTAAATTCTAGTTTCTTCATAAAAGGATAAAATGTGAGAAAGGGAACAGTGTCTTTTGTGTTTGTATAAGGACTGTGCCAATTAGCAATAGCACCAAAAAACAATGGAGTGATCTCCTTCCAAACTAAACTCAGAACTACAAGTACCAATAACCCTTCAAACAACCTACAATCTCTGACATTCTAATTGATCATTGAAGCATAAGTGAGATGGAATGTGTGAAATTAAATTTAGAAACCTTTTTTTTTTTTTTTTTTTTTTTTTTTTTTTTTTTTTTTTACATTGAAAAGAAGGGGGAAAATCAAGATTTTGGTAAATTGAATTACCAGCATCCCAATTAGTGCCAAAATGGGAGTGAGCTCCTTCAACTGATTGAGGTCCTGCTCATAATAAAAGCTTCAAAACAATGATCATTCATATAAGCCGAAAACAGAACCGTGGATAGATAAGCTCTAAATTTATTTATTTTTGCTAGAAACCTGAAAGCAGAATGCCAAGCCTAAAAGCAAGCGACTCAAGAACATTCCACCAGCAGAGACCTGCAAGAATTGGTATTCTTCATTGTTATCAACTCATCAATGACAACTAAATAGAATTAAAAGCTGAATCTTTGTCATGCTCACCATAAGAAGTGGTCGTCTTCCTCATTTATCTGTCAAGATTACACTCACAATACCTGCTGGAATCTGCAAAAGAATGGTTGCATATTTGGGAAATGTATCAAGAAGAACCCTGCATTTACTCGCAATTATAATCAACCAAGTACCTTCACAAGGGCCAGCGATGAAGTCCCAATACTTTTTGAAAAACCTACAACAAACCAGATTTCAGAATACTTCTCCCACCCCCAGAGTCAAATATATATTATCATACAGGAAACAGTTCTTGAAGCAGTAAGTTTACCAGCATCTACAAATATTGAGCCTGCATAATAATCAAGTGCATTGGGCCCTCCAAATTGTTGCAGTAACATCAATCCAAGTCCAACCTAAACTAAATTTAAATAAAATATGTTACTTAAACGTTTGGACAAGTCACAGAAAGCGAAGTGACAATGATTGAGGCTGACAATCAGTGACTGAGAATATCTGCGCTGGAATAAGTCCAAAATTCTTGTTTTTGAGTGTCGTTCAAAGTTTTCTGTATAATGCTGTGAAAAGGGAGCACATGTGAATTTTGAATTTTTCTTGTCATTGTGCCTTAAAGGTCAATAGCACATAAGAAAATTTTTCTTTGAAGATTAGGTTTCATAATAGAATCACTTTCATAAAGGCACAAAATTGAAAGTTTACTTTGATATCAGCCACTTCTTGAGATATATCAGAATTCTTCCCCCTAAGACGCTGTAGAGCTACTTGAAGCTCTATGTCTTTGCCAATTTTTGCCTGTAGCAGAACTCATACTCATCATTTTACATTCTAATCTAACGCACACTTTTATTTAAAGAATAAACCTCAAAAGAGAGAAATTAGAAGTCTTTTGATGTTTTCTCTTGAGAGCATACTTTGGAAAGACGCAAAACATGTTCAAAGCATAAATCATCTTCTTTTCAGTCACAAAATTAAAACAACATATAAATTACATTGCCATCAAGATATTTGGACTCACCAGCCATCTAGGAGACTCTGGAACGAAGAATAATCCCATTAGTTGTACAAGACATGGAGTAGTACCTGAAAATAAAACCAATTTTATTCTTTTAAGAGATTTCCCTTCAGATCAAATAATGTAGTGACTAGTGAAGGACCAAGAAACAAGTTACCAATTAATGCCAGGATACGCCAAGTAATGATATTTACAATGAAATACATTAGTGAAACACCACAAGCTAGGAGCAACTGCGCTCTTGACAAAGCATTGGTATGTTAACAATGAGTTGAAGATTGGTTTAAAGCCACAATGATTTCATTATACCTCGTTAGCTGATGCAAATGGTCCCCTAAGATTTTTAGGTGTTACTTCTGCAATGTATACAGGTACCTCTTTGGTATACGAACTTGAGCATTATTTTGTGTCTTTTAAATAGATACATCAAATGTTAACACAGATAAATTACCACATAGCAAAAAATTCGAATGCCAATTCCCAATGAAAGTCTCCCAAGATCGAGCCACCAAACGTTCTATATCAAACAGTGAACTCCATTAGTGATTGAAACCCAGCAGAGAAAATGTAGAATGAGTGATTCCCTTGACCTGATTCATGTTGATTTTGAATAATATCTTGGCCCTTCCACTACTTCCATGAAAATAACAAATGGAAGTAACTTGAAAAAGAAAAAGAAAAGTAAGATATTAGGTATAATCAGAAGGTTTTCTTTTCAAAACTAGTTGGGAGTTGGAACTCATTCTAAGAATAGTTCCTTCCATAACATCCAGATGCTTCGTGTGACTTCATTGAGAAAATGCAAGACAAGGTGAATTGGGATTAAAAGTCAAGAATATTTAACTATCATCTTAGAAAATCAATTTAATTAATCTTCTATATGTCCAGTGTTTACTAAGTGTAGAATTGTTACCATAACTAAAGGGAGTTACTAGCCTTCAAGGCAAAGCTATCAATAATATATTCAGTTATTTAATACTCCCTAATTTTTTCTCAATTTGTTGATTGAAGGTTTTTTATTATAAATCCTGAGGCTCCTAAAAGATTCTAGGGTTATTACAAGTTATAGAAGTTGGTTAGAACTTACAACCCTTTCCACCACTTCCGTTTTGCCTTATTACTTGAACATATTGACAATCAAATGCAGCATAACTGGAATGACGGACAAGAGAGAACACCTTTCCAAATGCAATGGCGAGCCACCCTACCAAGCCGAAGATTTCAGAGAACCACATTGCCTGCATTACAATAGTAACAAGAAACACACACACACACACACAAAGTTTATAGCTTTACAAGTTTACAGTGAGCCTTAAGATACAAAAAGGTGACAAAAGAAACTTACACCTTTCCGACCAAAAAGGTCTGCAATCCTTCCACTTACTAATCCACTAATCACTCCTCCAATAGTCAATGATGAACCAAACACTGAATACTGCACAAGGCAGAAGAAATGTAAGATAAATGACACAGTTGATTGGCAACAAAATGAATTCTACTGAAACAAAGAAATGTATCATTTCATTACAGTAAAGTTCAGCAAAAAGAAAAAGTTTGGCCATACATACAATTCATCAAAGATGTAAAATCTAAAGGAAATTCAATATGAAGCTGTGAAGAACAAATATACGTGCATCTGTGCAGCACTATACATAACAATTTAAATTTGTTTTTCATTGGTCATATATGTGTAAATTTGTGAAAAATACATTAATATTCACATAGAATGTTTAGAAACACTGATATTCTCATTATTATGTTTATAAATACGTATAGTAATGCCAAGGGCATTGTAATGCTATTAGCACCTCCTGATGTTTCTAACAAAGACATTTAGGGTTCAAATCTCTTTCTTCTTAACTATCAAATTATCAAAACAAAATATATATGTATAGTAATTTAATGTTCAGCACATTTGTTTATTTTTGGCATGTATATTCACACTTGCACAAAAGCTATGGTTTTAATAAATAAAAAAATAACATACATTGAAGTATATATTCATACAACATATTTACTTTCCCTGTAATATATTGACAAATTAGGGTGCACTTAGTAAGTTGAAGTGAATGATGCCCCTCTGTTTTGGCTTGGGTGGTACTATTATTAGAATAAATGACAGGTTTAAGTTTTACCTTAGCTACAAAAATATATATACAAGTAAACAACATATCCAAAAAAATGTATGTACAAATAAACCATAAGTGATAAAAAGAAGGGTAATAAATTACTAGTACTTACTGCTGCCACAGATATGACCAAATCTTCAAGGATTCCAGATTCAGCAGGTGATGAATATCCTATCTGTAAGTCAATGATCAAGTATTTGTCCAGACAAAATCAGCAAACCCTGTGGCTAATGCCCCATGGAACAGAGAATATAAATCGTTTATTTGTGGGGCATGTAGGCCTATATTACCACAAAACAGTACCTTATGCAACGAGTTTATATCACGCTCCTCTTAATACACATGTTACATGTATTTAAAACCCATATAGTTAGATTATCAAAAACCCATATAATTAGATTCCACATATATGTGAGACATTTATTACTCAAGATTCTACCTCATCCTATAGACCTATTGACACTCTGCATCCCAAAGAAGCAAGATAGTCCCTTTGCTCATTACCAACCCTGCCCTGAGCCAATCTCTTTTACTCCAAAAACAGAAGTCTTGCAAGATGGTCCTCACAATTCCATGACCCATGTTAATAAAATCCACTACCCCCCCCATCCCTCCTCTACTTACGAAGATTTTTCGAAACGTTTGGCATGAGTTGTTATATATCAACAATTGTGAAAAGGGTAATGTCCCTAGAGGTATTGATACAAAAACAAGGGTAGGTCAATTGTGTGGTGTAATAATAAAATCTTGAACTGTCAATTATTGTAAAAAGTAAGGGTTGGAGTGTCGTTAAAAAAAAGTATTTGTAAAAGAACTCAAAGGTTTGAACTCAAAACCAACGTTCTCAGAACTTGGGACCATTACTGAACTTTATATAAGACCAACACTGAAACCCACCATAGTAGTTAGCAGTTAGCACTGGACGTTGGTGACTTTGACAGTTAGTACTGGGCGTTGGTGACTCACAAAAAAAAAAAAAAAAACAAAAAAAAAAAAAAAAAAAAGAACACACACACACGCACACAGACACAGACACAGAAAAATAGATGCTTAAGAAACGAGCAAAAAGTGGACTATACATTAGGAAAGACAGAAAGGTTGTTCAACAACATGATGTATACTATAATTTTATGCTATGGTACTTACAGCACAGCCAGTACAGAATGAGCCACAAAGTGCGACCAGGGTGCTGAGTACAACAACAGGTGTGGCAGTGGCAGAGGCACCACTTGGTGTTATATCTCCACCATCTGTATTGGGCTGGGCTTCAAAATTTGTACAACTTTGTAATAGTCCTTCTTCCATGCCATCTCTATCCATTTCTCTTACAACGGAGAGAGTGAGAGAGGGAGAGAGAGTACTGTTAGAGATTGTTAGTTGAGATAGATCATAGGAATTATTAGGACAGAAAAATTATATTCAGTGCGCTTTCGTATGCTTATTGGACCGAGCGGACATATGAACAATTTCGATAATGTGTATTCAATTCACAAAGCAATGGAGCCCACAAGGGAATATCCATGCTCGTTGGTGTGGTTTCTTCGGCTTCTTCACTTACCTGTTTCTTTCGAAAAGGAAGTTTATGCCATTGACCCACTACGAATAGACAATGATGCTTTTTATACGGAATAAAAATCATGCATAGTGAAGGCCTGTCATATTCTCCTTTGGACCTTAGAATTCCATTTACTAAAGCACATCATCTAGTACTATTGTTAGGACATAGGGCGAGAATTATTATATAATAATTCAAATTAGTTTAATTAGGTTTGCTTATTTCACTTATTAAACTCTTGGACCAAATTCATTTCAAGCCCAAGAAGGACCCACAGTTTATATAATCATTGAAATTGGGTCATGCCTAATAATTATTGAGAAGCATCACATGGGAAGGAGAAGGACTGTAAACGAGTCAAGCTTTGTTGAGTAGTGAATGTTCAAGCTCGGCTCGACGGTAAAAATAGAATGTTCAGGCTTGGCTTGAGCTTGATACAAGCCTACAAATAATGTTCAAGTTTGAGCTCGTTATAAAATATAAAAGCCTGAGCTCGGCTTGGCTTGGCTTGACTTGATTCATTAGTCAAGCCAAGCTTGAGCTCAATATCAAGACCAAACTCAAGCTCAATATCATGTTTTTGAGCTTGAGATCTAACATAAGTATATTATCAAGTCTATATCAAGTTTATTATTTAGCTTATTTGGTTTGGATGAGTGGTCTCAACTTATAATTAATTAAAGTTTTAGAAAGATATGAGTTTATTTGTCAAGATCATATCAATTTTATTACCAAACTCATAAATAAGCCTAAACTCAACTTGTTTTGTTACTTTTGTATCGAGTCTTGGTGTTCACGAGCTTGTTCATGAACAATATTTTTTACTCAAGCTTGGCTCGTTTATTAAACAAGCCTAAAATTAAAGCTTAAGTTTGGCTTGTTTATAAACAAACAAACATGAATGAGCATTTTATTGAGCCAAGCCCGAGCTGTTTATAAACGGCTTGGTTTATTTACAGCCCTACACGAGAGTGTAGCTTGATGGTAGGACTTCTTGTTCCAGCACATAAAGAGAACGGTTTGAGCGATAGCTCCAACAAGACCTGTGTGGTACACATAATATTACTTATTACCGTCACATGGCGTAGGGTTAATGAGCTCACACTGAAGACCCCCTTCTTTTTCATTAAGCAAAAGATAAAAAAAATCATTGAGAAGCAATGTGGTTGGCTCATTGCCCATAATTCACTTGGCTTATTAAATGGTAATAATTATTGATTAGTTTTTTGCAAAGCTTTGTCTTGTCTATAACTAAAAATAATTTCTGATTTGTAGAAGTCTACAACCTAGATAATTAAAATATTATAAGTATTATTGTTAGGACTTAGGGCAACAATTATAAATAAAAATAATTCAAATGAGGTGGCTTTTAGGATCTCTTATGTCGTTGATTAGATCAATGATTAAAGTTCATTACATTGTTCAGGTTGACTTTTTGCTGAGACCAAGTGGTATAATTTTTTTGGGCAATCCAAGATACGTGAGCATTATTTTACACAAGAAAAATATGGATCTTGGACCAAATTCATTTCTAACTCTCATGCCTTTTCAAATTGGGCTCATGACCCACAAGGAATAGGCCCATTTGTAGCACCCCTTAATTTTGATACCAATTAAATTATTATACATAAATGATGAAGGAAGCCTACAATTAAATGGATTAAATTGATTTGGGTCTAAAATATTAAAAATAAGATAAATACTATGGAATATGAAGCCCAAGTGAGGTGGCATAAGTAAATATATGGGCCTTAAAAACCCTAGCCTTTTTCCTCTTAAGTTACACATGTAATTACTGATGGTGCCTCCTTTTGCTTCAACCGCTTCACACTACTGAACCTTGCTGTGGTTGTGAGTGGAGACTAAAGGTACGGCTCTCTTCTGCTCTAAACTTAGGAAAATTGTAATACTCAATGGCTAGCTTTTCTTCCCACTCTTATAGGAAGAATCTGTTAGTGATGTACCTAATAGAAAAAAATAATAATAATAGGGGCTGCTGTTACGGATCTAAGGCTACGATTATGTTGGTAGAAAAAAATGGTGTTTTGTGGACATTATATGACCATATATGGCCTCACTAAATATCACAACCCATCTGCCATGTATCTTCACATTGTTCTTGTTCAATACGTGTCCAGCAACTTCTTTGTGTTTTGGTGGCATCAAGGGAATACTAGGCAATTGGATAGATAAATTAAGGTATATATTAGGTTGATCACATGTCCACCTTTCTGCCATATTAAAGTTCATGCATAGCTAGGATTATATTAATGGAAAAAGGCTGTGTTATGTTATTAGATACCTACCTTTGCATTATTCTAGTGACACTAATTATCATCTCTAAGCCACTGAGTATGCAGCAACTTTTTATGCCCAAAAATCTGATTATGCAGCAATATTTTTAAGCCAATATCTAATTAGGTAGAGCCAAAAAGATATGATTATGCAAAGGTAATTGCAAGCCCAAAATCTGGCATGGCTGAAGAGTATTTCAAAGAAATTAAACACCTCCGTAGGCTTTAATGTTGATAGATTAAACTATTTAAGTGTGAGAACAGATTGTTAAGTGGGAGTATTTTGTATTGATGGACCTATTTTTGGTGTTGCTCACTACAACAAAATGTATTTTCAGTGAGGTGTTGCTCACTACAACAAAATGTATTTTTAGTGAGGACAAAATTCGTCACTAAAAGTCCAGTTTTTCGTCACTAAGGACCTTTAGTGACGAAATTGGACTTTTAGTGACGAAACTCATTTCGTCACTGTAGCCCCGTCACTAAAAGTTTTGGTGACGAAAACTTTCATCACAAAAGTCTGATTTGAATTTTTTTTTTTTTTTAAAAACTTTTAGTAACAAAAACTTTTTCTCACTAAATGTTTTCCTCACTAAAAACACTATTTAGTGACGAAAATATTTCGTCACTAAAAACACTTTAGTTTACTAAATCATATTTAGTGACGAAATTAAACTATGCTCGGGTACATATAGTGACGAAAAAATTTGTCACTAAAACTATTTTTAAGAAAATCCAGGCACATATAGTGACGAAAATTTTCATCACTAAAATCATTTCTTACAAAATTTTGCCATATTTAGTGACGAAATTTTTGTCACTAAAACAATTTTTTGTTGCTATATTTGTGACAAAAAAAATTTGTCACTAAAATTTATTTTCTGTTTTTATTTTTTTCATGGCTTTGATATTAACCTGTAACCTGTCATTACATTATTAAAACCTCATATTTGAATAACACATTTATTTCAACAACACATTTATAAAAAAAGATCTATACATTCCACAAGTAAAAAATAAAATAAGTATCCAATTCAAATTCCTTCCATACAATAATTGTTTGCAATACATACAATAACCCTACCTAAATCCTATTTTAGAACTAATGGAAGATGTCCTCATATGTCTTCAAGTAATGCCAAAAGTAAATCCCCTAAAAGCCACAATAATAAATCTGCACAAATATAAAAACAATACTTCATTAAAATTGTAAAGTAAAAACATTAACTATGTTATAAAAAACATTTCTAGCAATGCATTAAGAATAACCACACCAATAAATTAAAATCACAACTCCTAATGTATAAGGTGTAGAAAGCAAATAAAGCACTAACCAAAAAGTGTTTTAACTTGAAGTTGAACCACCCCCATAAGTAAGAGTATCATCATAACCCTTGCTACTAAAAAAGTTAAGAATATTCTTTTGGACCTCATCTTGCTTAGTTCGTGTAGCTTGGTCCTTAGCTCACTCCTTTTGATCTTTAGCTCTTGCCTCTTTGAGCTCAATTATCTCATTTTCTAACCGTTGGATATACTCCACCAATGAATTAGAAGAGGCGGTCATTACTAGAGAAGAGGAAGGTCTCATGCCAAGTCCTTTTACAATACCGGACTTTTTCTTAAACACCAAGTTTGAGATCTCCTCTTGTGTAAGGGGAATTGCATTAGGATCTTGACAATGATCTACTTGCACTTTGAGAATATTTTCCTATTATTTGAAAGAGAGAAAGAAATAAACAATCACAACATTAATACTACATATGTTATAACTTTACAAACATGATAGGGATGGAATGATACACATACATATGTCACTTCATTCTCAGGGTGTATCCTCATATTTGTATTTGGATTGAAATGAACATCTTTGAAGATTTTTGCCAATTCAGGAACTTAACCATCATTATTATTTGTCTGATTAATTAACATTCAAGTGTTAAATAGATATACTTAATTAATCACAACATGCAATATACTAAGGTTTAAGAAAATGAAAAAATACGCACCTTCTCATCAACCCTAACAGCAAGTGCCTTTGTCCCGCATCTATGTTTGTCTTTAGTTTTATTCCTATTTTCAGAGTTCTTTCTTGATTTTTTCTAATAAACAACATTCAAGATATTTATTAGATCATGAATAAAACAGTATACATTTACTTCATCTAAATATTAATCTAATCAGTTGACAACATAATATAGTAAATATTGGATATTAATAATATACGCATAAATAATTTACTAGCCAGTCCTTATTGGTCCATCTCCCATCAATGAGTTCAGTTCACTGCTTAAGTGTGGCATTCATTTATGGGTGGCTTCTTACATAGTCAGCACCATGAGATTGTTTGAACTTTTTATAAGCCTGATGCAACTTGTAGGAGTTGGAACTCAATAATCTTCCACATTTTGTAATTGATGTTTTCGTTACTAAGTTGGAATTTCCTTCTAGCTCAAACTTATCCTGTAAAATGAAGTGTATATGTATTATAAAAATATTATTATATGAATTAGATGAGTTAGATATTATCAATGTAAATTTACCGCGATATTTTGAAGCATCACATCTCTAGTAGTAGCATCAACATTTTTTCAATTTTTCACATTGTAACTTGACAAATTACTTTGCACTTGCACGCCAACATGATTGACAAGCTTGCACGCATTCTTCCCAACAGGAGCATCATACTTTGCAACTATACGTACTGGCAACTTACCACGTTTTTCAACAAGTACCCATACTGCTATACCACGTGTTGCTCCATCGGTAGTTCTACTAGCAGATCCTATTAAAACATTATTAATGTTAAAAAATTATACATTCCATGTACATTATAGCTAAATTAAGTGAAGTATAATCTCAATAGTAAAAACAGGGTGCAGTTGTAGTTAAGTATGTTCTATGTAATTACTAGTCGTGCTAGTTAATGCGACGGTAGTCTGTGCCTCCACACTAGAACTTTGGGCAGGAGAATTTTCTTTGGGAGGTGTTTCCGTAGATTAGACCGTAGATCGGACCACTGGGATAGATACCTCACCTCACGAGCGTGTAAGTCATCCCGATGCCATCTGTAAGTAACATACATATAATAGAACAATAAAGTCATTACAAGTAATGGAACAATAAAGTTATTATTATCTATTGTATCCTATGGAACATCTATTATATCTTATGGATTACAGAATTAGATGACTCATCATCATTGTCATCGTCACCAATAGGTGGTACATAATCATCATCTACCACAACACCAGCTCTACTTCTTTTCCCTTTTGCACAATTGGACTGAGCATAATCCTTTAGAGAAGTTGAGATGTGCTTCAATCTCAAAGTATCAATTATGTCTTGGTTTTGCCTCATTCTATCCAATCTTGTCATCTCATACCTCGGTATATTACGAGTGTATTTGGCCTTTTTAGGCATTTTTTGAAACTATGTATTGACATGAAAGATAAGTATAATTGCTACTAACTTAACATCAAGCAACTCACAAGTGCAAAATTTGAACACAATTGCTACTAACTCAACATAACAAATGACCATATCAATATCCATATCAAGTTCAAGATAAGTACAAAACATCTCAATAACAATTATTACTAACTTTATATATCATAGTCTATACCATTATCCATATCAAGCAATTCACAAGTGCTAAATTTGAACACAATTACTACTAACTCAACACAACAAATGACCACATCAATATCCATATCAAGGTCAAGATAAGTACAAAACAATTGCTACTTAGACAAGTATAAAACTTTAAGAAAAACATAAAACTTTAAGACAAGCACACAACATTCAAGATAATTGTTATGAACTCTACATATCATAATTCATATCAAGATTAACATCAGATATGTCATGCTCTTCATTTTTATTAACATCTCTTGAAGTTCCACATTCAAGAACAACCTCAATTTCAACATTACCCATACAATAGTCAATAATATTGTCCTCAACATTGATAGAGATAACATCAACAATCGCTTTTTGTTGGAATGCGTCACTATCTTCTGTATTATCATTGGATTCTCCACCCCCAACTTTCGAGACATCAAACACTCCTCCATGTTAGATGGATCACAATTTTTCAAAGTTCACCCAATTTGGTATCTTGAAGGTAAAAAACTTGTCTCGCTTGACTAGGAAGTATAAAAGGGTCATTTTCATACTACCGACTTATAACATCAATGCTTGTGCAGTGTGCATTGGTTCTTATTGTTCTCCTTCGACCATTGGTACCAGTATTGTACCAATCACACTGGAACAAAACAATTTTATGGCGAAACATATACTCCAATTCCTAAATTTTGCACACATACCATAAAAGTTGTGCATTTCTCCCTCATGATCCCCTTCGGTACATACACTACTGTTTTGGATTACACGTCGATTGTCTAAGTCCCTTGTATGGAACTTTACACCATTGACCATACAAACTGTGTACTCATTCACATGCAATTTAAGACCATTTGCTAATGACCATAACTGTTTAGTAGCTTCTGGTGACTCGTTAATTTTCAATCTATTCATCTATAATGACATACAACAAGTGATATTAATTAGTAATAATCAATGAAGAAATTTTTAAATGTTTAATTTTTATTAGTGTGTGATTAAATTTCAAATATCTTACACGTTCTTTGAACTAGTTGAGAAACTCTTGTCGTTGGATTTGAATTATGGCTTCTCCAGTAGGATCATGCAATGTGCTTTTGTGTTCACTGTTAAAAATAAAGTGATTTATTTTCAGCTAAGCATTGCAGATAATATTCAAAACTTGATAAAATAATACATGCATATGAAATCACATACTTTAAATAAGGCTTTAGTTCAGGACTATTATACAACAAGTACCAATGAGCAGTATCAAGCAATGCACGAGACAAGTTGCCATCATTCCGCCTACCACCTGTAGGTTGGGCAGTTTGTGAAAAAACTATCAATTCTTCGCTAGATTCACCTAAATCTTCATTTCTTTCTCTTCGATTATACACAGTTTCAATCCCATCAACATACAAAGACCAGTTGTTAATAAATTCTTTGAGAATGTAAGCCTCTGCAATTGAACATTCTGGTCGAGCTCGGTTTGAAACATATCTTTTCAATTTTTCAAGGTACCTACGAGGAAAAAAATACGCACATTATGTGATTTTATACCACATGGGAAAAATGCAATTAATGGATGCATCAAAGGATCTAATTACCTTTCAATAGGGTACATCCACCGATATTGTACCGGGCTTCCTAGAATTGCTTCTTAAGGCAAGTGAACAACAAGGTGGACTATAACATCAAAGAATGCTGAAGGAAAGAACCTTTCGAGCTTGCATAGTATAAGAACTATACGTTTTTCTAGTTTCTCCAATTCACTTCGCTTTAGGGTCCTTGAGCATAAGTCTTGGAAGAAGCTACCCAATTCAAACAATACAATACTAATGTCTTTATGTGCAAACTTTCGCAATCCAATTGGAAGAATTTGTTGTAGTAGCACATGACAGTCGTGGCTTTTCAAACCAGATAATCTACCATTTTTTGCATTCACTGACCTTGATATGTTGGCTACATAGCCATCCGGATACTTAACTAATTTCAAAAAGTCATAGAAACCATCCATTTCATTTGGGTTTAATGAAAAGAAAGCCTGAGGCTTGTCATATGATCCATTAGGACGTTGTTTCAAATGCAACATGTGCCTAAAGTTCATATTTTGCAAGTTTATCCGTGCCTTGTCAGTATCCTTGTTTCTCCCCTCAATGCCCAACAAAGTACCATAAGTACTTTCACTAATGTTCTTCTCTACATGCATGACATCAATGTTGTGCTTAAGCTTCTTATTTTTCCAGTATGGAAGTTTGTACAATATACTTACCTTTGACCAATTTGGCTCCCCAATGAGTTGTCTCTTCTTGTTACTTGGATGCTTTCCTAATATTATATTTGGCATTCTACCTAGCTGCTATTATATCTTTCCCACTTATAACTCTAAAGATCTTTTCTGTTTCTCCGATAAACCATTATGCAACCGACTATGTGTCCAACGATGTTCCATAGGCAAATAAGCTCGATGGTTAATAAATTCAATTTTATTTTCCAAAGCTTCTGAATATGGTTCATCATTGCAAGTGTAACAAGAATGATAACCCTTTGTCCTCCACCCAGACACATTACCAAATCCAGGATAGTATGTATTGTCCATGATAAAGTTGCATGCATATGAAAATGCTCTTTACTATAAGCATCATAAGTTTCTACACATTTTTCCCATAACTCTTTCAACTCGTTAACCAATGATTTCAAGTAAATATTAATCTCATTTTTCGGTTGATAGGGACCAGGAATAAGCAAGGACAGCATAAAATATGACTCCTTCATAACCAACCAAGGCTGTAGGTTATAGGGGATAAGTATGACATGCCACATTATATAGTTGTTGTTCATATTCCCAAAAGGGTTAAATTCATCTATAGTCAACCCCAACCTTACATTGCGAGGTTTGAGGGTAAAATCAGGATATTGCAAATCAAACTCCTTTCACTCCTCATTATCAATCGGATGCCTCATTGTCCCATCGTCCACATGTTTGTCTATATACCAGCTCATATCCTTAGCTCTTTGGTTTGACATGTATAATCTCCTTAGTCTCGGTATCAATGGTAAATTACGCAATACTTTATGAGGAATCATCTTACCTTGGGCACATGTATCCTTGTACCTAGGTGCCTCACACACTGAACATTTATCAAGATTTTCATTTTCCTTCCAAAATAGTGCACAATCATTTTTGCATGCATCTATATGCTCATATGATATGCCCAAATCACGTAATATATTCTTTACTTCATAAGTTGACCTTAGAACTAAGTTACCTTTCGGTAAAACCTTTGTTAGTAATTCTAGTATCATATCAAGTCCCTTATTACTCAAGTTGGTCATTACCTATACATTCAACATCTCAATAACAAACTTCAAGATACTATAATCAGTGCAACTCGGATACAACTCATGTTTTGCATCTTTCTCAAGTTTGTCAAAATGACGCACCTCCTCATCTTCGGTTACATTTCTTGATTCCCCTTTAATTCGGTCATCTACCAAGGCATCGATACCATCCATATGATTACCATCTGACATTTCATTATCATGAATGTTCTCGTTTAATACACGAGATTCTCCATGATTATACCAATTAATGTAAGATTGCATAATCCCACGATGAAGCAAATGGATACGCACAGTATGAGGAGATTGTCGATAGCAATTCACACAGTGAATACACGAGCACAGCATATTACTACTCAAGTCCACAACCGCTCTTACAAAATTAATAAATGCATTGAGCCCTTCAATAGATGGATGACTTAATCTGTCATCGAGTGTCTTACCCATTATCATCCAACTTTTATTCATGTTTGACTACAATTACAAGATGAATGCTACTTTAGTAAAATAAGGACAACCCATGCATAATGTATTCTAACATCTAAGTCTATAAGCTACTTAGATAAAGTTCTATCTTATTCATGAAAGCACAAGTCTATATTAATACTTAAACAAATATACATTGCACACACAAATATGTACTCCCAATATGAATTTAAATCATTTTATAACACCATGTAAGCCATCCGCTTGCTCCAACACAACAATCCACTACAAAACTAATTTTAAACATCATAAGTACAATGCTTACAAGTATTGAAATCGAATAAAGGAACACAATTGCTACTAATCAACGAGTTTCATTCACATTTACAAGAAATTAAAAACACTCACAATATGAATTTAAACCACCTTATAACACCATATAAGCCACCTGCTTATTCCAACACAACAACCCACTACAAAACTAATCACAAACATCGCAACTATAATGCTTACAAGTATTGAAATCGAATAAAGGAACACAATTGCTACTGATCAACAAGTTTCATTTACATTTGCAAAAAATTAAAAACATTCCCAATATGAATTTAAACTACCTTATAACACCATACAAGCTACCCGCTTACTCTAACACAACAACCCACCACAAAACCAATTTCCAACAACACAAGTATATATAGAGTTTTATAAGTTTCTAACTAGAATATACTTACTTTGCTCAAGCTAAGTTTACAACTTTAAAAAAAAATCCAAAGTTAACTTGTGTTCTTCACCTTATTTCTCACAATTTCTTCAGCCACAAAAGAGAAAGAGAGCTAGAGAAAAAAGAAAAATAACTTTTAGTGAATAGTTAAGTAGACCCAAATTTAAAATACATATTCTTTTTTCTTTTTCCCGTTTCTAAATAGTGGTATAGCTTAGAATTCAATATTGAAAAGATTCAAACCCCACTTCGTGGTATCAAGACCCCACATTTCCCTTTGGTTATATTGCTAGTAACCAGACTCAATCATACCTCAAAAATATCAAGATGTTTAATTAAAACTTAATGGCAACCACTAACCACTCAAATCCATTTAAACCAATTATGAGACAGACTCAAAGGAAGCAAGAAATGCAAACCTACTTTATTCCTAATTCCCTACCGTCTAATTCTGATCACTACACTGTTCACAAAAGCTAGTCTTATTTAAAATAAAAATTATAAGAGTATGAATGTAGAACCTGAAAGCTTCCTCACCCAGAATGAATATTAATGAATAATTAATTAATAAATAATTAATATTAATGAATGAATATTAATAAATATTAATACTAACGAATGAATTAATGAATGAATATTAATAAATATTAATATTAATGAATGAATCTAATTAATGAATGAATATTAATATTAATATTAATTAGATCACATGTAAAAAAAAAAAAAAAAAAAAAAAAAAAAGGAAATCCGATTCATAAGAACCAAAGCTAAAAACCACAAACAGTGAGAGATTAAGGAAAAAAAATTAAAAAAAAAAACCCGAAAAGTCAAATCCGATTCTTTCTTTCTCAATGGTGTGAGGAAGGTCGAGAAGTGCAGCGCCGGTGTGAGGAAGGCGAACGGTCGTCGGTTTGGGTTGTTCAGCACTACGGATGACGATTTCTTCGCTAGATCCTTCTCGCTGCTGCAAATGGAGTGCTTCTCGCCGAGAGCAGAATCGTCGGTGGAGGTCGAAGTGGGTTTTGCTCGGATTTGAGGAGGAAGAGTGCCGATCGGACTTGGATCGGTGAGAATGACGGAGTTTTCAAAGTGTTGCGATGGGTTTGAGAGGACAATGGGTTTGTGAGGATGGGTTTGAGAGGATGATGGGTTCTAGAGATGATGGGTTTGTGAGGATCGGTGAGTTTGAGAGGTGAGGATCAGCGAGTTTGAGAGGATTGAAACTTTGAGAGGTGAGGACGGTGGTCTTTTAGTTCAGCCCCAATTTTTAGTTCAGCCCTATTTTAGTTTGAGAGGACACACTTTGAGAGGATTGAAACTTTGGGAGAGGATGGACGATGCGTTGGGATGGGTTTGTGAGAGAGTGAAAAAGGGAAGTGAAACAAAACAAAATAGGGCTAAACTAATAGTGACGAAAATTTTAGTAACAAAAAACTTAAACTTTTAGTGATGAAATAATTCGTCACTATAGATGAATTTAGTTTGGCATCTACATTTTCGTTTGGTGCCTTTAGTTCAACCCAACTTATAGTGACGAAATTTATTTTTCTTCACTAAATGTTACTAATTTTTTTATATTTAATGACAAAATATAAATTTCATCACTAAATGGTACTTTTTAGTGACGAAAAAATTTTCCTCACTAAAATTCGTCACTGAAAATACATTTTGTTGTAGTGCTAGGTCCTAATTCTACTGATTTATTGTGATTGAAGGGAGGTTGGCTTCATATTTTTGTAATTAAGAGGTAAATGGTGTTTACTAATTTTGGGGGTTTTCCCAAAACAATGTTGATTATCAAACTATTTATATCAAAGAAATATGTTGATATTCTATATATAAATTGATATTTATAAATGGTTGATGTACACATTTACTATTCGTTTTATGAAAAACTTGTGGGACAACCTAAATTTAGTTAAACTTGTATGTGTGTGTATTTCTTTATATTTTTGAGGATTATGAATGGATTATTTTTGTGAGCATATTGAATATGTTTTGAAACCTATGGCAAGTCGTGATTAAAAGCTCTGTATTGTATTTAGTCCTTAGCAAGGGACAATCATACTACAGCAAGTCCTTAGTAAGGGACGGTCCTAGAAAATGGGACAACGCACATTTGATAGCTCCTTAGCAAGGGAGTATACTATTGAGAATCCAAAAAGGAAGCTCCTTAGAAAGAAAGTGCACCTTTAGGTTCCAAAGGAGCAATCCTTAATAAAAGGAATGTAAAGGAGGTTCCAGTCCCAAAAAGGGGACTGCACAATATTAATGAGTTACAAGTTATGAATTGTTTTAAGAATTATTTATTTGAAAGATTTGTTCTCTCACCCCAATGTTAGTGAATTCCACTTATTGAGTTATCTCACCCCGCTTTTATTTCTTATTACAGATACATTAGAGGGATTATTGGAGTAGAGATTATTCGAAGAAAGTAGTTACGAACTATTTTGTGGAATTGAGGATTTTATTGTTATTTTTATGGCATTAAATATTGTATTGGAGAATTATTTTGAGGATGTTTTGTCTTTGGTGAATTAGAGCTTTGACATTTGTGATGAGATTTAAGGTTGCTGGCTTCTTTTATTTAATATTTTTATGGATTATTTAGATTAAATAGACTTTTATTGCTTATGATTTTGGGGCGTTACAATTGTGGTATTAGAGCTTAGGATATGATTCGTAGATACTTGAAAACTAGGTCATGATCCTATAGACACTTGAAACTAGGTTATGATCTTGATTTTTTGTCAGAGCATTTGGTATTTAGGTTATGTTTGATGAGAAATTTTAAATAATCTTAGCAATGTTACTTCTTATGTTTAGTAATAATAATTGTTGCACCGTCTATATTTCTTGATTTCTTTGTTAACTAGGTATCATGCCACCCAAAAAGAAGAGAGTAGCTAATTCCAATAACAAGGAACCTATTGTTAATTTGCGAAGGCCAACCAAAGCAAGGGTTGACATTGAGGTTGAAGTCAGTCAAGACGTGAGAAATAATGAATGTCCTAGGGTGACACGCAATAATCCTTTGGATGAAGTTGCTGCCCGACTATTGGACAGGTTGGCCCAGGTTGCTAGTAGAGGCACAGGTAGAGTAGAGGCAAGGGCTGGTTGCTCTTTTGAGACTTTTATGAAGCAAAATCCCCCTTCTTTTGATGGGAAGCCAAATCCCACGGAAGCTGAGAACTGGTTCTTACAAATGGAGAAGTTGTTAGAAGCTTTAGATTGCACTGACTCTCAGAAGGTGCGGTTTGCAACTTTCAAGATGATTGGGGAAGCTGAGTGTTGGTGGAGATCCACTAAGGCCATTTTGGAGGGAATGGACACTGAGAGAAACCCCATCACTTGGGAGAAATTTAAAGGGGTTTTCTATGATAACTATTTCCCTAAGGTGGTTCGGGAATGAAAAGAGAGGGAATTTGCTGATTTGGTGCAAGGAAGTATGACTGTTGAGAAATATGCAGCTAAATTCATTGAGTTATCTCGCTTTGGACCCCACTTAATCCTTACTGAGGCGAAGAAAGCAACTAGATTTAAAAAGGGGTTGAATGAGAGACTTTGACACCATTTGATTGCATCAGGGGTTGATAATTATGCAGAGTCAGTTAAGAGAGCTATAAGACTGGAGGAAGATTTCAAGAACAATGTTAGGAAGGAGAACCCACCTAGAAACACTGGACATACAGGCTTTCGACAAGGTAGTGCTCAAGGCCATGGGAACAAGAAAGGATCTTTTGGGAGGTTTGGGAGTAATTCACCATCAAATAAGCCAAAAAATAAGAATCTACCCCAGAATGCTCAAGGTAGAAGTTTGAATGCTTGCTCTACATGTGGAAGGTTTCATGGAGATAAGCCGTGTTTCTTTGAAGGAAAGGCTTGTTATAATTGTGGGAAGACAAGAAGTTGTGCATCTCCTCAACAAGACTCAATGGCACAACCTGGAAAGAATGATCAGAGGAGGAAAGCACAAGGGAGAGTGTTTGCACTCACACTAGAAGATGTTCAAGCTTCGGATACTGTGGTTACAGGTATCCTCCCATTATTCTCAAACTTTGCTAAAACTCTATTTGATTATGGATCTACACATTCTTTCATCTCCTCTGGATATGCTAAGTTATGTGAAAAGAAACCTAGACTTATGGATTATGACTTATCTGTGGCCACACCTATGGGTGATTCTTTGGTGTGTAATTCTATGCTTAACCCTTAAATTGAGGATAGGGAAATGTTAGCAAACTTGATTTGATGGACATGTATGACTATGATGTAATTTTGGGAATGGACTAGCTAGTGGCTTATCATGCTAGGGTAGATTGTTTCAAAAAAGAAGTGGTGTTTCGACCTCTAAGAGAACCTGAATTTCGGTTTAAGGGCTCTAGGATGCATGCTTTACCTAAGGTGATATCAGCCCTTCGAGCTAAGCGTCTATTACGAAAAGGATGCCAAGGGTACCTAGCTCATGTGGTGGACACCAGGAAAGAGGTATTGAAGTTGGATGATATCCCTGTTGTGAGGGAGTTTCCTGATGTCTTTCCTGAAGACGTACGAGGGATACTTAGAGACAAAGAGATTGAATTCTCCATTGATTTGCTCCCTGGAACTTCTCCTATATTGAAAGCACCATATCGGATGGCACCCACTGAACTTAAGGAACTCAAGGGTACCTAGCTCATGCGGTGGACACTAGGAAAAAGGTATTGAAGTTGGATGATATCCCTGTTGTGAGGGAGTTTCCTGAAGATGTACAAGGGATACCTAGAGACAAAGAGATTGAATTCTCCATTGATTTGCTCCCTGGAACTTCTCCTATATTGAAAGCACCATATCGAATGGCACCCACTAAACTTAAGGAACTCAAGGAATAGTACAAGAACTCCTTGACAAGGGGTTCATCAGACCAAGTGCATCTCCTTGGGGTGCACCAGTTTTATTTGTGAAAAAGAAGGATGGGACTATGAGGTTGTGTATTGACTGCCGTGAGTTCAACTAGGTTACTGTGAGAAACAAATACCCTCTCCCTTATATTGATGACCTATTTGATCAATTGCAGGGGGCATAAGTATTCTCTAAGATTGACCTTCGTTCTGGGTATCACCAGTTGAAAATCAAGGGTGAAGACATACCCAAGACAACTTTCAGGACTAGGTATGGGTTAATCCGAAAGGCATTACCAAGAATTCATAGTGCCCATACCTAGTCCTGAAAGCTGTCTTGGGTATGTCTTCACCCTTGATTTTCAACTAGTGATACCCAAAACGAAGGTCAATCTTAGAGAAGACTTGTGCCCCTTGCAATTGATCAAATAGGTCATCAATACAAGGGAGAAGGTATTTGTTTCTCATAGTAACCCAGTTTAACTCACGGTAGTCAATACACAATCTCATAGTCCCATCCTTCTTGTTCACAAATAAAACTAGTGCACCCCAAGGAGATGCACTTGGTCTAATGAACCCCTTGTCAAGGAGTTCTTGTAACTGTTCCTTGAGTTCCTTAAGTTCAGTAGATGTCATCCGATATGGTGCTTTCGATATAGGAGAAGTTCCAGGGAGCAAATCAATGGAGAATTCAATCTCTTTATCTATAGGTATCCTTGGTAGGTCTTCAGAAAAGACATCAGGAAACTCCCTCACAACAGGGATATCATCCAACTTCAATACCTCTTTCCTAGTATCCACCATATGAGCTAGGTACCCTTGGCATCCTTTTCGGAATAGACGCTTAGCTTAAAGGGCTGATATCACCCTAGGTAAAGCATGCATCCTAGAACCCTTAAACTGAAATTTAGGTTCTCCTAGAGGCCGAAACACCACTTTTTTTCTAAAATAATCTACACTAGCATGATAAGCCGCTAGCCAGTCCATTCCCAAAATTACATCATAGTCATACATGTCCATCAAAATCAAGTCTGCTAACATTTCCCTATCCTCAATTTGAATGACACAAGACTTAAGCATAGAATTACACACCATAGAATCACCCATAGGTGTGGCCACAGACAAGTCATAATCCATAAGTCTCGGTTTCTTATCACATAACTTAGCATATCGAGAGGAGATGAAAGAGTGTGTAGATCCAGAATCAAATAGAGTTTTAGCAAAGTTTGAGAATAATGGGAGGATTCCTATAACCATAGTATCTGAAACTTGAACATCTTGTGGTGTGAGTGCAAACACTCTCCCTTGTGCTTTCCTTCTTTGATCATTCTTTCTAGGTTGTGCCATTGAGTTTTGCTGAGGAGATGTATAACTTCTTGTCTTCCTACAATTATAACAAGCCTTTCCTTCAAAGAAACATGGCTTATCTCCATGAAACCTTCCACATGTAGAGCAAGCATTCAAATTTCTACCTTGAGCATGCTGGGGTGGATTCTTATTTTCTGGCTTATTTGATGATGAATTACTCCCAGGCCTCCCAAAAGATCCTTTCTTGTTCCAATGACCTTAAGCACTACATTGTCGAAAGCCTGTTTGTCCAATGTTTCTAGGTGGGTTCTCCTTCCTAACATTGTTCTTGAAATCTTCCTCCAGTCTCATAGCTCTCTTACTGACTCTGCATAATTATCAACCCCTGATGCAATTAGATGGTGTCAAAGTCTCTCATTCAACCCCTTTTGAAATCTGCTTGCTTTCTTCGCCTCAGTAAGGATTAAGTGGGGTCCAAAGCAGATAACTCAATGAATTTAGCTTCATATTGCTTAATAGTCATACTTCCTTGCACCAAATTAGCAAATTCCCTCTCTTTTCGTTCCCAAATCACCTCAGGGAAATAGTTATCATAGAAAACCCCTTTAAATTTCTCCCAAGTGATGGGGTTTCTCTCAGTGTCCATTCCCTCCAAAATGGCCTTAGTGAATCTCCACCAACGCTCAGCTTCCCCAATCAACTTGAAAGTTGCAAACCCCACCTTCTAGGAGTCAGTGCAATCTAAAGCTTCTAACAACTTCTCCATCTGTAAGAAACAATTCTTAGCTTCCGCGGGATTTGGCTTCCCATCAAAAGAAAGGAGATTCTGCTTCATAAAAGTCTCAAAAGAGCAACTAGCCCTTGCCTCTACTCTACTTGCACCTCTACTAGCAACCTAGGCCAACCTGTCCAACAGTCGAGCAGCAGCTTCATCCAAAGGATAAGTGCATGTCACCCTAGGACGTTCATTATTTCTCACATCTTGAGTGACTTCAGCCTTAGTGTCAACCCTTGCTTTGGTTGGCCTTCGAAAATTAACAATAGGTTCCCCGCTATTGGAATTAGCTACTCTATTCTTTTTGGGTGGCATGATACCTAGTTAACAAAGAAATCAAGAAATATAGACGGTGCAACAATTATTATTACTAAACATAAGAAGTAACATTGCTAAGATTATTTAAAATTTCTCATCAAACATAACCTAAATACCAAATGCTCTGACAAACAATCAAGATCATAACCTAGTTTCAAGTGTCTATAGGATCATGACCTAGTTTTCAAGTGTCTACAGAATCATATCCTAAGCTCTGATACCACAATTGTAATGCCCCAAAATCATAAGCAATAAAAGTCTATTTAATCTGAATAACCCATAAAAATATTAACTAAAAGAAACCAGCAACCTTAAATCTCATCACAAATGTCAGAGTTTTAATTCACCAAAGAAAAAACATCCTCAAAATAATTCTCCAATACAATATTTAATGTCATAAAAATAACAATAAAATCCTCAATTCCACAAAATAGTTCGTAACTGCTGTCTCCCAAGAATCTCTACTCCAATAATCCCTCTAATGTATCTGTAATGGGAAATAAAAGGGTGGGTGAGATAACTCAATAAGTGGAATTCACTAACATTGGGGTGTGGGAACAAACCTTTCAAATAAATGATTCTTACAACAATTCATAACTTGTAACTCATCAATATTTATCATCAAATACTTCATATATATATATATATATAATATCTTTATATTGTGAGCCATCATAATATATATATATATATATTAATACCATCACATAAATAATTTCCTAAGCTTTTCTCATGGTCAACGTTTACGCCCTGTTGACAGGGTTGTGTTGTCCCCTTTTTGGGACTGGAACTTCTTTTACATCCCTTTTATTAAGGATGGCTCCTTTAGAACCTAAAGGTGCACTCCCTTGCTAAGGAGCTTCCTTTTTGGATCCTCAATAGTATATTCTTTTGCTACAGAGCTATCAAATGTGCACTGTCCTCTTTTTTAGGACCGTCCCTTACTAAGGATTAAATACAATACTGAGCTTTTAATCATGACTTGCCATAGGTTTTCAAAACATATTCAATATGCTCACAAAAATAATCCATTCATAATTCTAAAAAATATAAAGATATATACACACATATAAGTTTAACTAAATTTAGGTTGTCCCACAAGTTTTTCATAAAACGAATAGTAAATGTGCACATCAACCATATATAAAATATCAATTTATATATAGAATATTAACATATTTCTTTGATATAAAATAGTTTAATAATCAACATTGTTTTGGGAAAACCTCCAAAATTAGTAAACACCACTTATCTCTTAGTTGCAAAAATATGAAACCAACTTCCCTTCTGTCACAATAAATCAGTAGAATTAGGACTTAGCAACATAAGTCCATCAATTCAAAAATTTCCCACTAAACAATCTGTTCTCACACTTAAATAGTTTAATCTATCAACATGAAAGCCTACGAAGGTGTTTAGTTTCTTTGAAATACTCTTCAGCCATGTCAGATTTTGGGCTTGCAATTACCGCTGCATAATCATTTCTTTTGGCTCTACCTAATCAGATATTGGCTTAAAAATATTGCTGCATAATCAGATTTTTGGGCATAAAAAGTTGCTGCATACTCAATGGCTTAGAGATGATAATTAGTGTCACTAGAATAATGCAAAGGTAGGTATGTAATAACATAACGCAGCCTTTTTCCATTAATATAATCCTAGCTATGCATGAACTTTAATATGGCAGAAAGGTGGACATGTGATCAACCTAATATATACCTTAATTTATCCATCCAATTGCCTAGTATTCCCTTGATGCCACCGAAACACAAAGAAGTTGCTGGACACGTATTGAACAAGGACAATGTGAAGATACATGGCAGATGGGTGGTGATATTTAGTGAGGCCATATACGGTCATATAATGTCCACAAAACACCATTTTTTTCTATCAACATAATCGTAGCCTTAGATCCATAGAACAGATTCTTCATATAAGAGTGGGAAGAAAAGCTAGCCATTGAGTATTACAATTTTCCTAAGTTTAGAGCAGAAGAGAGCAGTACCTTTAGTCTCCACTCACAACCACAGCAAAGTTCAGTAGTGTGAAGCGGTTGAAACAAAAGGAGGCACCATCAATAAATACACGTGTAACTTAAGAGGAAAAATGCTAGGGTTTTCAAGACCCATATATTTACCTATGCCACCTCACTTAGGCTTCATATTCTATAGTATTTATCTTATTTTTAATATCTTAAGCCCAAATCAATTTAATCCATTTAATTGTAAGCTTCCTTCATAATTTATGTATAATAATTTAATTGGTATCAAAATTATGGTGTGTTACACCATTGGCTCACATCTTTTCTTTATCATGTAACGGGCTCATGGCCTGTATTTATTGGACTTCATGAATTGGCCTATGACCTATTTTTTCACTAAATCATAAATGAGGCTCATGGCCATCTCCCTTTTCTCTTCACTGCAAGCCCAAATCTTGGTACTTGGCAATTGGGTTCACGGCCCATATCATTGCCAACATCACATGGCGAGTTGGTGGCCCGTATCAATCTTGCCTAAGGGCTTGGGCTTGGAGCCCGTATATTTTCTCAATATCACCAATATTCTAGACAATTTCAGTCGAAGGGACCCTCAATGTTCAAGTTGGATCAGAAGCCTGAAGCTAGAGACTACAACTTTGACCTTCAACTCTGGCTTGTAACTATTTACTCTCAACTCATGAGGCTGCTCCGTACCATATATCATCCAGCATGTTGACTATGAAATATTTCCGATCTTTCCCATTGTGAAAGTTCTAGCGTGGAAGGCTTGGACCTAGAAAGTAAAATCGTTTCTCTTTCGGCTAGGAGCTAAAACGCTAATTATTGTTACACATGTTAAATTGTATATTGCCGCACACACTTCTGCTTAAATTATATTTTTAAAAACACGATTTTAGTTATATGTTTTGTATACACAGCGTGTAACTATTACTACTTGAGTTATGGAATGCACCATAATCATTAAAATAAAACTCCGAAGACTTGGAGTCAACTGTAGCTACTATTATAACGAACTCATGTCTGTGCCCAAATTTGATTATTTTCATCTAATTATTTTTAGCGGTGATGAATTTTTTTAGCAATGGAGTGTCTAAAATTATTTTAAGAACCAATTAATTTTCAGACACAATTAAAGTATAAAAATGATTAGAACATTCACTAAATTTAGTGAATGTTCTAATCATTATTTAATGAAATTTGAGCAAATAAGCAGTTTGAGGCTTTAAGCCCACCTATGAATGAGAGAACCACAGATAAGTGTAAGCTTTTATTACTAGTCATTTCGCGGCAACTGCAGTGAAGACTGAAGTGGGCCACTAGTTTCTCAATATCAACATCACAATATCCTTTATATTGTAGGACATATTGATGGCTCGTCTCTTGGATCATGCCCCCTTTAAGTCTTAAGTTGGTTTTACTTGTACTCTTGAGTAAAAGTATATCATAGTTGCAACAACAAAAAGTGTCATCTCTATAAATTTTACAAATAATAAAAGATGGAAATATAATTGCTCACACTAAAATTTTTAACTGATTTCTTCCAAATTTTTGTAATAACATTACTCCAATTATAATACACTATGAATGACATGAACTTCAACTATTATTACTTGACTTTGTTTGTTTAGAGAAAATGATTAATTGATGCTTGTAATTCTTCTAGAGCTCGCCCCTTGGTCTCTGGTACCACTTTCGCGACGAATAGAACAGTCAAACCACAAATGCCGGTGTAGATGAAAAATGTTCCTGATGTAGTATGTCAAAAATATCCATGTATGATTATGGAAGAGAGAGCAAAGAAACTTACACTAAAAATGAAAGTGTTTGTAATCAGGAAACAAAAAAAGTGAAAGTGAAAGTGTCAATACTCAATACTAATCCATTCCATAACATAATTAATAGGGTAGAAACAATTACCTGCAGTACTCCATTCGGTCATGTAATTATAAGAGTATGAAATAATCCAAGAACAAGACCAATTCACTAAAGTCAGAAGGCTTCCACCAGTACCCTTGACATTTATAGGGAATATCTGAAATAGAAATTCATCCTTGAATTAGAGCAATATACCTGCTTGTTTATGCAAAATTCCCGTTAACAAATTTTTAAATCAATTCGGAATTCAATTATCAACATACCTCTGACATTATAACCCAGGGTAATCCTGCCATGCCTAATGAATAAGCTACACTAAAACCCTGCATGGATTATTCGCCAGTCAATCGCAAGCATCTCAATGTCTAAAACCTCAGTCTAGAAGTGAAGTAAAATAGAATAATAAACACCCCTTTATTGCTTTTTAAGGATTTAAAAGAAACACAAGCATAATAAAGCTCATAGTATGAACATTGCAGTAATTGCAGCTTTAGCTGATAAAAAGTCTTTTTTTAGTCCTGAAAGTTATAGAATGTAGAGCAACCTTTTAATCTTTGAATAATTTAATTGCTTTAAATCTTCTACATTCTAATTTGTGGTTGAAGCATAGATTAGATAAAATCTGGGAAATTAAACTAAGATGTTTTTAGTTCTTTTCTTGCAAGAGGGTACCATGTTTTTGGTAGTTTGTATTATCAATGTGCCAATTAGCAGTAACATTGCAGTGAGTTTCTTCCAAAATAAGCTCAGAAATTCCCATTCCCACAGGCCCCAACAAGCCCCAACATTCTAATTGATCAATAAAGTGTAGATGAGACAGAATGTGAGAAATTATATTTAGAAATCTCTAGCTTTTTGTGGAGAAGGGAAAGGTCATTTTCAGGTTATGCCTTATTACCAGGATCCCAATGAGCACCAAGACGGGAGTGAGCTCCTTCAACTGGGAGTTCTCCTGCTTGGAACAAAAAGGTTTAAACAGTGATCATTCATATATGAGGAAAACAGAACAACAGACCGAGAAGCTTTGAATTTGTTTTCAATAGAAACCTGAAAGGCAAATGCCAAGCCTGTAAGGAAGGTACTTAAGCACATTCCAGTGGCAGAGACCTGCAAAATTTAGCAGACTTCAATGCAATCAACTAAACTACACACCATAGGCTTAAAGTTGATTTTGTCATGTCCTCACCATAAGAAGTGGCCGTCTTCCTGATTTATCTGTCAAGAATACACTTAAGGCAGTAGCTGGAATCTGTTAAAAGATTGTTTATGTAGTTTGTTATATGTATCAAGCAGAATCCTATATTAAATCAAAGTTATGGCGAGCCAAGTACCTGGATAATTGCCATTGAGATAGTCCCAATGCTGCTTGAAAAACCTACCATAAACCAGAGGTAATAATCATCATCCTTCATTTCTTAATATTATCATTAGTTATATGAAAAAAATTTTAAAGCTGTTAATTTACCAGCTTCTTCAAATATAGAACTAGCATAAAATGCAATTGCATTGACTCCAGCAAACTGTTGCAGTAACATCAACCCAAGTCCAACCTAAATGAATTTAAATAAAACATGTCAAAAGGTTGTACAAGCCCTGAAAAGTAAAAATGCCACAAATGAGAGAGGCTTACGATTAGGGAATAGGTGTATCTCTGCTGGAACAAGTCTAGAATTCTAGATTTCGAGTGCTGTTGAAAGGTTTCTGTATAATCCTGTGAAAAGAAAGGAGCCCATCTCATTTTTTGTGGTTGTGCCAAAGAAGTTTTTAAAACGTAACAAATTAGAAATGTTAAGGGTATGACACTGATACACTGTCATAAAATCATGTAGTTGGAAAATTACAATGATATATGCTGCTTCTTGAGAAATATCAACATTCTTCCCTCTAAGACGCTGTAGAACAGTTTCCAGCTCTTTCTCTTTTCCAATTTTTGCCTGCAGAGAAATTGTACTCTGTTAGAAGTATTGGTTAAATGATTAAATTTACCATATCCTAATAGTTTAAGCTTTTGGGGTAATCAGTAATTTAACACGGTATCAAAGTATGAGATCCTAAGTTCGATCCTTGTCCCTCCACCTACCTCCCATTTAAATTTTCACATGTTGGACCTCACCTATTAAAAGGTAGTTTCGGCTCACATATGAGGGGAATTGTTAAAAATATTAGTTAAATGACTAAATTTATCATATCTTAATAGTTTAAACCTTTGGAACAATCGGTAATTTAACATTTATCATTTTTTGCATTTTAATGGCTGCTCATATTTTCTTTACAAAATAAACCAAAGAAAAGAAGTAGTTTAGATGTTTCTCCTGAAAGCATCCCAAAAGCTTAGCTGATAGAGTGAACATAATGACTTGATGTTATTTTTAACAAGTTGAACAAGCCACAAAAAACATATTAAAGCATGTATTGTACTCTATATTTCTATTTCATCACACAATCCAAACATCATACAAATAATATTTCTCACCAACCATCTGGGAGACTCCGGAATAAAGAATAATCCCACAAGTTGTACTAGAGATGGAATGGCACCTGAAAGTAAAATTTATTTGAATAGAATTTATCTTTTTAGAATTTAATTTCTGATTAAATTTATGCAGAGAAAAATCAATACCAAATAAAGCCAGGGTGCGCCAGGTAACAGCATTTCCAATGAAATATATTAGTGAAATCCCAGAACATACAATCAACTGCACAAGTAACAAAAGGTAAGTAAGTGAACAATGAATTGGATGTTCATTTCAAAGCCATAATAATTTAGATAAACCTGATTAGCTGATGTAAATTGTCCCCTAAGATTCTTGGGTGTTATTTCTGCAATGTATACTGGTACCTGTTTCGTTATAAGAATCACTATTTTTTGTCTTTTAAATAGGTAAATCAATTATAAAATGTCAAACTTACAAAACTTACTACGTAGCAAATAACTCCAATGCCAAAACCCACCAACAGTCTTCCAAAATCCAGCCAAAAAGCAGTCTATGCCATGCACAGAACTCTATTAGTAGTTGAAGCCCAGTAGAGAAAAATGTAGAAGCAGTAATTTCCTTCAGTCGGTTCATGCTAATTTTGAATAATTTTTTTTTGACTGATCTGATCCTTTAACAACATTTAATAAAGAACCAATGAAAGCAACTGCAAAGAATAATCACCATAAATATTACCACAATCATTTCCAATGTCCCTACTTTTGGCATTTTATTCAAATTTGTCATGGAATGGACATGTAACTGAAGAAAATTGGAATTTGTTAAAGATAATATGAATTGGTATTATATATGGCCCACGAGGCCCAACTTAATGTAAAGTCCATCTATAGCTAACATTAGTTGTGTTAGTCTCTATATATACCCTATTAGGGTTCTTTGTATTATTCACCACATCACATATAAAAAATTTAACTGTCTAGGGCTTTACACTGTAGACGTAGGTTGTTATGCTGAATCACGTAACCCTTGTGTCTTCTCTCTCTTTCTCTTGCTATGCTTCCACTCTCATCTCTCTACAATGTCTTCTCTTTGATATTAACAGATTAATTATTAACTAAACTAAGAAGACATTCCTCCTAAATTTTTGTTGGGATTTGGAACTCATTCTATGTGAGGTGGTTTCAATAGGATGCTCCATTTGGCTTCAAAAAGAGGAAATGCGAAGACAAAATGATTTGGTAGCATTAATTGAACATATTTCATCAAGTGCAGTATTGTTTAGGGGAATGAAAGAATGGAAGTAGAAAAACCTTTGCAAATGCAATGGCAAGCCAACCAGCAAAGATGAATAATTCAGAAAACCACATTGCCTGCATTAAAATATCAACAAAAAATGATAGAAATTAAAAATATAATTAAAAAAAAATTTAAAAAAAAAAATCATATTTCTAGTAAATGTGACAAAAGAAACTTACACCTCTCCGACCAATGAGGTCTGCTATCTTTCCACTTATTAATCCACCTATCACTCCTCCAATAGTCAATATTGAACCAAAAACTGAATACTGCACATGGCAGAAACAATCTAAGATAAGTAAAGTTAAAGAATTGATTGGCAACAAAACCATCTCTACCCAAACAGATAAATGTAACATTTCATTCTACTGAACTTCACCAATGTTCAGTCTCGTGTACAATTTTCTTTTGTCCTTAACAACAAATTGGTGGAAGGGAGGGGGTGGTTCCAACTTAGGTTTTCTCCATTGAGAGAACCAGATGCATTATTAAACTATTGGACTCTTGGCAATACAATTCATCAAAGGGGTAAGGTCTTAAAAAAGAAAATTGAATATAAATATGTGAAGAACAAGTACATGTCTGCATATTGTGCAAAACTATACATATTAGTGTAAAGTTATTATGCTTTTTTGGCTAGTGTAAACTGGTATGTGAATTTGTGAAGTTCATATATACATACACATGTTTGTCTAGAAACGCTGATAACCTAATAGGCACAATGATTATTTGTATATATGTTTATTAATTGTTTGGCTCATGTATCTATCAGTTGGACATGTGCACTTACTCTTGCACAGACTGTGTCACATGTTTAAAGTGGGACCTTATCAATAAAAATAAATTTATACATAAAAGTCAATTGAAAAATAAAGAAATAATTTAGTACTTACAGATGCCGTAGAGAGATCCAAATCTTCCATGATTCCTAATTCAGCTGGTGATGAATATCCTGACTACAAACCAATCATAATTTAACTGGTTAGACCAAGTTTGCTGGTCCTATGGATCATGCATTAATTCATGCTCCATGGAGTAGTGATTTTTTTATATGATTTTTTTAAAAATAGTAATCTTTATATGAAAGATTTGGTTTTGAATCCCAACCACACCAAATTATTTGTTGTCTTACTCACGTAATTATCACGAAACAAACATTATAGGTGTCCAAGCCCCCACCGTATCTAAAGAAAAAGAAAAGGGCTTTTAACTTTTATACAGCTACAAGAGGAGGTAAAGTCACAGTTATAATAACTAGGTACTAAAAGTCTAAAACAAACTTAAAAAATAAATATAAATAATTGAGCTTTGAGATACCTAAAACAATTTTTTGACAGGGATAATTTTTTTTTTTTTTTTTTTTTCACAATTGTGATTGTTACATAATAAAAGCCATGTTAATGGTATGTCCATATAAGAACAATGTTGTTCCAGTACAATTTACAAATCTAATCTATTGTAAAAGATGATGAAAAAAGTTTGTCCCTAACAGGGTAATGTTTATAAACAAAATGAAATAAAAGCATTGCTAATAATACATATATAACATTATTAGTGATGCTTTTTGAAAATGTAATGAGTACATACAGCACAGCCAGTGCTCATAGAACCGCAGAGGGCGACTATGGTGCTGAGTACAAGAACAGGCGTGGCTGAAGAACCAGCAACACTTGGTGGTATGTTTTCTGCATTAATTGTAGACCTTGGCAACAGTTCTTCTTCCATGCTTTCTCCAAGCTTTCCTGCAAGAAAGAAAGAGAAAATATGAATGCCAAGACTGACAGTCTAGGATTCATTTGTGTGTGTGTGAGAGAGAGAGAGAGAGGTGTTGGAGAATGTCTGGTGAGACCAAACGCATGAAATAGTGTTAAGACTTCTAGATAGGCGGTTATTTTGCAGTTTTAAATTAAGGTCGTGGACCCATGATGATCACATGCTCACAGTTTCTATATTATACAAGTAACTTGTTGTCAAAGGGCCCATATTTTTTGACAAGCTCGACCCAAGCGGCCCAAGTGAAAATTGAATGGCACATTAATATCACAAGCTAAAAGCCCATTATTTGTATCTTCTCCACCTTCAATCTTCATGTGGCCCAAAACTACATGGGAAGCTCATTAGGGAATTTGGAGAGGTGTGGTTTGAACTTTGGAGGGCAATGGCCCATTATTTGTATTCTTCTTCGCCTTCACAATTTTTTTTTAATCCTCACCTTTTGAAGTTATTGTCAATTTGGTCTATATGTTTTGATAGTAGTTAATTTTTAGTCAATCTATAATTTTTTTTAGTCAATTTGGTCCACACGATATCAACTAAATTAACTGCAATTTAAAAATAACATAAACCAAATTGATTGCTAATAAAACATATGGACCAAATTGATCAAATTGACTAAATTAATAAATAAATAAATAACCAAATTTGGGTATTATTTATTTATTTATTTTAGACTGACATGGCAGTCTAAGTGGTATTTTGTGGGTCTAAAAACAATATTTTATTTTGACCATTAGTCACATTAACATTTTCTATTAACCACTTAATGGTAGGGGCCATTTCGATACAATACTAAAAAGTTAAAGACCAAATTGATATTTAACCTAAGAGTTAGAGATCAAATATATAGTTTACCCAAAATTAAAACACGTTGGGTATTCATATTTGGATTGAAAGTAAGACCAAAAAAAAAAAAAAAAAACCTCATTTTCTTTCTCTTCTTTCTCTTTTATCCCTTGGACTAATTGCATTTTGTTAGAGATATTTTTTAGGAAGATTCTCCATTGGATAAAAAAAAAATGAAAAAATAGAAAGAATCTAAATGATAGAAAATCACTGAACCCATTTAGCAACAATCAGGTATTCTCAAATCAAATTAAAAAAAAAAAAAAAAAAATGCTACCCCTAAATCTCATATGAGAAATATGCATATACATATAGCTTTTTAACTAAATGTGCACATATATATTGTTTTAATTAACAAAATCCGAAACCTGGTGTGGTCTGGTTTTGATATTGGGTTTGTTTTCATTCGTTGAGTTAAAGTTAATCGAGGGTACCTTTCCTGTTGTTTCAGTAATAGGAGAGTGTTACGTGGACTGTGTTGGAATGGGTGTGGAATTGTAAAATGGGATTGGTGGAGAAAGATTGAGAAAGTGGAAAGAGGACAGGGATGATAAAGAAAAGGAAAGAGAGGATAGATCGGTGGTGATGGTGCTTAGATTTCGAGTTTGGGAAGGCAACGGTAATTTTGGAAGTGTTTGGTGGCAGAGAAAGTGAAAGAAAATAAAAATTATAGGTTTGAGATTTTTTTTTTTATTATTATTTTCAATAAAATTAGGAATTAAATTTTTTTTTTAAATTTCTGTAATAAAATATACTGTATATTCTAATATGGATTTAATAAGATATTGAGTTGGCATTTTTAAATATAAATTAAAAATTAAAAACTGACATGAAGTGTGACATGTCAGTAGTTTGTGAAAGTAATTTGTAAAATATTTGTAAAACAATTTGTGTATATAACATTAATATTCACGAAGTTATATCCTAAATAAAAAACTAAAACATGAAGTCATGAATAACAATAGAGTGCTTTACAACCACTTAAAAATTTATAAAATTAAACACAAATCAATTAAGGAAACAAAAATCAGATATATTATTGAAGAGTTGCTTCACGTACTTACAAGATTAAAAAAAGCTAAATGTTTTTCTTATCTTAGTTAATTAAAATATTTATTTTCCTTTTCCGAGTAGGAATAGTATTATAATTCTATTCCTTGATGGAGCAGGATTCCTTATTCCTATAAGGAGTAGGATTCTCTTCCTATAAATCAATCTCTGTTTCTCTAGTTGTTTTCATTCCACATTCTACTGGTTCTGCTTTCTCTCTCTCTCTCTCTCTCTGTTTCTGTGTTTCCGCTCTGTTTTCTCTCTCTGTTTCTGTGAAGTCATGACTGACAGTCTACTAAATTGGGTTGAAAGCGAATGGATGGAAGGGAAATACGAGCAAGCATACGACTTTGCAAAGATGGCGAAACAATGTGATCCGTATTTTGAAGGAGTGGAGCGTTACTACATTGCGATGTGTATCATTCACGCCGGCAAGTTCAAGAAGAACAAGCTTGGTTACACCGACCTCTATGCACTCCTGGGCTTCCCGGCCGGTAATCATCCATTAATCACTCATAACTTCATCAAACAAAGGTATTGTAATTTGGCGAAGTGGGTGCATCCCAGCGAGTTTTCCTCTCCAATGGCGCATGAGGCTCTCAGGCTCATGGACAAGGCGTGGGCGGTCCTGGGTAACGAGCAGCATAGAGAAGACTATGACGTTTGTGTTGGTCTACGTCAACCAAAGCCCAAGAACATTGAAAAACCAGAGACGACGGCTGAGACCTCTATTGCTGCTGCTACTGCCCAAAGTGATGATCAGAAGCCGAAGGAGGTTGTTCGGGTCGGGATGAAAAGATGTGCTTCTCTTGCGGCTACGCCTGATGATAACACGGATCGGATGGTGCGTCACAGAAGGGTTTAGTCTATACCACATGGTGGAAAAACATGTTTCTTGTATGTATGAAGATGTGAATGTTTTTGTAAACTCCTTTTGAAGTCAATGAAATTCTACGGTGTTTCTTGTTTTGTTTCGTTTATATTTCTTATTGAATATATTCTCCGTGATTTTAAATTGCATCATCATTAAAGGGCTGCAATGAGAAATACAAATATGGAGTTTGTGTAGATCATATATATTCTCCGTATAATGGAATAACAGTGTAATTAAGTTCTAATTCACTAGTTTCTCAACAACAACAAAAAAAGTTGTAATTCACCTAGGCCTGATTTCATACGAATTGATGTACCTTTGGATTGATAATAGGTGGTTTAAGATTATTTTTTATTTTTTTTTTATTTTTTATTTTTTATTTTTTATTTTTATTTTTTTTTGAAGACTAAACGGTGTATTTATTTGGACGATACCGGTGATCTTCATAAGTAATACAATAAGTATAATTTCTTTAGGAACTCATATCACAAAATAATGAAAATTAAAGTAATTAAAATTTTCCAATCACCTAATTAATATTCATCAGGAATTGGTTAGTGTTGTTTAAGGAATGGATTTGGGTAAATAAAAAAATATATAATTTTCAAGTTATTTCTCTTAAAATCAGTTTAAAGTTTTACTGTTACGGCGATTAGATGTTAGTGGGGCTCCAGTCAATTAGAATTCTGAAACGTCTATGGAATCTTCTATAATGCTAAGCAAGCTCCTACAAAAGTATTAAGCACAGACCATCTGACTTGAGAGTCTGATTTTTTCTGTGTAAAGCCCAAACTTTGAAGTAGCATGTCCAACTGTTCCATGATTGACAAAGAAGTTCAGTTAGTAAAATGGATAGTTGCTTCACTTCTTCCTCTCTTTGCACACAAAACCTTGTCATGACAGAATTATTAGGATGTAAATTAAGTACGCAATATTACACACTTTGCGATATCTAAAAGTTGAAGCATAGTATTTATTATTGCTACACTTTTATTGAACTATATCAACGTAGCATTTCAATCCAAAGTTGAAGCGTAGCAAAATTTGGTTAATTTTGGTTCAATTCGGTCCACTGGGTCCAATTCGGTCTACTAGGTCAAGTTTGGTCCATTATATCTATTTTGGTCCCCTTCATTCCTTTCAATCCACTTTGGATCACACTATACATCAAGGGGCAATCCATCACCAAGAAATTCAATATTTTGGTGATCTACCTGGGGCTAGTCTTGACGATAACAGTCATTCTCTCTCTCTTTCATATATATATATATATATATATGATCCTTGCATGTATAAAGGAAACAAGAAATGTTACTCAAAGATTGTTTTTGTTTAAGTTAGTAACTTAAACAAAATATTAAAGATGAATAAACAACAAACACACACATAGAGGATCAGAAGAATATCACATAGTTCAGAAATATGACTGCTAGATTATTAATTAAATGATTAAATTTATTATTTTTTAATAGCTTAAACTTTTAGATAAATTAGTAATTATAATGCTGTCAAAGCAAGTGATCCTGATTTGTACAAATGCCCAAAGGGAACTCTGTTCCTCAGTAGGGGCCCTGGGTTTCTTTGTTTCTATTGCATTCTATCTCATTGTACCACATTACCCTGGACCCCAAACCTCTAGTATAACAAAGTCCGTATAGGCTCAACACACCTCCAACTCCAAGTATAGATACAGAAAATAAAAGACACCTTCTAACATTTTATGATAAATGTACTTGTTTCCTTGATATACAGAATGGAAAGTCATCTTATTGGAGAGAATGGGTAATTGATGCTTGTATTTCTTCTAGCACTCGCCCCTTTGTTTCTGGTACTAACTTTGCAACAAATAAAACAGCTGAACCGCAAATGCCCATGTATATGAAAAATGTTCCTGAAATTGTATAGGCCAAACATTCTTTTAAGTATAAGCAAGAAGAAGAGAACAGGGCACAAACAATGCCTGGGAAAGTTACCTGCTGAGCTCCATTCCATCATAAAATTGAAACTGTATGTTATAATCCAAGAACATGACCAGTTTACTAAAGACACTAGGCTTCCAGCTGAACCCTTAACATGAATGGGAAATACCTGTAACAAAAATCTGATCCTTCAATCTAAGTTAAAATGTAAACTTCTTGTCATGCAAACTGATTTAATATTTTCATTAAAAGACTCTTGTTGTTACTAACCAGAAAAGTTACATACCTCTGAGACAATGACCCATGGTATTCCTGCCATGCCTATTGAGTAAGCTACAGAATATCCCTGAGTGTGGTGTGGTATCAAGTAGTAAACATATTAGTCACATAATTTGATCTACTAATTCCAAACATCTTGGCACAAAATTAGTGTAAATATTTAATGATTTGCAGATGTTAAGGTCCTTTCTCCTTTCGAGAATCAAGTTATGGTACCATGGAAACAAAGTAGAAGATATCGCATGCTTTGACATGCCAATGACTACAACTATACACAAATTCAAAAAGCATGAGAAATTGAATATTTACTATGCCAGAGATTTTGGCCACAGGCAAAGTCGATAAAAGGGCTTCAAGTCTTAGAAGACTGAAGGATGTAAGATCTTTAGGCCATAAGTGTTGAAAATAAGAACATAGGTAACTTAAACCTCTTTAGATTGCCATATTTTAAATGTCATTTTAAGCATATAAGGAAAATATACAAAAGCTGAGACACAGAAATTGTGTTACCATTATGCCAATATAAACCAAAATGGGAGTGAGCTCCTTCCACTGGTGGAGGTCCTGCTCATAACAAACTTACCATTTTGAAGGATGATCTTTTTACCAATAACAAAAAAAGAAAAAAAGAAAAATGAGGATATCTAATATTGGATTTGGGAGAAACCTGAAACCAGAATGAGAAGCCTATAAGGAAGCAACTCAAGCACATTCCAGCGGCAGATATCTACAAGAAATTGTGACTTCATTTACAATTAATTGATGAAGTAAATTTTACTTTAAAATATATCCTTTGCCATCCTTACCAATAAAAGTGGTCGTCTTCCTAATTTATCTGTTAAGAGTACACTTGCAACAGTTGCTGGGATCTACAAACAAACATATACACTTCTTTAAAAATGCGTCAACCAAGAGACTTGATTCAATCTGCAGTTATTAAGTGTCAAGTACCTGGATGATAGCCATTGATATTGTCCCAATACTAGTTGAAAAACCTGTCATAAGCCAGTGATCCATATCACCCTTTCTGCAATTTTTTTTTTTTTATGTTATTATTAACTATGGAAGCAATTCTGAAATCCCTTAATTTAATTACCAGCTTCATTGAATATAGAGCTTGAATAAGCAGCAATGGCATTGTTCCCTCCAAACTGTAAGAGTAACATCAGCCCAACTCCAACCTAAACCATTTTAATTGGTATAGTTGAGAGATTAAACGAGTTTTTAAAGGAAAAGGTGCTACAACTAGAAAAGCTATATTTTTTTCATTTCTGGTTAGGCTCACGATAAGTGAATGGACGTATCTGCTCTGGAACAAGTCCAGAAATCTAGAATTTGAATGTTGTTTGAAGGCTTCTGTATAATCCTGCAAAGTGGAAGGATCATATATCATATCTTATTTAGTACTAAAAATATTAGAAACCATAAGAAACTAAAGATTTATATTCTGGCTGAGGTTGTGAAATAACTGTTCTTTCTGAAGAATATGAAGTTAGAATTTACTCTGATGTCAGCTGCTTCTTCAGATATATCAGCATTCCTGCCTCTAAGGCGTTGTAGGGAACTTTCAAACTCTTTCTCTTTACCGATTTTAGCCTGCAGGCAATTAGATGCTCACTTTTCCTTTACTGTGTATGCTAAGACTATCTAAAAGTGTTACTAACTTACAATAAGATACAAAAGTTTCAAGATGTTCTTGTTCGAAGCATCCATTCTAAAGGCCGCATATGTAAAAATAGAACAATTAATCTTTCCCTTATTATACAATGGTGCATCACAAACATTACATCTTAAACAGAATCTTCAAATTGGACTCACCAGCCATCTAGGAGATTCTGGAATCAAGAATAAGCCTATAAGTTCGAGAACACATGGAATGGCACCTGGAAATTTCAGATAAAAAAAATTTGATACACAGAAAATTTATTTATATAAATAACTAAGATGATGAAAAGCTTAAAACAAGTTACCAATTAAGGCTAAAATGCGCCAAGTAGTGACATTTCCAATGAAATACATCAGTGAAATGCCGCAACATATCATCAGCTGTAATGAAATATACCTCCATCATAAGTAATGAGTTAGCCCTTCAATCCAAACACCATAAGTAGAAGAGTTACTCCACCTGATTAGCAGATGTAAATCCTCCTCGAAAGTTCTTAGGGGTTATTTCTGCAATGTATATGGGAACCTGTCTTGGAAACAAGAATCTGAGTAACGTTACTATCACTATTATGGGTTCCACATATAGCTAAATTAGTTGTGAAGGAAGATCTTATAACAATTACCGCGTAGCCAATAAGCCCATTGCCAAATCCCAGTGACAGTCTTCCAAGGTCTAGCCACCAAGCATTCTATAAGAAGCATTCAACTGGTTTACTATAAAGATCTTACTCAATGCACAAAGCTCCCAGTTTTGTGGAGTCTAGGAGAGGTGATTGATATAGACAGCTTTAACCCCTTTTTTTTTTTTTTATCATTTTTATTTTAAGAGGCGGATTTACTATTGAGGTGTGAAAAGAAAAGATCCAACTGACTTGCTCCATAGTGATTTTAAAAGATTTTCCATGACATGGCCCTCCGTAAATATCCAAGGTATACAACCATTTTGATTTAAATGTTGGCAGAAACTTCAATGTAAGGTTATTATCAATGTTATTGTTACTACAATGATTCCAATTTCATATTTAGTCATATTGAGTACAAATTAGACAATGGCCATATAACTCGACCAAATAGACATTAGAGGTAAAGTTTTTTTTCATAAATTGAAGACATGCAGCAATATTGAAGGGAAGGAAAGAAGTAGAAGATAAACCTTTGCAAATGCTATAGCAAGCCACCCTGCAATACTAAATATCTCAGAGAACCACAATGTCTGCATTACAATATCAAGAAAACATTCATGAGTATTTGATAAAGTGATAAAGCTTTTTGGTTATGAAAAGCAGTATGCCTACTTAAAAGATAAAAAAAAGGGTGACCAAAGATTCTTACACCTCTTCTACCAATAATATCTGCTAATTTTCCATTAACAAGTGCACCTACTATTCCTCCTGCTGTCAATATTGAGCCGAAAACTGAATACTGCACAGTGAGGTTGGTAAAAAAGGCAAGGAAATAAATAAAACATTGAAAAATGTTTAATAAATATGAGAGCTGATTGGAAAAATCAAGATAACAAAGTTCTACATTAAAAATACAAATGCCACTTTTCACTACATTGAAGTTAATTGTTCAAAAATTAAGTTCAATAACACATGCATGTATGTATGGAAGTGCTATAAATATTTTTAAGAATACTTTTAATGGCAAAATCAAGATAACAAGTTCTACATTAAAAATATAAATGCCACTTTTCACTGTATTGAAACTAATTGTACAACTAAACAAACGTGTAAAATTTGATAAACATTATCACTAATAGTTCAAGAACTTATGCATGTACATGGTAGTAATAACAAAATTGCTAGTAATTTCTCTCTTTTGGTAGGATTTTTTTCGTACTCTCGGTTTCTACGAGCTTGCACTCTCCCTAGGTAACTAAGGAGAAGAACTGATCCATTGGGGGTCTCAACACAATGGATATAGAACAGGAATTGATAAACGGTTAATTTGAAAAACATCTTGTTGAGACAAAATGAAGAGAACATTATAATCATTTTATTTTATTTTAATGTTACTTTTTTTTCCCTCGATACATTGGTAGTTGGGAGTGTCAAGATTCAACCCTAAATGACTTGTTAAAGACATCAAGAGTACTGGTTGAACTATAAGAGTTTTGGAAATTTAGTATTAGTTTGGTCATCAATTGTGTTTTTATTTTAGGCCCCGGTATTTATTAATTAGTCAATTAATACTTTTATTTAAAATCATATTCTTTATTACTTTTCTAATTGAGAATTTTGTTTTCTCAAAGGACAAGAATTACAGCGCTCTCAAGAAATGCATCGTCAAGGGAAATATCAATGCTATAGTACGTTGCAATGTTCTTTACTATTTTACTCTTCCGTATTACAGTATAAGAATATAAATGATTTTTTTTTTTTTTTGAGAAAAGAATATAAATGATTAAAAATCTATAATCTTTGTAAGTAAAACTCAGAACTTTATTACATAGGACTGTTGCTTTGGTAGTTTGGTTGGGTTGGGTCCATTTCTTTAAGGGACCTTTTCTCAGCTCTTGTTGGGCTATACTTAAGAGGGGTATAGAAAAAGTTCCTAAAAAGAAGTTGGGATTAAATCTTATAATTGGATCTTGACCCAAAAAATGTTAATTGGATCAAGACCCAAATCTTCCAAATGGATTTATAAAATAATTGGACCTCTCCATGTTTTAGAATTTGATGGTGGAAAAGGCAGAGCAACTGCGAGCAGGAGGTTTCTATTTACTTTTATATTTTTTTCATGACTATATCATTAATGATTAATATCACTTTTATAAACACCTGTCACAACATGTTACCTCAACCTATTATGAAAAATTTCTCAAAAAAAAAAAAAAAAAAAAAAACCTATTATGAAAAAAATATATTTGTAAAAAATTTGTGTTCTTAAATTGTTTGTTATTTTAACTTTAAAATCCATGTATAATTTTTCCACATACTTCCACACTTACCTTATAGTCTACTACATATTTTTGGTTTTTATCTACCAAAATTCACTTATACATACTAAAACAATTTTTGATGGAAAAAAACAATATATATATATATATAGTACATAAATATCTTTTTGACTCTAATTTAAAGTAATTATATTAGTATATTATAGATAATTTTTTTTTTTTTGAAAAAACAAACACAACTTTTAAGGGAGGGTGAGGCAAGTTATACTACACACAACACATTCTCTTAAACAATATAGGACAATCACCCATTATAGATAAATTGAATATACATTTTGTTGAAAAAGCACTTAGGCCTTCCGTTGGTGATAAATGGATGAACAAGTTTTAGTACTCGTTTATTTATTAACAAAGAACTTTTAGGTACTTACTGCTGCAACAGAGAGACCCAAGTCTTCCATAATTCCAGATTCAGCTGGGGATGAAAATCCTGACTGCAAAGCAATTATAATACACTTGTTCAGACAAAGCTTGGCTTATTCCTCTTTCACTTTATTTTGTTATAAAGGAATTTATAGTCTCTAACATTTTTAATTGGTGGGGAGTGCATTAAAGAACAAACAAATGAAATAAAAAACAAAACCATGAGGAGGCATGTATCTAAAGTAAAATGTAATAAACCAAATGCAGGCTGGCACAAACTCAGCACGGATGGCTCCTCTTAGGGCAATCTTGGATTAGTGAAAGGAGGAGTGATCTGTGACCACAGAGGCTTATGGATGAAGGAATTTACCAGATTTATAGGGGTAACTTCTAGTGTCAATATAGAGGTTTGGGCCCTAAGGGATGGCTTATTAATGTGAATTAGTTTCCATTTATTGATAGTTGAAATTGATATTGATGCAAAACTAATTTTTGATTCGGTTGCTAAAACTTATAGTAGCAATTTACAATATTTAGCTCTTATCAAGGATTGCAAGAGTCTTCTCAATCAAATCCCACTAGTGAAGATGAAGCATTGTTTTCATGAGGCAAATTAGTGTGCAAATGCTTTAGCTAGCTTCAACCACTTTGCCTAACCCTCAAATGTCACTGGCCTATCAAGTAGAGGTAGCATTGAACTGATCTTAAACTCAAAGAAGTCAAGACTGGAAGAGAAATGGGGAGGTGATGTGACAGTTGATACACTATTATATTTATAATATTTAATTAGAAGTGTGAAATTAATGAATCCATGTTAAACAATAGCAAATCATAATATACCAAATATTGAACCATAATGAGAGGTAGTGGTAGAGCCAGGATTTCAATTCAGGGGACCAAGTTTTTAAGTCAATATTAAATTAAAAAAAATAGAAAAAAATTTATATTAAAAAAAGGGATAATTACAATTTGCCCACCTGTGGTTTGACCCGATTTCTATGTGCCTACCTGTGGTTTCAATTTTGACACTTTACCCACCTGTGATTCTCTCCGTTACTCCTCCGTAACCCACCTCTAGTGCAGACGTTACTCTAACACAAAACTCATAAAAAACAGAACCTAAAACAAATCAAACACTCCTCATGGACTGAGAACCTCCTGGGATCGTGCAAGCAAACTGAAGAAGAAGGAGACACAATGTTCATCTGGCATTTGACACTGACCAAACTAATTTATTTTTAGACTTATAAACAAATGGACTAAAAAGTTTTGGTGAGACAAATTTACTCTCAAAGGCTCACACCCACTGACCCATATAACCCAGTCTAAAAAATCCCCAAATCTGAAAAGCTTGAAACCCCAACGCCACTCCCACCAGACCAGCAGAGGCTGATCTTCGCCGGGAAGCAGCTCGAAGACGGGCGCACCCTTGCCGACTATAACATCTAGAAGGAATCGACCCTTCACCTCGTCCTCTGTCTCCGTGGTGGTATGCAGATCTTCGTCAAGACCCTCACCGAAGAGACCATTACTTTGAAGGTGGAGAGTTCGGATACCATCGACAACGTGAAGGCGAAGATCCAAGACAAGGAGGGGATCCCAGCACAGGTTGATCTTCGCCGGAAAGCAGCTCGAGGACGGTCGCACCCTTGTCCTCGACTTCCGGCAATGCGGCGGTGCTGCCGTTTTCGCAGGTGTCGAACATCGCCACCGACGAGAAAGCGAAGGAGAAGTACTACGAGATGATGGGTTTGGACGACACGAAGATGCCACCGCAGGAATTCATCAAAGCCATAGCGAATGGGTTGCGAGGAGCGTTGAAGTTGAACCTGTTCAACTTCGATGTGATTCGAGATGGAATTTCTTTTCTGGGTTCCAGAAGGAATTCTTCGATGTGATTCCAGAAGGAATTCGCCGCAGGAATTTCTTTTGGGATTTGTTGAATAATTATAGTAAGTGGAATACTTTTGATAAAGAAGTGAGCAAATTTTTCTGGGTTTCTAGTTTTTGGACATGAGGAGTTTCAATTTTTGTTGTTTGAAATTTTATGGGTTTTCTACTTTTCTGGGTTTCTAGTTTTTGGACATGAGGAGCAGGAGATTTGATTTGATTTATTTGAACGTTGTTGAGTTAGATTAGGAGTTTTAATTTTTATCTAATTTTTCTCCTACGGCTTGGCTTTATCATGCTTTCAGATGTATAATTAGTTTATTTGTAGTTGAGATGATAAGTTCAAATACAAGTTGAAGTTCTAAGAAATGGCATAATATTTTTTTACCAATAGCACATTTTGATCTTGTTTTCTCTTGAATTTTTATGTGTTTTATGTTCTCGGAGGAGAGAGACATAAAAATTGTGCAAAAATACATATTTAGCCTTCTTTTTAACAGAGGTGGGTAACAGAGCCTTAACGGAGGAAATCACAGGTGGGCAAAGTGTCAAAATTTAAACCACAGGTAGGCACATAGAAATCGGGTCAAACCACAGGTGGGTAAATTGTAATTATCCCTTAAAAAAAAAAGCAATAACAACTATAAGTGTCATATAAAAACTAATTAAACGTAAACTATAGTTAGACATTTAAGTTAATACTATAAAATAAATTGCGGAAATAAATTAATTTGAAAATATTAAAAGTATAGCAATTTACTTGCAAAGTTGTATATACGTCTCACTATTTTTTCTTGATTGTTTTTGAAACTATAGGTAAAATTGGACTTTCTATTTATTTTTCAAAATAATTAAAATTTTTGTTCATAACATAAACCCACAATTTAAAACTGAAATGTCAAGAAATTGAGGACAAAAAAAATTTTGTGTAAAATATAGGACTATCAATTGAAATTTTATAAGGAAGACACTAAAATGCATGATTATTATTATTATTATTATTATTATGCTAAGCTTAAGTGCATGATAATTAAAAGCTAATAGCTTGACAAGTCAAAGCTCTTGGTGTGTGTTATTGTGCCTAAGGGAATTTCTTCCATTTATTTTTGCTTGTGTTAGAAAACTTTTTCCCTGTTTTCTGTTTTTTTTTTTTTTTTTTTTTTTTCCTTACATGGTGTCATTGACTTATTGGGCATTAAGTAAGCTTGCCATTTTCCCTTTATTTCAGCAGGGCTAGGAAGCTTTTTTCCTAATTTGTGTTTAATTTATGCATCAAGGAGGGTAAAACATTTAAAAAAATTCCTAATAGTAGTACACATGGAATATTTTAGGAGGAGTCAGCACTTGCCCCACCCCCCAGGCTCCGCCTTTGATGAGAGGCACACTTAATTAAGGCCATAATGTGCAAAAAGGACCCTTAGAGTTTGGGTCGATTGAAAAGTGGCCTTTCGTACTTCAATTTTATCTTATTGACCATTGAGGTTTAGGAATTGTCCAAATTAACCCCTCTATCTTAATTCCATTTATTATAACAGACAGAAAATGGTCATATGCTAATATCATGCACATAAAATTTAAATGATTTTTTTTTTTTAATAGTAAAGCCATTGAAATTAGTGGTACTTACAGAACACCCGATTGTAAGTGAACCACATAAGGCGACCATGGAGCTGAGCACAACAGTAGGTGTTGCTTTGGAATCACTCGGTGTCACGTCCCTCAGTTTTACACTGGACTTTGCTGCTAAAAGTCCGTCTTCCAGGCTTTCTGCTTCCATATTATCTTTTGGAAGTATGTGGCTAAGAATGAGTGGAAGGATTGATATAGATCGTAGAATTGTTTATATATAGCAAGAAAAAGTAGGTGCCCTCATGCTTTGGGGGGTTTGGTGACTTTAAAGTGTGAACATACATGGGGATCGGTGTGAGGGCCAGTGAGGCTACTAGATATGCAGATAAAATCCACTCTATTTAGTTCACTTGTGAAATTGGCAGATATTATTTTATTGTGAAAAAGTTAATTTTCACAAATTTTAAATTGTACAAGTATGATACAATGATGTTAGACCCGTGCGTATAAATATTAAATAGAAGTGCATTGATTGGGCAAAGCACCTCAGTAGGCTATTCATCCAAACAAATAAAGCACCAATGTGATGCTGAGCTAAACTTCTTCGATATTTAAGTCAAAAACTTATTGAAATTTAATTTAGAAAAAACAATATAATTTTTCTAGGATTTTTCTCTTATATCTTAGAGTGGGTGTGCTTTGGTTTAATGGGTGCAATTGCATTTATTCTCGCTCCACCAACCTAAAATCTTTGGTCATGGGCACAAATCTTCAATCTCTCACCTTTCATCAATGCCATTGGCATTGCACCCATTACGCCAATTACCACTTCTTCCCTTTCCTCCATTTACTAGATTCATGGCATAATTGATGCAGGGACTTTCAAAGTTTGTGTTCATGATTAGAGATTGTGAGTAGGTGGAGTGAGAATTACGTACCTCAACTCAAGAAACCTCGCCCTCCCATATAGAGGTTCTCGTCCTCATTCCTTCAACCATTTCTCAATTGGACAATCACGGTTGGACATTTGTAAGGTGGAAGGGTCCTTTGTGGACGGACAAGTGAAATTTGACGAATTAATACCCATCACACATTTTTAAAAAAAGTGAAAATTTAATAATATAACATAATAAGCCCACAACTTATATAAATTTAAGTTTTTGTGTGAAGTAGTATTCCTTTGTTATATTAAAGTATTAATTGGAGTCTCTTTAAGGTAACAAATTGTTATCGACCATGGTAATGGAGATACATTTTAAATAAATAATTAGAATTATAATATTGCTATTTTCGTGTGTGTTTTAATAAGTATTACTGTTTACTCAAAAAAATAAGGATGTTTATCACACATTGATTGTGTGTGTCTAGTATCCACTGTTTACAACCACAGTCTATAATTACAAAGGTTATACGTTTTTGTAGTTATACTCTAGTTAGAAATGTATATAAACCTGATTTAAAATACGAATATTACTATTTTCGTGTGTGTTCTAATAAGCATTACTGTTTATTAAAAAAAAGAATAATAATAACTCTTTATTTAATGGAATATTGGGATTTAAAATCATGGGGCACAGTGTAAAATTTTTTAATTTGTTGAAATTACATCTTAAATCAGAAAATTATATATGTCTTTTGTAAAGCAAAAATTAGATCTCATTTTGCCATGATAAAATTATATTTCATTTGATACTATATACTTTCATGTTTATGTCAGGTGTAGACATGTGAGTTGAAGTCCTAGATGAAAAGTAAAATCGAAAATATGTGCTTAAGTATTATTATATTTTAAAACCTTACTTCTTTTAAGTACGGCTTGTAATATTGAGCCTAAAATAAAATAAAATAAAAATATACCTATGCCCTTTATATTATATATTTTAAAAAAATCAATGAAATTAAATTCATCTAAACACATGCTTGATCATCAGGAAAATCAATTTATAATGATAATCCAAAACCATTGGGTGACAGAGATTTTCATTTATCCCTTTGTCGAGTTGACCTTCCGTTGGGCCAACCAGTGAATGATTGTTGGAAAACGTGCTACATTTCATTAGGTAAGACAACAAGAGAGGGCTGTGGTAGCTTTTGGGGACTCTTGAGTCTTGAGAGAACGTGGTTAGGTCCACTCCAGAGCAGAACACATTCTTTATTGTCTTACCTCATGCCATGTAATCACTAGAGTTGAAGTTTCACAAATAGGTTAGGAGTTCTAGTAAACTCAACTAATGAAGTCTTTTGTCGTTAAACAAGAAATCTGAATTTCAAACCATGCCTATACCGAAAATTTATGGAATGAATGCCATAAGTGGGTCTAACAAAATCAAAACAAAATAAATTCAATAAGAATTTAGTGTACAAGCCCTCTTTTACGACCTCTAGTACCAATATGCCATAACATACTTTTACAAATAACAAAATAGGTATGCATGCACACAATTACAAGTTACAAGTGCTCTTTTCTTGTACCTTTCCCTCATTGATTAACCCAAGACTTTCATTACCTAAAAAAGTCTCCCAAGTAGGATTCTAACTGCTGCAATTACACATATTTGAAAAAGAGAATGGTAAACTGAATAAAAAACAAAGAAATACACCCACAAATGAGAGAACATAACAATATACATAGTTTGGAAATACACATATTAAAATATTAATTAACTGATTACATTCATCATTTCTTAATAGGTTAAACTTTTGAAATAATTAGTGATTTATCATGCTATCAAAGCAAGTGGACTTGAGTTGACCGAATGCCAAAAGGGGACTTTGTTCCTCATTAGCTAGGGGCCTCTTGACCCCAAACACCTTCCATAACTAAGCCATATAGGCTGAATACACCTCCAACTCCAGTATATAAGCAGAGCTCATCAATCCTCTTGAGTAAACAGAAATACTAGACACCTTATACACTTTATGATAGATGTACTTGTTCCCCCAATATACAGAATGGAAAGTCCCAACTTATTGTAGAGAATGGGTAACTGAAACTTGTATTTCTTCTAGTGCTCGCCCCTTTGTTTCTGGAACTAACTTTGCAACAAATAAAACAGCTGAACCGCAAACACCCATGTATATGAAAAATGTTCCTGAAATAGCATATAGGCCAAACATTTTTAAAGTATAAGCAAAAAGAAGAGAATGGGGCACAAAGAATACCAGAAAGAGTTACCTGCTGAGCTCCATTCCATCATAAAATTGAAACTGTATGTTACAATCCAAGAACATGACCAGTTTACTAAACACACTAGGCTTCCAGCTGAACCCTTTACGTTAATGGGAAATACCTGTTACACAAATCTGATCCTTCAATCTAATTTAAAATGTAAAAACCTTCTTGTTATGAAAACTGACATTAGAATTTCATTAAAAGACTCTTACTGTTACTAACAAGAAAAGCTACATACCTCTGAGACAATGAGCCATGGTATTCCGCCCATGCCTATTGAGTAAGTTACAGAATACCCCTGAGTGTGGTGTGGGGTTAAATAGTAAACATATTAGTCACTTAATTTGAACTACTACTTCCTAACATCTTGGCACAAAATTAGTGGGAATTTTTAATGAACAGCAAGTATTAAGGTCCTTTCTTCTTTTAAGAATCAAGTTATGATACAAAGGAAAAGAAGCACAGGAAATTGCATACTTTGGCATGCCAATGATTACAGCCATAGGCATACCCCAAAGGCACAAGAAATTGAAGCTATGCTAGTGATTTTGGCCATAGACAAAGTCAATAAAAGGGTTTTGAGTATAAGAAGACTGCCGGATGTCTTGTAAGGTACTAATATTTAGGCCATAAGCGTTGAAAATAAGAACACGGGAAACTTAAACCTCTAGAGATTTCCATATTTTAAGTGGCATTTTAAGAATGTAAGGAAATGATACAGAATCTGAGACACAGAAATTTTGTTACCACTACGCCAATATACGCCAAAATGGGAGTGAGCTCCTTCCACTGGTGGAGGTTCTGCCCATAACAAACATAACTTTTTCAAGGATGATTCTTTTACTAACAGCAATAGAAAAGAGTTGAAAATTAAGGATATTGAAAATTTGGATTTGGGAGAAACCTGAAACAAGAATGACAAGCCTAAAAGGAAGCAACTGAAGCACATTCCAGCAGTAGATGCCTATAAGAAATCTTGACTTCATTAACAATTAATTGATGATGTAAATTATTGCCTTAAAAATATATCCTTTTCCATCCTTACCAATAAAAGTGGTCGTCTTCCTAATTTATCTGTTAAGAGCACACTTGCAATAGTGGCTGGAATCTACAAACAAACATTTACACTTCTTAAAAATGTAACAACCAAAAGTCTTGATTCATTCTGCAGTTATAAGTGTCAAGAACCTGGATGATAGCAACTGATATTGTCCCAATACTAGTTGAAAAACCTGTCATAAGCCAGTGATCCATATCACCCGTTTTGCATGTCTTTATGTTATCATTAACTATATATGGAAGCAATTCTAAAATTCCTTAATTTTATTACCAGCTTTGTTGAATATAGAGCTTGAATAAGAAACAATGACATTGATCCCTCCAAATTGTACCAGTACCATCAGCCCAACTCCAACCTTATTAACAAATTTAATTCATTATAGTAGAGAGATTAGAGAAGCTTCGAAAAGGAAAAGGTGCAACAACGAAATTTGTTTACATTTTTTCATTCTAGTTAAGCTTACAATAAGTGAATGAGCATATCTTCTTTGGAACAAGTCCATAAATCTTGTTTTTGAATTCTGTTTGAAGGCTTCTGTATACTCCTGCAAAACCAAAGTATCACATCTCATTTCTAATTGCATACCTAAAATTATTGAAACATAAAAAACCAAAGATTTATGTTATACTTGAGGTTGTGAATTAGCAGTTCTTTCAGAAGAATAAGAAGTTAGAATTTACTCTGATCTCAGCTGCTTCTTGAGAAATATCAGCATTCCTTCCCCTAAGGTATTGTAGAGAAGTTTCAAACTCTTTCTCTTTACCTATTTTAGCCTGCAGGCAATTGTATTATCATTTGAACATTCGAATTGATGCTCACTTTTCCTTTATTGTGTATGCTAAGGCTATCTATATATGTTACATACTTACAATAAACTACGAAAGTTTTGAGATATTCTCAAGCATCCATTTTAACAGCCATGAAAGTAAAAATAGAACAGTTAATCTTTCCCTTTTATACAATGACGCATCACAAACATAACATCTTAACTAGGATCTTTGAATTGGACTCACTAGCCATCTTGGAGATTCTGGAATCAACAACAAGCCTAGAAGTTCTAGTATACATGGAATGGTTCCTGAAAAAATTTCAAATCAAAACAAATGAAATTGACACAGAAGTTTAATTCATTAAGATAATGAAAAGCTTAAAACAATTACCAATTAAGGCCAAGATGCGCCAAGTAATGACATTTCCAATGAGAAACATCAGAGAAAGGCCGCAACATGCCATCAACTGTACACTCGATGAAATTACATCTCCATAAAAAATGAGTTTAGCCATTCAATCCAAACACCTAAAGTGTTACTATACCTGACTAGCATTACAAAATCCTCCCCTCAAGTTCTTAGGGGTTATTTCTGCTAGGTATACGGGAACCTGTCTTGAAAACAAGAATTTGAGTATTAGTACCATCACTATTATGAGTTTCACAGATAGCTAATGAATGAGGAACTTATTATAATTACCGCATAGCAAATTAGCCCATTGCCAATTCCCAGAGACAGTCTTCCAAGGTCCAGCCACCAAGCATTCTATAAGATGCATTCAATTGGTTTATTAATGAGATCGTATTCAGTGCACAAAACTCTCACTTTTGTGGGGTCTAGGAGAGGTGATTGGTAGACAGCTTTAACCATTTTTTTTATAGGCAGATTTACTATTGAGGGGTGAAAAGAAAAAGGGGCAAACAAAAGATCCAACTGACTTGCTCCATAATGATTTTAAAAGATCTTTCCATGATATGGATATTTGTAAATATCCAAGGTATCCAACCATTTTGATTTAAATGTTGGCAGAAACTTCTATGTAAGGTTATTATAAATGTTATTGTTAGTTTGTTACTACAATGATTCCCATTTCATATTTTGAGAACAAATTAGATAATGGCCATGTAACTCAACCAAATAGACATTAGAGGTAGAGTTGTTTTCATAAATTGAAGACATACATCATTGTTGAAGGGAAGGAAAGAAGGAGAAGATTAAACATTTATTTCCAAGGGAAGCAAACTCTTTATTTGAATTGAATAATTTTCTGAACAACTTGAATTTTTGGAATAATTCATAGCCTTTCATAAAAGGGTTATCTTTTAAAAATTAATTATTTTAAATAACACACCGTACTTGAACATGCCAATTGTACCACAAGTCACACACGTGCATGTTCTAGAGCCTAGCTCTGTCAATTATTTTATTTGTAGATTTTTGTGTTGCTATATATAACCACCAAAAGCTTTGTAAACTTTCAATGTTGGACAAGCCCAAATGCACAAAACCATTTCCTTCCATACCACAATCTACAAAATATTTTTTTACCAATCCCTCACTTAGATTGTAATATTAAGTATCTATATCTATGTATATCTAAGTCTATTATTTATTGTTGCTATGCTCCTTTTAAGCCACATAAGTGAAGCATTCCAGTCTAATTGGTTCATATCGGTCTATTTGGTCTACTTAGGTCCGTTTTGGTCCATTTGACCCACTACCATCCATTCGGTCTATTTTTGAACTAATTGGACATTAACGTAGGGTTTTTTTTTTTTTTTTTTGGTAGGTTGCCTTTTCAGTTTGGGCTCAAAATTCTTTTTTCTCCTTAATTTTTTAGTTGAAAAATATGAAATTTGATCCTTTTTGGACTATACTCTCCATTTTTTGGGTAAAAAGTACAAACAAAATAGTCATTTAAATTAAGATACGAGCCATAAAAAGCAATAAAAACGATAAATATTTAATAGATTATCTTAAAATAAAGGTTTAAATATTTGAAAAGAAAAATAAAGCTACAATTCTAAACTTATATAATAATTAAAACTTAATGTAATATCTTACATGTGTTCCACAAAATGAGGGTGTAAATTTTATTTTTAATATTCTTGGATGTGTTCAAATTAGTTAAACAATTATATTATATTTAAAGAAAGTTTTTTTTGATAACATCTTCTTCATTTATATAAAAAAAAAAAATTATAAGTATGTATTTAAAAAAAAAAAAAAAAGCAAAATACATTATATGTTCCATTAAATAAAACTTATAAAAATAGAAAATATTTTTAAAAAGCACATACACTATTTAACTTACAAAATTTTCACGCATTGCATGATGTGTTCTAGAGACATATGTTCATAGGTTCTCTCAATTATTTGATTTGTTTAAGTTTGTGTTACTTTATATACCTGCCATAAACACCGTAAAATTCTAATGTGGGACAACCGGACATGCCTATTAGAGCAAACCCACTTTTTTAGTTTCTTTCTTCAAAATATCTATCTACAATTAATTTTATTTTTAACCCCAAAAAAAAAAAAAAAAAGTTGGACCTCATCTTATTCAAAGTTATTTTCATAAATTCAAGACGTGCATGCAACATCTTTGAGGGGAAGAAAAGGAGAAAGACACACCTTTGCGAATGCTATAGCGAGCCACCCTGCAATGCTGAATATCTCAGAGAACCACAATGTCTGCATTACAACATCAAGAGTAAGATTCATGAAAATTCTGAGAAAGCAGTTTATCTTTTTTGTTATGAAAAGCAGTCTGACTGCTTAAAGATACACACACACATATATATAAGGGTGACCAAAGAATCTTACACCCCTCCTTCCAATAACATCAGCTAATTTTCCATTACCAAATGAACCTACTATTCCTCCTGCAGTTGCCATTGCACCGAAAACTGAATACTGCACAGTGAGTTTGGAGTGAAGGCAAGAATGTAATTGAATGAAAACACAGAAAAATGTGAAATAAATATGACAGTATATTGGAAAAATCAAGATAACAAGTTGTGAATTAAAACAAGATAGATGCCATACTTGTGTTTTAGCAGTTGGGACTTTTAGGTAAGCCCAAACATGGGCCCATATAGGCAGCCCATTGACTTCGAAACCCTTGCCTGAGAGATTTTTTAGTGCAACAATTCTAGATTTACAACTTTTTTTTGTCAATTGTTAGTGACTGTTTATCATTTTTATATAGACTTATTATTTTTTCTCTACTACTTATAATCTATCACGTCATAATTGTGAAAAAATTGTGGTCCTAGATTTTGTTTTGTTTTTTTTTTTTGTTTTTTTTAAGTGTGGCCTGTTTAAGCTTATAGTTCTAAACAAGGATATGGAATTGGAAATATTTCTTTTGAAAGGTTGACCTTTGAAAACAAAATGAAATTGTACAAAAGTCAAGTCACAAATATATATACATATATATATATAGACACATATACACACACACTCGTACATGGTTATAAAAACAAATCATATTAACACATATTTCAAAAAGTGTATTGTTGGAACTAGGTTGACAAAACATAAAACTCCTTAGACAACATTTATGACTTATATCAAATTATTATTTTATTTTGGATTTGACAATAACATTTCTTTAGCCACATGCCTTAAATCTTCATTTCTCATATAATCGACATGGATTGAGACTTGATGCAATACTGTTTAACTTTTTTCTTATGTTATTGAATTCAATTGCACCTGGTATAATTTTCAGATCTCAAATTCTAATGGGTACAACAACTTTAGTATTGCATTTCGAATGCTAGATGACAACATTGCTATAGGATGTGACAGTATGCCCTTTAGGATGAGATCCTCTCTCAATATTGAATCCTTTAATTCCATCCAATTTTTATTTAGTGTGACATTTTAAAATTAAATAAATAACACTTGTCATCTAGTTAATCCAATTTTTATTTAGTGTGACATTTTAAAATTAAATAAATAACACTTGTCATCTAGTTAAAAGCGGGAGAAAATTGAAGGATTCAATTAGAGGAAATCTTTTTCCACCCTTATAATATTTTTCTTTATACATTTGGTTGGGTGATTTTAGGAAGTACAAAAAAAAAAAAAAAAAAATGTAGAAAGAAAAGTAGAAAGAAAATGATAATTTTTTGTATTTGGTTAGGAGAGAAAACTGGTGGGGCCTAAGAGTTTTCTCTCCTGACCCACCAAAAAATAATTTCCCCAAAATGGAGATAAAATGAGAGACTACCATTTTGGACAAATTTGTCCCCACATTGCGTTGTCTGTTTTGATTTCTTCTTCTTCTTTTTTCTTCGTTTGCTTTTATTTCGTCCCCCATGTTTTTTCTGTTTCATTTTTTTTTCTTCTTTTCTCTTTCCTTTTCCTTTTTTTTTTTTTAATCCTTTTTTCAATATATGTTTTGGGTTTTTATTTTTTTATTTTTCCTCATTTATTTGTTTGGTTTTTTTTTTTCTCACTTTCTTGTACTTAAAAAAAAAAAAAAAAAAAAGAAAAGAAGAAGAAGAAGAATTGCCATCAATACACAAATTTTTAAGAAAAAAATAATATTTAAAAAAAAAATTATCTAATAGGGTTATTTGAGTAAATTTTACAAACTCAATGTTCTATCTTCCCAATTTTTTCTTAACCAATTTTTTGCCCTATCCTTCCACTTTTCTACTCATTCAACTAAACACAAAATTAAATCTTTTCTATGTTTCCATTTTTTTTTTTTTATCTTTTCAACTAAACAGAACCTTATTGTGTTAAAATTTTAATGATAAGTAATAACTTATCGTAAGTCATAGTGTTGGTACCTGAAACTTTATTTACATATGTAACTTCCTCGGCTCCACGTATGGACTATTGCTTTGGATGGGCCCTCTCTTTTTCTGGGCATTTTCTACATATATTAGGCCTACACTTAGGGCCTCTAAAAGCTACACACGTTGGATTTGAATCTTGTGACAAAAAACAATCTTAATTAGACCATCATTCAAATAAGTAAATAATTTTTTTTTTTTTTTTAAGAATCAAATGAAAAAATAGTTAGTGCACAGATATAAATAATTAATATAAGAATTTATTCCATTACTATATGTTATTAACTAATATTTTTATATAAATGTAAACTTTGCTAAAACGTGACTTTATATGTTAAATATTAAATAATATCTAGTTAACATGAAATTTGGTGTAAGTATTAAAAAGAATAAGAATTTATGATCTAATGGTAGAATAGTTTAAAATGTTAATCAAATAAAAAAGTATTGAATATTATAACATGAACAAAATATCAGACCAGGGGCAACTTTTCCTCTTTGTGTGTGTGTGTGTATATATCACTTGTTTATATTACAGAAAAATAAAACTTATATTGATACTTACAGCTGCAATAGAGAGACCCAAGTCTTCCATAATTCCAGATTCAGCTGGTGATGAATATGCTGACTGCAAAGCAATTAACTTCTTCAGACAAAGTTTAGCGAAATCATTCTCCTCCATGGAATGAGCTGCTTTTTAAAATATAAATATATTTTTAGAAAAACCCTTTTTACTTTATTATTATTATTAAGATCGAATCCCACTGTATTTTAATTTTTAATATTATAAAGGCATCTATATTATAGTCTTAAACATGTTTCATTGGTAGGAAACTCACCAGAGAACAAACAAATAAAATGAAAAAAAAGTAGCCAAGAAAAGAAAACATTGATTTTTTTTTTTTAACAGTGGTAAGGCCACATTATTTTTCTTTTTTTGAAAAAAAAAATGTACTATATTGGATAAATGATACTGAAAAATTCAACATTATTCATAATAATAATAATTTTTTTAAAATTTGATATTACTAAAAAAAAAAATGAAACAAAGAGATAGAGTAGGAAGTCTAAAACATAATGAGAGACAACTTGATTACTTACGAAAAAAGGAGGCAGTTTCTTTTTGATTTATTTTTTGGGAAGAAAACGTTAATTATAAGAAGACCAAATGAAATGAGACAAATCAATCATTGTTCCAAATGCCATGATAATCTAGTTGTACTTACAGAACACCCCACAGTTATTGAGCCACAGTAGGCGACCATGCAGCTGAGTATAACAATAGGTGTGGCTTTGGAATCACTCTCTGATACGTCCCTGCAATTCACTCTAGGCTTTGTTGTTAAAAGTCCATCTTCCAGGTTTTCTGTCTCCATATTTTCTTGGAAGAGTAAGAAGAGAATGAGTCGAAATATATAGACAAAGTCTTTAATATGTATGAGAGAGAGAGAGAGAGAGAGAGAGAGAGAGAGAGAGAGAGAGAGAGAGAGAGAGAGAGAGAGAGAGAGAGAGAGAGAGAGAGAGAGAGAGAGAGAGAGAGAGAGAGCCTTTGTATCTGTCAGATATAAAGTTTGATAAAGTTTCAACTTATTGCGCTTGCTTAAGATAATTGTTTTTTATTATCAAACTAAAACACTAATCAAATTTTTAGGGCCTTTGTATCTGTCAGATATAAAGTTTGATAAAGTTTCAACTTATTGCGCTTGCTTAAGATAATTGTTTTTTATTATCAAACTAAAACACTAATCAAATTTTTAGGGTAAATTTTTTTATCAGTTGAGTTATATAAATCCCACAATGTGTATTTGTTTGAAACTATTATTTACGTGTATGGATAACATTATTCCTAAATTAATATTAGAGATTATTTTACAGAAATTAACATTTTAGTTTTCATAAAATTGTGCATGATACATCTAAAATTACTTAGCATAAAGTATTCTCCTTATTTGGTAGAATATGAGGATTTGAGATTTCAAACGATGTGACGCCACAACGGAAAAAATAAAAAACGATGTGACAACATAATTAAACCTTCTAAATTTGACTTTTAGCAAATAGAAAAACTTTAAAATTTGTTGAAACTCTAACTTTCATCTTAATCATAAACTTCTTATTATTATTATTTTCTATTTCAAAGCATAAAAGAGGGATCCTATTATTGCTTTGTAATGCTTTTACTTTATTCTGACTTGTTATTAGAAAGAGGGGACTGAACGTTGCTCGACGGCTAGTCGGGTGCTCAAAAATATAGTAAAATGCAAAAAAAAAAAAAAAAGGCATACATGGGCACACTCCTTAATGGTTTTCTACGTTTTGATATATTTTAACTAGTTTTACCTTGATATAGTTTATCCCTAATTTGTGTATAATATCTTCTTCTTCTTTTTTTCCTTTTTTTTTTTTCTTTCTTAATTTCAAGACTAGATCATTTTGGCATATGATAAAATTAGATATCTCATTTGATACTATATACTTCTTAGAATTCAAAAGTGAGGGTTTATTTGGTTAAGCTTATTATTATTATTATTTACTAGCCGCGAACCTGCGCATTGCGTATAATAATTATTTTTATATAATTTAAACTAATTTAATAAAGAGTAATGTATTTTGTAATTATATTTTTATTTATTATAAGAATAATCATAAATGTAATATAGGAACAATCATAAATCATAAATTTAATAATTTTTGTCCTACTAAAATGAAAAAAATACAAATTTTCTCAAAAATTCAAAAGGCAAGTTAACGAAAATATTTATTTTTTAATAAAAGTTATTTATAACATCTTGTGAATCATTAAAAAGAATATAAAATTTGGAAATTATTCTTTTAGTTTTAAACAAACTTTCTCAAACTTATTTTTTCTGCCTACAATCCAAAACACTGAAAAAAGTAACTAAAAAAATTAATAAAAATTAACTATGATTAATTGGACCGATTAGGAAAACAATTTGTTGTTTATAATCTATTAAGGTTATTTTCTTTACAGAAATTGTAATTTCGTCCACCCAAAACATATTATCAAATAAACAATTATTAGAAAATTCTATGAATTAAATTTCTATATATGCATTGTTATAAAATAATAATAATAATAATAATAATTAAATTAAAATTGCGAAAGATAAAATTTGTCTCTCATCCAATAATTTTTGTTTAGCCAACCTTTGGTTTTTTCTAAATAAATAACATTATAGAGTACTTTTAATACAAATATTAAGAGTACTTTGTCCACCACAAAGGATTAAAAAATAAACAACAATGATTAAAGTCTCATAGTGTAACATCTAAATTGAGCACTATAAAAATCATGCTATCAAATTACAATAACTACCAAATTAAATTGTCCAAATTATGCTATGTAGTAGAATAATATTATATTTTTATATTTAATCTTTTATCACACAATAGGATAACATTTAACAATCAAAGAGAGAAAAAAAAAACAACAATTAAAAAAAAAAAAAAACTGAATCGATTAACCTAAAGTAGATTAAAGAATATAAAAAATTATCAACCTAAAGCAAAGATGCAAGAAAAATAAAAAATAAAAATCCACCCAAAAATTGTGTGTGTGTGAGAGAGAGAGAGAGAGAGAGAGAGAAAGAGAGAGAACCTTTTTTTTTGTAAGGGAAAACTATGCATAGAATGAAAGAAATAGTGACAAATTTATAGTAAGAGAGTGTGAATAAGAATAGACAAAAATAGAGGAAGATGAAGGGAAAGATGAAGAATGATATTAATGTAAAGGGTAGTGGGGAGATGAGAAGATGAGGGAAGGAGAAAGGTTAGAGAAGTAGTGGGGAAATGAAAAAGTATGGAAGGGAGAAAGGTTGGAGAAGTGTAAATATGAAATAAAAAAAAATATTAAAAATAATTATAAGAAAATGGGAAAAAAAAAAAAAAAAAGATAATGATGTGGACGCTGACGTGGCTCAACGTGAGCACAGCAGCATTAAACGCTACGCTTCAGCTTTTAGTAATATATAGATATAGATAGATTTGGTTAGGCATAGTTTTCGAGAGGCTCACTTTTTTTTTTCTTTTACAACTATACTTTTAGATAGCTTATTTTTTAAACAAGATAAATCAATAAAATAAACTCATCTATCCCTTGTAGTTCTGTTGGGGTACAACGAGTCAATATGGGTTGTTGAAAAATGAAAACGTTTGTTACGTTTCATTTGGTAAGACAACGAGTGGGCGGTGGTAGCTTTCGGAGACCCTTGACAAAATGTGGTTAGCTTTTGGAAGAAGAAATGGGTTATGCATGAAAGTCTTCCAAAGCCATTGAAAGAAGATATTGAAATCTATTGGTTAGGGATGCATGAGTCGAAGAAAAAAAAAAAGTCTTACCATGTGCTCAAATTTCCCATTTTTATGAAATCTAAAGAGAAGTCATGCACGTGTGAAAGACAAGGAAAAAAAAACTTGAGGAGTTGGGTCAAATTTTTTTGGTTTAAATAGTGTCCTTTAATCCTTATATGTTGTAGGACCAGGGACGGAACCAGGATTCAAACTTAGGGGGGGCCAAAGTTCTTTTTTCTTAGGTTTTAAAAAATTGGAATATCAATACTAGAGGTTGACAAAGTTGCATTATTAACATTAATTTATTATTTATTATTTGTATTTTTTCTTTTGAAAAAAATTTAATAATAGGATTTTATAATCAAGAGTTTTGCAAGTCAATTGGCACGTCTTAATATTTTTAAAGTCTAATTAATGTGTGGATGAAGTAATCAATATGTGATATAGGAGTTGTTTCTATGGCTATGAGGGTAGAGTCATTTGAGAGGGGCATAGAGCTCTCAAGAGAGAGGGAGAAATTGGGTAAAAGTTATTGGGTTTTTGGGATTATTTTTTGCTAGGATTTGTAATTAATTTGTTGTTATTGCTTTTGCTTAGATCGGATTTATGATTTGTCCAAAGATTTTTCTCAATATGTGCATTTTTTTTTATATATAGATTTTGCTTGTTATCTATTTGTTGGTTTTCTTGAGTCAATTTGTAAATTTGGTGAGGGGGGTCAAGTATATAAATTTAAGAGCTAGAATTAAAATTCTTTTTATTAATACACATACTAAGTTTTTTTTTTTTTTTTTCAAAGGTTTTTTTTGGGGGGGGGGGGGGGGGGGGGGGCAATGGCCCCCCTCTGCCCTTGAATAGTTTCGTCCCTGTGTAGGACAAAACTTAAGTATAGTTCTTTAGATTGCATTGACTAATAGAACATACAATATGTGTTATCATCTCTCATGGTTATTAATTAAATTTACTCTATGGCTCACTAGCCAATGCAGTCACACGATTAAATCTAATTGAAATACTTAAGATATAATATCCAAGGAATTAATTGTATATAAGTTTTGTTCTATGTTATATTATACCCCTGCGCCTCGTCCATGGTATGTATAATAGTGTTGACAAATCCATGACAATATAAGCCTTGATTGAATTTTAATGTTTTATTTCAAGTTCAAGACTAAGTTGTCCAAGATTTAGCTTAGAATAAATGAAGTGTTAGATTTCTCGACTATATCTTGATTATTTGAGAATCGGGAATACCAATTCTCATTAGGCTCATTTAGTTGGTTGTAAAGTTTTTAAAGAACTTGTGATGTATGACATCAAAAGAAGCCCCGAACCTCTATATTCACAACTACCGAGAGTTCAACAAGTGAATTTGAAGATTGGTTATTATAGTTGGTGATCAAGGCTGAAGTTAATCCCTGTTCGTTACAAAGGAAAAGAATTTTCGAGGCGGTCCTTGAAGTTCATGCAAGAAATTCTAAATTAGAAGAGTTCAAGTGGATTGGAGCAACGTGGAGTCACATCTCTAAAAGTACTAATAAAGATAGAACTTAGGAAAATGAAATGATATATTTCAATTCTATAAACTTCAATTCTAATAGTGGCATTTTCTTTAGAGTTAGTGATAACACACAGTGTTTTCTCTTTTAAACTTGTCCATTGATTTTTCACTTTGTCGATCTAGAGTAGGGACAAAGGAGAGGTAAAATGAGAAATGAAGGAGGGGTGGGGGGTATTCCTAAATCCAAAGATCATGACCCCACACATGTCGAATGGACCGATGCCAATTAGTGCCTCGAGCACCACAAGTTCACTGATAGATGAATAGCCAATTTTCGGGCTGCAATTTTTTTTACTGAAATCGAGATACATCTTGTTAGAATAGTAAAATAAAGGAGTAATTTTAATAACACATAAAATAATATAATTTTTGCTAAAACTATCTTATGTGGCAGACTGTGATTGGTTGTACATTACTTACATATAAATTCACAACTTTTTATTCACCATTCACAGTTTAACATGCAAACAGTTGTTAAAATTTTTGAAAATAGAAAGAAGCATAATGGACTCACCGACCTACAGCTGCTATATAGTACTGGTTAGTCCCCTAACTTCAGCAATGAAACCACAGAAACTTTAGTTGGTTTAATTTAGTTTTCACTTTCTTTTCCTCACCTGACAAAGTGAAGGCTAAGGGCAGTTAATAGGGTTGACTCTCCCAAGCAGTGGGCCCAAAGGGTCCACGACCCCTTTGGTAGTCCCAAGAGGGAAGACTTGAGCTTAGCAGAGTGAAACCTTTCAAACGACCTCTTGTGAGGATTAGTTATATCCAAGCAAAATTAGTAGGTGACAAAGAAAATCAGTGAGTGCGTTTGGACTCAGCGTTTTGCTGAGTCCACGTTTCACGTTTTGCCCCCTTTTTTTTTTTTTTTTTTTTTTTCCGGAAAAGTGAACAGTAAAATCACATGATTTTACTGTTCAGAGACAAAAACACTGTTCATGCACTGTTTTGGCACTGTTCACGCACTAAAAAATATTAAAAATAGGTCCCACGGTACTATTTACACATTTAAAAATTATTTTGCTACAGTATTTTCAGTTTTTAGTTTTCAATTTTCAGTTTCAGCAACAATAAGTTCAATCCAAACTCACCCAGTATAAATGGCGTGTTTGACACGAAAGAATTTGTTGGATGTACAATTGGCCACTCCCATATTTATTGTCACATCCCCGTTTATCACCTTATACCAACTTTGATTTGCATACTGCAAGATGTTAAATTATTAATTTTTCTAAATACTTAAACTATTGAGAAATAATCATTTTAATTATTTAATCACATAATTCCAATACAAAACAATAGGATATCCATCTATAACGTCATGGACAACATCCTAGGGTCATGTCTTTTCAATTGACTTAAGAGGATAATGGGATGTTAGAACTTCCTACTTTATGGGGAAGTGCTCACCAAACTCCACCCATAAGAGCCTAAAAATACCTCCTCCTAAATCACTTAAAGGTAAGAATATTGTCACTTTGCAAATTAACTTTTCAAGTACTTCACAACTTTTAAGCTAATTTCACCTTGAGGGCTTTTGAGTTTTGACCAACCCCATTGGTTGGTCCTTGGCCTAGTAGTTAGGTTGCTTTCTCCTTCACAACTTCTATTTGTAGATTTTGAAACATTGCTTGAAATTAAAAAAAGAAAAGAAAAAAAAATCATCCAACAGATAATTGAAAACGAAATTATGAAAGTGTCCTCACACATAGATGAGACATGTCAGACATAACTATCCATGTCTATTAGGTAAACTCTGGAAAATAGCATGAGGCTGGCTCCCATTGGAAAAGCAGTCTGGCTTTGTTGCATTTCCTCTAGAATACAACTGCAATATTGCTGACTGATAAGTGTGATCAATTCATAGCAGAGAGCCCAACTGAGGGTTCACATGGAGTTAGTACTGCTTAAATGTCATTTAATCCTTGGAAATAAACCAAAACTTAACTCTTAAAATCTTAATATTTGATTAAGATCACTGATGCTGAATTGCTGATGCATTGCATCTAGCACATGTTAATGCAATAATTGGTAGACATTTTAGTGTTTTTATGCTATTCATTGCAGAATATGAGGCAGTGATGCGTGTATTTCTTCCAATGTTCGCCCTTTAGTCTCTGGTACTAGTTTTGCAACAAAAAGAACACCAAAACCACAAATGCTTGAATATATGAAAAATGTTCCTGAAAAGGCATGCATTGGTCAGTCACCACTAGGCATAAGAACTCTGGAAAACATAGAGGAAGTCAGAAGTGAGGAGGGATCACCTGCTGAGCTCCACTCAAATAAGAAGTTAAAAAGTGCATGAAACAACCCAAGAACAAAACCAACTGACCAAATTGCAAAGGGTTCCATCTGAGCCCTTCACATTTATGGGAAATATCTGAAGAAAGAGAACCATAACTTGATATGAACTATAATTTTGCGGTTATTTTGAATTTTTCATTGCAGTGAAGAAGAAATCAAGCCCAATAATTTTAACCAACCTCTGACACTATAATCCATGGTATTCCTCCCATGCCAAATGAGTAAGATCCCAGATATACCTGATTGCAGGATCAAACAGTTTAACTCTATAACCAAACCAGCAGGAAATAGGTGAAAAATCTTAAACAAAAACAATCATTAGACTTCAATGCTTTCTAAAAATAGACAAGTTAAGTCAATTACAATATGTATCAAATTATCTATCAGTTTGTACACTAAAGTAGTGGTGGTAGTCATGTGCGAAGGATGGAATAGCTTTTTATTTATTTACTTGTGTAAATAGAGAAAGTGGAAAACCAAAATTGCATTACCAATACACCTATGAGCGCCAATACGGGACTGACTTCTTTCCACCAGTTATGGTCCTGTTCATGTTAAATTCAAAATTACTATAGTAATTGATCATCGATATAGATGTGTTAGAATTTTATGATAAGGAACCTGCAAAAGGAATGATAATCCTGTAAGGAAGCAACCTAAGCATTCCCCAAATGCAGAAGCCTGCAAACATTGCAGATTTTAATAGTAAATATTTGGCCAACTGCTTTCTAAACTTGAGAGACATATTTATAGTCTAACCATCAAAAGCGTTCGTCTTCCAAATTTATCTATCAATGATGCACCCAATACAGTTGCGGGAATCTGCAGAGGAAATCTCATTTTCTGAGAAGTTCACCAAACAGAATCACAATATTTAAACTATAAAGATTCAAGATTTACCTGAAGAATAGCCACTACTAAAAAACCAACAGTACTAGAGATACCTGTCACAAAAGAAACATATTTTTATATGTAAACATTAGTTTTGTGCATTATTTCTCTGTATGAAGTATAGTAGTTGTCTACAATTTACCAGCTGAATCAAAAATTTCACTCATATAAAATGTAAACGCATAGGGCCCTCCCAGTCCTTGCAATACCATCAGCCCAACTCCAACCTATGCAAAGTAGGAGTCATATCCATGGATTAAAACGAATAGAAATCATGTAGCACAAGATGGAGAATATAGGAGAAAAATTACATGGCTTACAATGACTAAATGAACATATTTTCGCTGAAACAAATTCAGAATTTTGTCATCCGAGATTTTTTGAAGATTTTCTATATAATCCTGTAAAACAATAAAATCCTGCTTTAATTTTGTGTAGATGCCAAAAATATGGTAATAATGGATAAGAAATTTTTGCTTAGGTGAAGAATGAAAATTGAGCACTGTCTCCAAAGCGTTAAGTTACTAGATGTGTTACTTTGATTTCAGATGCCTCATTAGAAGTATCAGCCTTCTGTCCCCTAAGCCGCTGTAGAGCAGCTTCAAATTCTCTTTCCTTGCCAATTTTTGCCTGCAGAAATTTGCACTGATCTTGAGAATGTTGATGCATTCTTGCACTACTTTAAATGTGAAGCAGTGGTCCAGTACTATCTATTTAAAAGTTTATTGATAAATTTGTCTTTAACATGGTTTTAACTCTGCATGTCCCTATATATTAAAAACAATGAGAATTTTATAAACAACTAGATGATGAATTTAACAAGATTTAACTCACCAACCATCTAGGAGACTCAGGAATGAAAAATAGACAAAGGAGCAGTAACAGACATGGAATACAACCTGATGATGAAAATGTGTAGAAACCATTAGGAAGTACCATTGGTTTTGTAAGTATGAAATGAAACAAGTCTACCTATAATGGCCAACATGCGCCAGCGGATGAAAGAACCAATGAGAAAGGAGAAAGAAGCGCCATAACTTGCCATCGACTGTAAAATGAACGATATGATGGGACAAAAGAAAGATTTCATTCAAATGCAGGAATTTATAATGGCACAACTTACCAGGGCGATTGACATAAATCCTCCTCTTAGATTCTTTGGTGTTATTTCTGCAAGGTACACTGGTCCCTGTTGGCAGTGGGATGATAATACTATTAACCATTGCATTCATAAGTGTGTGAATTTCAAAATCTAAACCTTACAACATTTACCACAAAACAGGTAAGCCCAAATCCAAGTCCCAGTGATAGTCTTCCAAAGTCGAGCAACCATACACCCTTTCAGCAAGAACAGAACATTTAATACCATGAAATAAAAGCATACAAATAATGGACAATTAAAACTAACAGACCAAGACCCTAACTCAATTCAATATGCATGTTTCAATATTGTTTTTACTATTTTGGAACTCTTATCTAATAACATCAGACCTTCTATAGAATCAATATATATATATATATACACACAAACACAAAGAAACAATTTGTTTTCAGTTTTATTTTTTATGGCTCTTACATTTACTTCCAATGTCTTATATCAGAAATCTTGTAGAAGCCTTGGAGGGTGATGAGAAAAACAAGACATGAAACCTTGGAGAAAATTATTGCCAGCCACCCCATGATGTAGAATATATCCACAATCCAGAATGTCTGCTTCAGAATATCAAAACATTAAAAAGATCCATGGAATTACTTGAGATTTAAAAGCACAAACTCATCACTATATATAGAGATGTTTATTTGGTCTTGAAAAACATACACATCTACGACCAATGAGATCTGCTAAGAAGTTTTCTTCCAAGTTGTTAAAAGTGAAGTGACATGGTCCTTTATTTGACGGAGCTATGAAGCGAAGACTAAACTTTAGTTGTGCTCCACATTCTGCAATTAGTGCGAGCAGAGTATTCATGGCCTATTATGCATGTTTACTATGATCCTTAAGAAAAATTTTCCGATTTAATTGAGCATAATTATTGAGTCCCTTAATTCTTTTCTACTTACTAGAAATGCCATCATTATTGCTACCTTTTCCTATTAACTTAGGAGACCAAATGCACTGTCCTCGACGCACATTGGTGATGAGAGTGTCATCTCGGCTCTCAACAGATGAAGCCCTCTTCCCCCGTTAGTCCTTGGCCACTCTTTGCTGCTTAGTTCCTTTTGGAGGCACCACCTCCCCGTTGGTCATTTTCTTCTTCAGATTGGGGATTGGCTTTAGGCCAAGATCAGAAAGGACCTAAGGAGGTGGTGGAGGAAGGTTAATAGTAGGTTGGGACTTAGTGGCTTCTTTAGGCATGGTAGTTTTGTTCCTTGTCTTCATCAGATCTCTTAAGCTCGCAGCCATCTCCTCTTCCTCTTCCGATGAGTTGTTTGGAACGGAAGTTATTAAACAGGAGCGTGGATGCTAGAATGCCTCTCAACTTCTTCCTCGGCATCCGAAATAGGGATTATCTGGACCTCCCTTGATTCTTCTTCTTCAAAACGAAAATTTTCAATTTGCTCCTCTAATGAAGAGGCCGAGGAAATAGTTCCTTCCCCTGCCGCGGCTGCTTCAAAGGGAACCTATTGAACTGGAGGGACGATTAGTGGTACACCCTGTGGGACTGGATGTGGTACAGGGGGAAGATTGACTGGAGATAAAAAATTTGGCCGAGCAACGTCTATCCAGTTTATGCGATGGTCTCCCTGTCTTATCGCATTGCTGATCAATTGAAATGTGTTTGAGAGTGGCTTGAAGTCGAGAATGAGATGTGCGGCCCGAAGTTATCCGTCTTCACTTACAAAAATCTTTGATCTTAGTAAGTAATTGAGCGCAGCAACGTTTGTCAAGTTGAGCCGAGGAGATACGTGCATTTTATCTATTAACACCACAACAAAATTAAACATAATTAGAAATTTAAGGTAAAATGCGAATATAAGGAGAAAAGGTACAGTGCTAGTGTTAAAGATCCTAAATCTATTTCTAGGGAACCTAGGCCTAAAATATCTCACCTGGCTTTCCTGGTTGGGTTGGGTAATGAAGACCGTCATGCCACGCTCCTGAGATGATCAGATAGTCGTTTTTCATCCCCTTGTTAGACTTGGGAAGACAGGATATGAGCCTAACGATGTTGGACTGGGATTTAAGATAATATCCCACCCCCTTTTGTCTATGACACTCGTACATATGTACTACGTCAAGCCAGGTGAACCCCAAGCCTAAGTGTCGGTTCAAAGCATCGACTGTTCCTAGGATCCTAAAGATGTTAGGCGCACACTGATCGGGACTAAGCCTATGACTACGGAGATAATCTCTTGTAATGGAGCCCATAGGGAGAGTCATTCCCCCTTCTATGAAAGCTATGACAGGGATTATGACATCTCCCACTTCTCGGTTGGTTAATAGTCTTTTTGGGGGACAATACTGCAAGTGTACGCCCTGTGGTATGTGGTACATTTCTTTAAATATTTCTATTTAGGCAGGACTATCCACCAAATACCTAAATCTACCCATTTCGGATAATCAAGAAGAAGGAAGCACTAAAAAATTGATGGCCGAAGAGAAAATGATGGTTCGAAGAAATTGGAACTTACACAAACTGGGTTAGGGAGAGATCCTTAAGTCCTTAGTAGGATTCTTATGAATTTATGAGAAAATGATACTGATGATTTGAAAAGCTTTGTAAGTTTGAATGCTGGAGTTCACTGGAGAGTTTAAGAAATCGTGAAGTAAAGGAGAAATGATCTCCTTTGAGGCTTTATATAGGGGTCAAAAAAAGAGTGGGAATTATCCCACCCAAATTCTGAGGAAAAACATCGTTCGTTAGATCAATGGCTCACCGTTGGATGCAAAAGATATAACGCTGCTTGGAGCAATTAATAACGCTTCGTAAACACCGAAGTGTCAGCGACAATGATGAAGTGCCTAAATCTATGCTCTCACACGTGTAAACTCAGGTATTTTTATATTTTTTAGCCTTTATTTCTATGACAGATCAAAATCCTATTTTTTCTCCTCGGATGCGAGGGAAAAATTAAAATTTTGAAGGGCTATTGTGGGTATAAAAGCCCAAATTCATATATTGGGCCTTAAGCCCTATATGAGTATGGGGGTTCGTCCGAGAAGGAGTAAATAATTGGGAAAGACCCCAGAGTGGAAAATCACGTAAGGAAGTGATAAAGAAATATAGTCTGAGTAGATTATCCTTCTTGAATATGAAGAATACTGGTCAAGCAAATACCTGGGCGACTTGGGAAATCTTTCAGGAAGCTCCAACGATAAGGAGGAACTTTATACACGTATAAAGATGATAAGAACAATAAATATCTAAGGAAAAACTGCTATCACTGCATTAAATGTACTGCAACAACTTTTTTGACCGCATTTATGTGGAGAAGACTCCTGAACAGTGCAGCCTCAGCTACCACCACTCATGGAGAACTAAAGAAGATACCTAATGAGACATATACTCAAGTGAATGCTTAGATGAAGAACAAGTGTACAATCAAAATAGACAAAAAGAAAACTAGATAAATGTAAAGGACCTCTCATAAGAAAGGGATGGAAAAAGAGAGAAAAGAAGAGAGAAGAAAGGTTTACTGTAGCTCTAAGAATTATATAAACAAAAGTTTGTCTCCTCGGACAACAATTTATTCAAGTTTCAAGTTTGTTCTTGCACTTATTTATCTGTTAAATCTTGACGTTGTTTAGTTTACTATCAGCCTAGTGCTTTCACCAACTCTCTACAAATTCATTGTATCGGGTTTGTTGGGCTCATATTCCATATATCTTGGATTTGTGCTACAAATATAGACCTTACAGATTTAATAAGATATTGAGTTGGCATTTTTAAATATAAATTAAAAATTAAAAGCTGACATGAAGTGTGACATGTCAATAGTTTGTGAAAGTAATTTGTAAAATATTTGAAAAATAATTTGTGTATATAGCATTAATATTCACAAAGTTATACCCTAAATAAAAAACTAAAACATGAATAACAATAGAATGCTCTACAACCACTTAAAAATTTATAAAATTAAACACAAATCAATTAAGGAAATAAAATAATTATAAATATGAATATATCATCAACAATATAATTACATACTATGGCAGCAAATATCTCAGCTTCTTTTAAATAGTCTTTTTTAGTCTTTCACACTCTCTCTGTCTCTCATATCTATTTAGTGATTTTTAGTCCAATTTTTTAGCTCCTGAGTCCAAAAAAAAAAAAAAAAAAAAAAATCAGACATATTATTGACGAGTTGCTTCACGTACTTATAAGATTAAAAAAAGCTAATGGCTTGTTTGGAAGTTTAGAGAGGGAGGAGAGTAGAGGGGAGTAGAGGGGAGGAGAGTAGTGGCGAGGAAAGTAGAGGAGAATAGTTCTCCTCCACCTTATTTGGATGTTTTTAAAATTAGTAAGGGAGAAGAGAGTAATTAACCCTTCCCCTTGTTTGGATGTTTTAAAAATTAGGATGGAGATGAGAGAAAATGATTAAAATAGACAAATTTACCTCTATTTAAAAATGGACTTGCAACATTGGTATATAATTAATTTGTTAGAAATGGTAAATTAGGGAATTTACTTGGATAATAATTTATCTACTCTACTCTCCCTCCAAATTTCTCCAATTTTGGGGAATTAAAAATGAGGGGTTAGAGGGAGTTGAAAACTCTCCAAACCCTTCCAAACTCCTCTCTCTCCTTCCTTAAAAAACTTCCAAACAAGGTAATTGGATTATTCTCCCTCCCTCTACTCTACTCCCCCTCATTTTTTAAACATCCAAACATGCCATAAATGTTTTTCTTATATTAGTTAATTAAAATATTTATTTCCTTTTTCTGAGTAGGAATAGTATTATAATTCTATTCCTTGATGGAGCAGGATTCCTTATTCCTATAAGGAGTAGGATTCTCTTCCTATAAATCAATATTTGTTTCTCTCGTCGTTTTCATTTCACATTCTAGTGTTCTGCTCTCTCTGTTTTTGTGTTTCCGCTCTGCTTTCTCTGTCTGGTTCTGTGTTTCTGTTTTGTTAAGTCATGACTGACAGTCTGCTAAGTTGGGTTGAAAGCGAATGGATGGAAAGGAAATATGAGCAAGCATATGACTTTGCAAAGATGGTGAAACAATATGATCCATATTTGAAGGAGTGGAGCGTTACTACATTGTGATGTGTATCATTCACGCCGACAAGTTCAAGAAGAACAAGCTTGGTTACACCGACCTCTATGCACTCCTGGGCTTCCTGGCCGGTAATCATCCATTAATCACACATAACTTCATCAAACAAAGGTATTGTAATCTATGAAGCACGGGTGCGTTTCGGGACTCGGGTGCGGGTGCGGGTGCTGGACTCAGCAATTTTTGAAAAAGTAGGGTGCGGGTGCGGCGAGACTCGGTGATTAAAAAATTATTAAAAATATTTTTATTTATATTTTCTATATATTTTTACTATTAAAATATTCATAAAAAACACATTGTTATGCCTTGATTCACAAAACAATGAAAGAAGAAGACAAGAAACACATTACAATGCCTCTGAGGTCAGAATTTCGGTTGTTCCGGCGAGTTTCAAGGCCGATATCGGCCTGTTTCGGCCGTTTCCGGCATATTTCGGCCGTATCGGTCGCCGGCCGATACGGCCGATATTGACCGATTCTGGCCGAATTGAGCCTCGTCGGTGCAAATCGAGCCTCGTTGGCTCAAATCCGAGAAAAAAAAAATCAGACAACCGCGAGTCGCCGCGTCCCGCATCAGGCCGCGTCGGACTCGGGGGACTCGGGTGCGGCACACTCCCAGCCGCGTCCGTGCTTTCTATATTGTAATTTGGCGAAGTAGGTGCATCCCAGCGAATTTTCCTCTTCAATGTCACATGAGGCTCTCAGACTCATGGACAAGGCGTGGGCAATCTTGGGAAACGAGTAGCATAGAGAAGACTATGACGTTTGTGTTGGTCTACGTCAACCAAAGCCAAAGAATATTGAACAACCAGAGACAACGACTGAGACCTCTATTGCTGCCGCCGCCCAAAGTTATGATCAGAAGTTGCAAGAGGTTGTTCGAGTTGGGATGAAAAGATGTGCTTCTCTTACGGCTACGCAGACATAACCAGGGGCGGCCCAACATAATTTGGGGCCTAAGGCGAAAAATTTATGCGGGGCCTTTAATATGTAAATATTAATTAACAAAATTATTTAATACTAATCAAATTAAGATTAATTTGATACATTAAATACATAAATAATACCAACTAGACTAATGTTAATTTCATATAAAGAATTGAATATTATAGTTGAACCTATAAATATTAATAAAAAGAAATAAAAATATATTGATGTACCTTTCAAAGAAATTATGCAATGGACTGATAAAAGGTGGTTTATGATTTTTAAATTTTTTTTTTTTTTTTTTGAAGACTAAACAAGTGTATTTATTTGGACGATACTGGTGATCTTCATAAGCAATACAATAAGTATAATTTCTTTAGGAACTAATACCACAAAATAATGAAAATTAAAGTAATTAAAATTTTCCAATCACCTAATTAATATTCATCAGGAATTGGTTAGTGTTGTTTAGGGAATGGATTTGGGTAAATAAAAAAATATATAATTTTCAAGTTATTTCTCTTAAAATCAGTTTAAAGTTTTATTGTTACGGCAATTAGATGCTAGTGGGGCTCCAGTCAATTTGATTTCTGAAACGTCGATAGAATCTTCAATAATGCTAAGCAAGCTCCTACAAAAGTATTGAAAGTTCAAAAAGGGTATAAAACACCTTTGAACGTTTAGACCCCAAATAACAAAGATACCAATTCAAGCTTTATATCAAACAATTAATGTGCGGAATATGATAACGAGCTTATAACTGAATTGATAGAACAATCTAAGCCAAATATAAACACATCTACAGCAGTAAATATAAGGCAAAGGTAAATGGAAAGAAGATGCAAACACATGGACAACACACGATGTGTTATCGAAGAGGAAACCGAAGTCCTTGGCGTAAAACCTCTCCGCTGCCCTCCAAGCGATCAAATAATCCACTAAAGAATGTATTTGGGATACATGAACAGCAGAAGACCCTCCAAGCCTAATCTACCCAAGTACCTAAGCCCTCCAAGCTTCTTACTCCAACGAGGTTACGTCGAACTTATTTCTTCTCTAGCTTCCCGGATTCCGCTACTTGACCATAGCATCAACCAATGTATATTGGTTCCTTTCCAAACTGCTTCCCAAAGCACCAAAGGACCTTCTCACAGACGTGGGTGTGGTGAGACAAGGGTTTGGTAAATGACCTCTCAAGGATATGACAATAGAGATGAAGAGAGTAGAGGAATTTGTAGAGTCTCTTTAGATGAAGATTGGGGATGAATCAATCTTGTATTTCTCTAGGGTTTTCTCTCACAAAATTCTCTCTGGAAGCTCTCTCAATATGATGGGTATAAGGGTGTATATATAGTAGGGTGAGAAAGGAATGCAAAACGTTAGTTTTTGCCAAACAGGGCAAGTTGGTGACTTGATCTCGCGGCTTGGCCAAGTCGCGAAATCAAGTCGCGACGTAACGGCCTGGCTAGACTGGAACTTTTGTCCTGTAACGTGACAGCTGGCGCGACCCTTCAGCTTCCCAGTGTGCCTCTCACGTGATTGCCTTTCGCGGCTTGCCAGTCGCAAACCACCCGCGAGTCCTAGTCGCGAGACTCTGTTTTTCTTGCACACTCTTGAGTTTTTCTTCACATCTTCTCACACACTACCCTTACAATTTTTCCACCTAAATACAGAGTTACTAAGTGCTAAATTACAAGTAAATTGGTCACGGAATAAAGCAATTAGATGGTTGATTAAATTCAACCTTACAAGTATTAAGCACAGACCATCTGACTTGAGAGTCTGATTTTTTCTGTGTGAAGCCCAATCTTTGAAGTAGCGTGTCCAACTGTTCCATGATTGACAAAGAAGTTCCGTTAGTAAAATGGATAGTTGCTTCACTTCTTCCTCTCTTTGCACACAGAACCTTGTCATGGCAGAATTATTAGTATGTAAATTAAGTTGGCAATATTACACACTTTGTGGTATATAAAAGTTAAAGTATAGCATTTATTGTTGCTACGCTTTTATTGAGCTATATCAGCGTAGCATTTCAATCCAAAGCTGAAGCGTAGCAAAATTTGGTTAATTTTGGTCCAATTCGGTCCACCAGGTCCAATTCAGTCTATTAGGTCAAGTTTGGTCCATTACATCTATTTTGGACCACTTCGTTCCATTCAATCCACTTCGGATCACACTATATATACATCAAGGGGCAATCCATCACCAAGAAATTCAACATTTGATGATCTACCTGGGCTAGTCTTGACGATAACAGCCACTCACTCTCTCTCTCTCTCTCTCTCTCTCTCATATATATATATATATATATATGATCCTTGCATGTATAAAGGAAACAAGAAATGTTATTCAAAGATTGTTTTTGTTTAAGTTAGTAACTTAAACAAAATATTAAAGATGAGTAAACAACAAACACACACATAGAGGATCAGAAGAATATCACATAGTTCAAAAATATGACTGCTAGATTATTAATTAAATGATTAAATTTATCATTTTCTAATAGCTTAAACTTTTAGATATATTAGTAATTATAATGCTATCAAAGCAGGTGATCCTGATTTGTACAAATGCCAAAAGGGAACTTTGTTCCTCATTAGGGGCCCTTGGTTCCTTTGTTTCTATTGCATTCTATCTCATTGTACCACATTACCCTAGACTCCAAACCTCTAGTATAACAAAGTCCATATAGGCTCAACACACCTCCAACTCCAAGTATATATACAGAAAAAGACACCTTCTAACATTTTATGATAAATGTACTAGTTTCCTTGATATATAGAATGGAAAGTCATCTTATTGGAGAGAATGGGTAATTGATGCTTGTATTTCTTCTAGCAATCGCCCCTTTGTTTCTGGTACTAACTTTGCAACAAATAAAACAGCTGAACCGCAAATGCCCATGTATATGAAAAATGTTCCTGAAATTGTATAGGCCAAACATTCTTTTAAGTATAAGCAAGAAGAAGAGAACAGGGCACAAACAATGCCTGGGAAAGTTACCTGCTGAGCTCCATTCCATCATAAAATTGAAACTGTATGTTATAATCCAAGAACATGACCAGTTTACTAAAGACACTAGGCTTCCAGCTGAACCCTTAACATGAATGGGAAATACCTGTAACACAAATCTGATCCTTCAATCTAAGTTAAAATGTAAACTTCTTGTCATGCAAACTTATTTAAAATTTTCATTAAAAGACTTTCTTGTTACTAACCAGAAAAGTTACATACCTCTGAGACAATGACCCATAGTATTCCAGCCATGCCTATTGAGTAAGCTACAGAATATCCCTGAGTGTGGTGTGGTATCAAGTAGTAAACATATTAGTCACTTAATTTAATCAACTAATTCCAAACATCTTGGCACAAAATTAGTGTAAATATTTAATGATTAGCAGATGTTAAGGTCCTTTCTCCTTTCGAGAATCAAGTTATGGTACCATGGAAACAAAGTAGAAGATGTTGCATACTTTGACATGCCAATGATTACAGCTATACACATACAAAAAGCATGAGAAATTGAATATTTACTATGCCAGAGATTTTGGCCACAGGCGAAGTCAATAAAAGGGCTTCAACTCTTAGAAGACTGAAGGATGTAAAATCTTTAGGCCATAAGTGTTGAAGATAAGAACATAGGTAACTTAAACCTCTTTAGATTGCCATATTTTAAATGTCATTTTAAGCATATAAGGAAAATATACAAAAGCTGAGACACAGAAATTGTGTTACCATTATGCCAATATAAACCAAAATGGGAGTGAGCTCTTTCCACTGGTGGAGGTCCTGCTCATAGCAAACTTACCATTTTGAAGGATGATCTTTTTACCAATAAGAAAAAAAGAAAAATGAGGATATCTAATATTGGATTTGGGAGAAACCTGAAACCAGAATGAGAAGCCTATAAGGAAGCAACTCAAGCACATTCCAGCAGCAGATATCTACAAGAAATTGTGACTTCATTTACAATTAATTGATGAAGTAAATTTTACTTTAAAATATATCCTTTGCCATCCTTACCAATAAAAGTGGCCGTCTTCCTAATTTATCTGTTAAGAGTACACTTGCAACAGTTGCTGGGATCTACAAACAATCATACACACTTCTTTAAAAATGCGTCAACCAAGAGACTTGATTCATTCTGCAGTTATTAAGTGTCCAGTACCTGGATGATAGCCATTGATATAGTCCCAATACTAGTTGAAAAACCTGTCATAAGCCAGTGATCCATATCACCCTTTCTGCAATATTTTTTGTTATTATTAACTATGGAAGCAATTCTGAAATCCCTTAATTTAATTACCAGCTTCATTGAATATAGAGCTTGAATAAGCAGCAATGGCATTGTTCCCTCCTAACTGTAAGAGTAACGTCAGCCCAACTCCAACCTAAACCATTTTAATTGGTATAGTAGAGAGATTAAATGAGTTTTTAAAGCAAAAGGTGCTACAAATAGAAAAGCTATATTTTTTTTCATTGCTGGTTAGGCTCACGATAAGTTAATGAACGTATCTGCTCCGGAACAAGTCCAGAAATCTAGAATTTGAATGTTGTTTGAAGGCTTCTGTATAATCCTGCAAAATGGAAGGATCATATATCATATCTTAGTTAGTACCTAAAAATATTAGAAAACATAAGAAACTAAAGATTTATATTCTGGCTGAGGTTGTGAATAACTGTTCTTTCTGAACCTATCAAAAAAAAAAAAAAAAAAAAAAAAACTGTTCTTTCTGAAGAATATGAAGTTAGAATTTACTCTGATGTCAGCTGCTTCTTTAGATATATCAGCATTCCTGCCTCTAAGGCGTTGTAGGGAACTTTCAAACTCTCTCTTTACTGATTTTAGCCTGCAGGCAATTAGATGCTTACTTTTCCTTTACTGTGTATGCTAAGACTATCTAGAAGTGTTACTAACTTACAATAAGATACAAAAGTTTCAAGATGTTCTTGTTCGAAGCATCCATTTTAAAGGCCGCATATGTAAAAATAGAACAATTAATCTTTCCCTTATTATACAATGGTGCATCACAAACATTACATCTTAAACAGAATCTTCAAATTGGACTCACCAGCCATCTAGGAGATTCTGGAATCAAGAATAAGCCTATAAGTTCAAGTACACATGGAATGGCACCTGGAAATTTCAGATAAAAAAAAAAGAAATTGACACAGAAAATTTATTTATATAAATAACTAGGATGATGAAAAGCTTAAAACAAGTTACCAATTAAGGCTAAAATGCGCCAAGTAGTGAAATTTCCAATGAAATACATCAGCGAAATGCCACAACATATCATCAGCTGTAATGATATATACCTCCATAAGTAATGAGTTAGCCATTCAATTCAAACACCATAAGTATAAGAGTTACTCCACCTGATTAGCAGACGTAAATCCTCCTCAAAAGTTCTTAGGGGTTATTTCTGCAATGAATATGGGAACCTGTCTTGGAAACAAGAATCTGAGTAACGTTACTATCACTATTATGTGTTTCACATATTGCTAAATTAGTTGTGAAGGAAGATCTTATAACAATTACCACGTAGCCAATAAGCCCATTGCCAAATCCCAGTGACAGTCTTCCAAGGTCTAGCCACCAAGCATTCTATAAGAAGCGTTCAACTGGTTTACTATAAAGGTCTTACTCAATGCACAAAGCTCCCACTTTTGTGGAGTCTAGGAGAGGTGATTGATATAGACAGCTTTGACCTTTTTTATTTATTTATCTTTTTTATTTTAATAGGCAGATTTTCTATTGAGGTGTGAAAAGAAAAGATCCAACTGACTTGCTCCCCATAGTGATTTTAAAAGATTTTCCATGACGTGGCCCTTTGTAAATATCCAAGGTATACAACCATTTTGATTTAAATGTTGGCAGAAACTTCAATGTAAGGTTATTATCAATGTTATTGTTACTCAATTTCATATTTAGTCATATTGTTTACAAATTAGACAGTGGCCATGTAACTCAACCAAATAGACATTAGAGGTAAAGTTGTTTTCCTAAATTGAAGACATACAGCAATATTGAAGGGAAGGAAAGAAGAAGAAGATGAACCTTTGCAAATGCTATAGCAAGCCACCCTGCAATACTAAATATATCAGAGAACCACAATGTCTGCATTACAATATCAAGAGAACATTCATGAGTATTTAATAAAGTGATAAAGCTTTTTGGTTATGAAAAGCAGCATGCCTACTTAAAAGATATTAAAAAAAGCCATGGTAAATTTCAAGGGAGGGTGACGCATAGCTTAAAAGTTACCATAACTTTTGAGTAGATTTATGGTATGCCTTTGTATTAGAACTCTTTTTCCTCTTCCTTGTGTGTGTGTTTGTTTCTACAAAAAAGAATTAAAAATGGTGACCAAAGAATCTCACACCTCTTCTACCAATAACATCTGCTAATTTTCCATTAACAAGTGCACCTACTATTCCTCCTGCTGTCAATATTGAACCAAAAACTGAATACTGCACAGTGAAGTTGGTACAAAAAGGCAAGGAAATAAATAAAACATTGAAAAATGTTAAATAAATAAGAGAGCTGATTGGAAAAATCAAGATAACGAAGTTCTAAATTAAAAATACAAATGCCACTTTTCACTACATTGAAGTTAATTGTTCAATAAACTAAGCACATGTAAAACTTGAGAAACATGATACAAAAATTAAGTTCAATAACACATGCATGTATGTGTGGAAGTGCTATAAATATTTTTAAGAATACTTTTAATGGCAAAATCAAGATAACAAGTTCTACATTAAAAATATAAATGCCACTTTTCACTAGATTGAAATTAACTGTACAACTAAACAAACGTGTAAAATTTGATAAACATTATCACAAATAGTTCAAGAACATATGCATGTACATGGCAGTAATAATAAAATTGCTAGTAATTTCTCTTTTCTGGTAGGAGTTTTGTCATACTCTCGGTTTCTACGAGCTTGCACTCTCCCTTGGCAACTTGGGAGAAGAACTGATCCATTGGGGGTCTCGACACGATGGGTCTTCACACGATGGATATGGAACGGGAACTGATAAAATGGTTAATTTGAAGAACATCATGGGAGGAGAACATTATAACCATTTTATTTTGTTTTAATGTTACTTTTTTTTCCCTCGATACATTGATAGTTGAGAGTGCCGAAATTCAACCCTAAATGATTTGTTAAAGACACCAAGAGTACCGGTTGAACTATAAGACTTTTGGAAATTTAATGTTATTTTATTATTATTATTATTGCTAAACTAGTGTTAGTTGTTTTTAGCCATCTCGTGTTTTTATTTTAGGTCCCAGTATTTAATTAGTCAATTAATACTTTCATTTAAAATCATATTCTTTATTATTTTCCTAATTGAGAATTTTGTTTTCAAAGGACAAGAATAACAACGCTCTCAAGAAATGCATCGTCATAGGAAATACCATTGCTATAGTACGTTGCAATGTTCTTTACTATTTTACTCTTCCGTATTACAGTATAAGAATATAAATGATTTTTTTTTTTTTTTTGAGAGAAGAATATAAATGATTAAATCTATAATCTTTGTAAGTTTAAAGTTTTTAGATAATTAACAACTTATCATAATTCACAGTGTCAGAACTCAGAACTTTATTATATGGGACTGTTGCTTTGGTAGTTTGCTTGGGTTGGGTCCGTTTCTTTTTCATGACCATATCATTAATATCACTTTTATAAACACCTATGATAACATGTTACTTCAACCTGTTATGGAAAAAAAAAAGTGTTCTTAAATTTTTTATTATTTTAACTTCAAAATTCATGTATAATTTTTCCACATACTTTCACCGTTCCACGCTTACCTTATAGTCTACTACATATCTTTAGTTTTTTTCTACCAAAATTCACTTATATATACTAAAACAATTTTTGATGGAAAAATACAATTATTTTAAACATAAAATATATGTATATATATACATATATGTAAAACCATATCGTAATGAACATGTATTGCAAATATTGTATATCTATTCTTCTTCTTCTTCTTCTTCTTCTTCTTCTTTTTTTTTTTTTTTTTTTGCATATATATATATATGTGTGTGTGTGTAGTTGTGTACTCTTCACATTATGTATCTGCACATAAATATCTTTTTGACTCTAACTTAAAGTAATTATATTAGTATATTATAGATAAATTGAATATACATTTCGTTGAAAAAGCACTTAGGCCTTGACTTAGGTGACAAAGGGATGAACAAGTTTTAGTACTCATTTATTTATTAAAAAAGAACATTTAGGTTCTTACAGCTGCAACAGAGAGACCCAAGTCTTCCATAATTCCAGATTCAGCTGGGGCTGAAAATCCTGACTGCAAAGCAATTATAATACACTTGTTCAGGCAAAGCTTGGCTTATTCCTCTTTCACTTTATTTTGTTATAAAGGAATTTATAGTCTCTAACATTGTTAATTGGTGGGAAGTGCATTAAAGAACAAACTGATGATGCCGAAAATCTCACCAGTGAGTTGCACGACGCTTGTACGCTCAAAAATAACACCTGCACAACAAAAAGGAAAGGACCTCACAGAGAGCACCGGTGTGGTGCCGGCCAAATACCCTCCGAAGGTCAAGTTAGAACTTCTTTCAACTCTAGAGTGCTAGAGAGGGGTTGATTATGCGTACCTCGGCTCATGAGGGTATTGGGGTTTTTATAATAGTAGTGGGTGGACCTTTTTTCCTTGGAGTAGAAGTCTTTTCCTTGTAGGAATCCTTATACGCGTAGATTGCGGAATCCTTTCCTTATAGGACTCTGATACTGGGCGTGGAATACAAGCAATTTCTAAAACCCATGCGTGATGACCAGGTTATGGTCTTCATAGATCCGTCAGCTTTTAAGGCGTCGGCTTGTACTTCCCTTCAGCTAAGCTAGTGTCAGCCTTCATGCTTCGTTCAGTAACCTTGGGGCTTCAAATTGCCGTCAGTTGGACTTGGGGACTTCAGCCCGTCAGTATGCATTTCATTACGTTTATCTTACGTCACATATTGACCCGTCAGCCAGAACAAAAGCTGACGGGTTAAGTTCATGGTAATAATTCTTCCACATCAGCTGCCCCCTACTCCATATCTCCGTCGGCTTTACCTGACGGGTTATGGAGTTTGTATTCGTCGCTTCCTGCCACTTTGGTTCAAGACAAGAATCATTACTGCTGACACTTTCAGCATTAAATGCTAGGACAGGTGGCATGCTTGGATTGGCTCCGTGTCTGATACGCGGGCGTCGCTTCGTCTTCCGTGCGTTTTAGCTTATATATATGTGGTCCCCTCTCCTCATTTTCACTATTTCATTCACTTGATTCCTGGAGAGTACATCCGTCGCCCACATTCCGTCAGCTCTACCAACGCTCCCGCTGTTGCTTTTTCAACCGTCACTCCAGAACTTGTAAGTTTCCCTTCCTTTCTCGCCTGCTTTCAATTTTTTCTTCTCTTTTTTAAAGTGAGGTCGTCATCCTAGGTGCTTAGTTTACACCCGTCACTTGTAGGTAGATGTCGAGTGACCAGTCGTCGGTCCGCGAAGGAGCGGGCTACGACGAGGTGTTTGGTTCAGGCTCAAGTAGTGAGTCTGAGAGTTCCTCCTGGTCGTCAGAGAGGGAGACGTCAGCACATGTTGCCGTCGAAGAGATGGAAAGTCAAGGAAACGGCGGCTAGGAGGAAGAAGTAGGCGAGGGGAGTGAAGTTGAATTAGGGGGGATCAGTGACGGGGATGAAGACGTCGAGGAGTCTAGTGAAGGGGATTCTGTAGGTCCTGAAGGTAGCTGTCCCTTCATCCTTCCCAAGGACTGGGCTGTGAATAAATTTTCTCCAAAGATGACGCTTAAAATTTTTAATGAACTTCGTACCCGTTTTCAAATCCCTGACCATATTCCCATCCGTCTGCCTATGGAGGGTGAGAAGTGTTACACGGGAAGAACTGCAGACGTTGGCATGTATGACGCCATGTTTGCTGCCGGGTTGAGATTGCCCCTGACGGCTTTGCACCGTCAGCTAGCTGATTACCTTGGCATCTCAATTAGTCAGATTGCCCCAAATTCTTGGAGAATTTTTATAAGTGCCGAGGTGTTGTGGGGTCGTTTAAGCGGAGGTCATCGTCAGCTTACCTTGGATGAATTCTTCTATTGTTATAGACCTCGGCACCTTTCTTCATCAAGAGGGATGTATCACTTCGCCGTCAGGGAGAAGGATTTAAGGCTGGTGTCTGAAATGCCAGATTCTAATAGAGCCTGGAAGAGTAGGTTCTTTTTCGTAGAGGGGACGGACTGGGTGTGCCGTCAGGATGAATGGGAAACAATTCCTCATGGTTGTTTTGACAATACTTGGGGGTTTGTTAAGGAGTCAGGTCTTAGTCGTCACCTTTTATCCTCGTCAGTTTGCCATACATTTTTTTATCTTTGAAAAGATACTAACGCAGCCAAGTTTTTTTCAGCTTTCGCTCGTCCATCAATAACTGACGAGCAAGAAGACTTCATCCGTCGGCTTTTGGAGATACCCATAGGAGAGCGATCGTGCCGGGACTTAATCACCCTTGATACTCTTTACACATACTGTGGGGGTCCCGAACCAACGCCCGAAGCTCGTAGGTTGGAAGATTTTGCTCGTCACCGTGAGTCTTTACCTATCCGTCAGCTTTTAAACTTTTAGTCGTCGGCTTTCCCTTATGTTTGCTTTTGTTTGCCTTTTGCAGAAATGGATGCTGCTAAGGAGCGAATTAAGGCCGCTGCAGCCCGTCAGCGGGAGGAGAAGAAAGCTAAGGGTGAGGCGACGTCTACATCTGCCCCCAGGACCGTCGCTAAGGGCTCCCAGAAGAGGAAGACTGACGGAGTGGTCATTCGCCCGCCGAAGAGACAAGCCGTCACTCCCGTGAAGTCGCCCCCTACGTCGGGTCATGGAGTTGGGAAGGGCGTCATGACCTCTTCTGGTCCCGTCCTGCAGGGACCTCAGAGCCTGCTGATGCACAAGGACTTTGCCGTCGAGGCCATCCAAGCACTCATAAAGCCGACGGACATGGATCCTTGCGATCAGCTAGGGACGGAGGAACTGGGGTCGTCAGCCTTGTTCGACCTTTCTCGGGTAAGCCGTCAGTTTTACTTCTTTCTCTTTAACTGTTGTGCCCAACTTTTTCTCTTTTACTAACTGACGGTTATATCACTTTTTAGGCTTTGGTTCGTGTGAAGGCGCTGTAGGATCGGTGCGTGGCCAAGGAGGGGGTCGTCACTCGCGTTAACAAGCACAACGCCAATATGCGAAACCAACAGGCTCAGTATAAGGAGGCGGTGCGCACACTTAACGTTGAGCTGAAAACCGTCAGGAACGATTTGGAAGAGGCGAAGCGTCAGCGGCTCGAAATAGAAGAAAAGCTGACGGCTCTTTATGGTCAGTTGGAGACGATAGGGGCTGAGGCTGTTGAAAAATTCAAGGCGTCAGATGCTTTCATCGATTCTTGTGGCAGCTATTATGGCACGGGATTCGACGACTGTCTTAAACAGGTGGCGTCAGCTTTTCCTGATTTGGACCTGTCTGGTATTAACATAGACGACGCTCGGCCCATGACGCCTGCTACAGATGCCGTCACCCCTGGTGTTGACGACTCCGTTGATTCCCCCCCTCCTGAAGATAGTGGGGTTGTGTTGGCCCAACCTGCTGCGAACCTCCCGACGGCTGCAGCCACTCCCCCTATGGTGCTGCTTGATGAAGAGGAGCCTGTCGCCAAATAGGAATTTTTTTGAAGTGACGTTTTCTTTTTACTTTTATCATCATTTTTATTTTATTTTATTTTTTATCTATGTAGAAGACAATTTTATTTAAGTGCCCTTTTGGGCACCGTTGTGTAATATTTTGACAACTTTGTAAATGCCTTTTTTTTTTTTAGGCTTGGATTTGTTTATAATGCCGTCAGTTTTCTGTGTAGCTTATTTTGCTTGGTTTTCTTGTATGTTTTGAAACCAAGATTGCGGGTCTTTTTATTTTAGTCGTACCGTTAGTTAATCCGTCGGTTAATTTTAATGAACCCGTCAGCTTTTAATCACTTAATGATTGTAAAAAAATTTTTTGGCAAGATCCTGCTGCCTTGCCTTATAGACTCGTCTATTTGCGGACTGATAGATTTAGCCTTTTTAAGACCGTCAGCCTAATGGCTGACGTTATTGTCTTATGAACTCCGTCAGTCTTTACTTAGACCGTCAATTTTGTTGCTTAGCCCATCTTTGTGGACTTGATTTCTTTGTACCGTTGGTTTAATTTTTTGGTTTTTTTAGACCGTCAGCTTGAGGGCTGAAATGACTGACTTGGTCAGTTTCTTTTAAACCGTCAGCTTGAGAGCTGATGGTTTGGGGTTTTGGTCAATCTTTTAAACCGTCAGCCTGAGAGCTGAGATGATTGACTTGGTCGTCAGCTTGAGAGCTGAGATGGACTGGTCAGTCAGCTTGAAAGCTGGAATCACTAACTTGGTCACTTTTTTAGACCGTCAGCTTGAGAGCTGAAATGACTGACTTGGTCAGTTTCTTTTAAACCGTCAGCTTGAGAGCTGATGGTTTGGGGTTTTGGCCAATCTTTTAAATCGTCAGCCTGAGAGCTGAGATGATTGACTTGGTCGTCAGCTTGAGAGCTGAGATGGACTGGTCAGTCAGCTTGAAAGCTGGAATGACTAACTTGGTCACTCTTTTTAGACCGTCAGCTTGAGAGCTGAGACGGTTGGGGAGAGCTTGAGAGCTGAGATGATTGACCTGGTAACTTTTAGACCGTCAATTTTTTGATCCCGTCCACTTTGTGGATGGACCGTCAGCCTTTGGATCCCGTCCACTTTGTGGATGGTCAATTTGTCAATCTTTATTATCCTCATATTTGTAAGTAGAAACACATCAGTAGTTTTAAGTAAATTCCTCTTATTGCCATGCATCTATAAGTAATTTAAAAACAAAATCTGCCCATTTCGGGCTTATTGTAGCAAATACTTAAGTAGGAAAAGAAAAACTGCCCTTTGGGCTTATTGTAGCAAATATTTGAGAACGTAGTCCGTAGGTCCTGGCGTCATTCCAAAAAGCAATTTTTGCTTTATGTGAACGTCGCCCCTACTGGTAGTATTTCCGTAGGTGTTCAGCATTCCATGGATGTGGTAGCTTCCGTCCGTCCAGTGTCTCTAGATGGTAGGTTCCCTTCCTCCGCCGTGCTGTGACTCGGTAAGGTCCTTCCCAATTAGGGCCGAGCTTCCCTTGAGTGGGGTCCCTTGCTGCGCCCATCACCTTTCTTAGAACGAGGTCCCCTACCTGGAAGTCTCTGTGTTTGACCCGGGAGTTGTAATGTTTGGCCATGCGATCCTGGTACCGTGCAAGCCTTTGCTCTGCTGCCATCCTAACTTCGTCCACCAGGTCAAGTTGCAGACGTATGACCTCATCATTCCTTTTTTCGTCGTGGTTGTGCACCCTGTAGCTTGTAAGGCCGACTTCAGCTGGGATGACTGCTTCGTTTCCGTACGTTAGTCGGAATGGTGTCTCTCCTGTTGGTGTCCTTGCTGTTGTTCTGTAGGCCCATAGTATGCTCAGCAACTCTTCCGCCCATATGCCCTTTGCCCCCTCAAGCCGGGTCTTGAGAATTTTTAGCAAGGACCGGTTTGTAACTTCGACCTGCCTGTTGGCTTGGGGGTGGGCGGGAGAGGAGTAGTGGTTCCGTATCCCTAACTGCGAGCAGAAGTCCCTGAAGGAGTCGTTGTCGAATTGCTTCCCGTTGTCCGAGACTAAGATTCTTGGAATGCCAAACCTGCATATGATGCATCGCCAGACGAAGCTCCGTATGTTTTTTTCTGTGATGGTGGCCAATGCTTCAGCTTCTACCCACTTGGTGAAGTAGTCAATACCGACGACTAGGAACCTCAGTTGTCGTATTGCCGTGGGGAATGGTCCCATGATGTCCAACCCCCACTGAGCGAACGGCCATGGTGCCGTCATTGGAGTTAATTCTTCGGGTGGCTGCCTGATGATGTTGCTAAACCTTTGGCATTTGTCGCAAGCCTTCACGTAAGCCTCGGCATCCTTTTGCATTGTCGGCCAAAAGTACCCAGCTCGTACTATCTTGTGTACTAGCGACCTTGAACCTGAGTGGTTTCCACAAATTCCTTCGTGTACTTCTCTCATGACGTAATCCGCTTCTTCAGGACCTAAGCATCGTAGGTAGGGGCGGGAGAAACCTCTTTTGTATAAAACGTCTCTGATCAAGACGAACCTTGCCGCTTGAACCTTCAGTTTCCTTGCTGCCTCCTTATCACTCGGTAGTATGCCGTTTTTCAGAAAGGAGGTTAACGGCGTGGTCCAATTATGCTGGGGATCGAGCTCCTGTATGTCGACCGCACTGATGAGTGGAGAGAGCTGCGTGAAGGAGAGTGTACTACTAATGGCGACAATGTGTTCGGCGGAGGCGGCTTTGGCCAAGCGGTCGGCTTGCTCGTTTTCACCCCGGGGGATTTGCGTAATTTTGACCTTCAGCTCGTTCATTCTCCTCCTTGCTTGTTCTAGATACTTCTTCATTCTTTCGCATTTGCATTCGTATTCCCCGCTTATCTGGTTAACTATGACTTGGGAGTCACAGTAAACGATTACTTTCTCGGCTCCTGCTGCTTTTGCAAGGTCGAGCCCTGCTATCAGAGCTTCATACTCCGCCTCGTTGTTGGTAGTGGGGAATGCGAGGCGGACCATACACTCTACCGTGTCTCCTTCGGGTGACTGTAGTACGATGCCAGCTCCGCCGGCCTGTCTGTTGGAGGATCCGTCCACATGCAGGCTCCACTGCGGGGATTCCTCTGCCCCCTTATCTTCGCAGTTTGCGAATTCTGCTATGAAATCTGCCACAGCCTGTCCCTTGATAGCAGTTCGCGGGCGATATTGGATGTCGAACTCGCTCAGTTTTACTGCCCATAGTGTCAGGCGTCCGGCAGCATCCGGGCTACCCATTGCTCGTCGTAACGGCCTGTCGGTTAAGACAATAATTGTGTGAGCTTGAAAGTACGGCTTCAGTTTTCATGCCGCTGTAACTAGCGCGAAAGCAAGTTTCTCCATGGGTGGATATCTTTCTTCAGCCCCATGCCGACTAATGTAGTATACGGGCTTTTGTATTTTCCTTTCTTCTCTGACCAAGGCGGCGCTGACTGCGGCCGAAGAGACAGCAAGATATAGATACAGTTCTTCTCCTGGTTGTGAGGGACTTAACAATGGTGGGGAAGAGAGGTAAGCTTTTAATTCTTCAAATGCTCGCTGGCATTCATCGGTCCACTCGAAAGACCTTTTTAACGTGCGGAAGAATGGTAAGCACTTGTCAGTTGCTCTGGAGACGAACCTGTTTAGGGCTGCTATCTTGCCGTTGAGGCTTTGCACCTCTTTTACATTTTTTGGTGGTGCCATCTCCATTATAGCCCGGATCTTGTCCGGGTTGGCCTCGATGCCTCTCTGGGATACCATGAATCCTAAGAATTTTCCTGCCGTCACCCCAAAGGCACATTTTTCCGGATTAAGCTTCATATTGTAAGAACGAAGGGTGTCGAATGTTTCCCTGAGGTCTTCTAAATGATCTTCTTCCCTTCGACTTTTGACTAACATGTCGTCGACATATACCTGGACGTTTCTCCCGATCTGCTGTGCGAACATCTTGTTCATAAGCCTTTGGTAAGTTGCACCTGCGTTTTTTAAACCAAACGGCATTACCTTGTAGCAGAACAGGCCTTGGCTGGTTACGAAGGACGTTTTTTCTTGATCTTCATCGTGCATTTTAATTTGGTTGTAGCCGGAGAAAGCGTCCATGAAGCTTAACAGCTGATGTTGAGCCGTGGAGTCTACTAGAGAGTCGACTCTCGGGAGGGGGTAGCTGTCCTTAGGGCATGCTTTGTTTAGATCGGTGAAGTCTACACACATTCTCCATTTCCCGGAAGCTTTCTTGACCATCACTACGTTTGCTAACCAATCGGGGTAGTAGACTTCTCTAATAAAATTTGCCTCTCGCAGCTTGCGGACTTCTTCGGCTATTGCTTGATCTCGTTCCGGGGCGAAGACCCGCTTTTTCTGTCGAACGGGCGGAAAAGATGGTGATACATTTAGCCTATGTGCTATGACGGAAGGATCTATTCCGGGCATATCCTCGTGACTCCAGGCGAATACGTCCCGATTCTCCTTGAGAAATGCTGCAAGCGTTCGCCGAGTGGCGGGACTCGCGAGGGTCCCAATCCTTGTTGTCTGGTTAGGTACGAAGTCATTCAAAGGTATCTCCTCAAGCCTTTCGGCTGGCTCCGTTGCACTCCGGTGTTCTTCTATGTTCATGGTATGGAGGTGGTCATCCATTTCCATCATGGCTACGTAGCATTCGCGTGCGGCGATCTGATTTCCACGTAGCTCTCCGACCCCGTGTTCTGTTGGGAACTTAATCATCAAATGATATGTTGAAGTTGCCGCTCTCCATACATTGAGGGTGGGTCGCCCTAGGATAGCATTATAGGCGGACGAATGGTCAACTACGAGGAATGTTACATCTCTTGTGATCTGCTGGGGGTAGTCACCTGCTGTCACAGCCAATGTGACCGCGCCTAACGGAAACACCTTTGCACCTCCAAAACCGACAAGTAGGGCGTTCGTCGGGACTAGTTGTTCCTTGCTGATTTTCATCTGCTGATACGCTGGGTAGTACAAGATGTCCGCCGAGCTGCCATTGTCGACCAACACCCGATGCAAGTTGTAGTCCCCTACCCGTAGGCTGACAACAAGCGCGTCGTCGTGCGGGTGGTGAAGGCGTCGCGCGTCTTCTTCCGAGAACCCGATAACGGGGCTTTCCCTACGGGCTACATTTTGCTCTGGACCTGTCAACTGGACGTTTTGGATCATCCGGAGGTATGTCTTTCGAGCCTTTTTTGAAGGTCTGGCAGCGATCCCTCCTACGATCATCCGTATGTCACCAATGGGAGGTCTTGGACGGTCATTGTCTCGTCGGGGAGGGTGTTCTGGAAGTGCTGGATCCGCTCTTTCCTTGCTTACGAATTTCTGCAATTTCCCTTGCCTTATAAGGGCCTCGATTTGCTGTTTCAGATCGTAACAATCGGCGGTGTCATGGCCGTGGTCTCGATGAAAGCGGCAGTACTTGTCTTTGGAGCGCCTGTTAGGATCCCCCTTTAGTTTTCCAGGGAAGGTCAGCGCCCCCTCGTCCTTAATCTGCATTAGGACTTGATCTATTGGGGCGGTAAGCGGGGTGAAGCTTGTGAATCTTCCTCCCGGAGGCTTGGAACGCTTTTCGTCTCTTCGGTCTCCTGTTCTGGGCCTCTTTCTTCCTTGGTCTGGTCGCGCATCCTCCTGCCTTTCCCTTTTTCTTGGCTTCTCTTCTCGGGCCTGCAACGCGTCCTCAGCATTCATATACTTAGTAGCCCTGTAGAGCACTTCCGACATGGTCTTTGGGTCGTTCTTGTATAGAGAGAACAAAAACTTGCCCTTCCGCAACCCATTGGTGAAGGCTGCTACAAGTATTTTGTCGTCGGCTTCGTCAACCGATAGCGCTTCCTTATTAAAGCGCGTTATGTAGGATCGTAATGTCTCGTCCTCTCTTTGCTTGATACTCATTAAGCATGCCGTGGACTTCTTATACCTGTGTCCGCCAATGAAGTGTGTAGTGAATTGGGCGCTTAGCTCCTTAAAGGTGCTGATAGAGTTGGGCGTCAGTCGACTGAACCATATCCTTGCGGGGCCTTTGAGTGTTGTGGGGAAGGCCCTGCACATAATCTCATCTGCCACCCCCTGAAGATGCATCAAGGTTTTGAAAGTCTCCAGGTGATCCAAAGGATCCTTCACCCCGTCATAGCTTTCTATATTCGGCATGCGAAACTTGTGGGGCAGGGGGAAAGAGTTCACGGCCATAGTGAAGGGTGAATCGGTACGGTTGACTAGATCGTCAAGATCGCTAGAGACTCTCCCCTTGAGGGCGTTCATCATGACCTCCATCTGTTCCCTCATTGCTTGCATCTCGGTGGCAATATGTGGTGGAGTCGCATCCACGAGGGATGGCATGCTCACATGCTGCCTTTCCGGCCTGCTTGGGGCGTGGCTGCCCTCAGGTCTCTCCTGATTCCTGTTTGGAGCGCTAGTCCCTTCCTGATCTTCTGGCTGGCCATTTGGTGCTGTATCCTTCTGGCGCAGCTGTTCTTCCAAGTCGAGGTTCCGTTTGGTGAGACGCTCCACGGCGGCACCGAGAGTCTGAACTTGCCTCTCAAGGCTGACACTAGCTTAGCTGAAGGGAAGTACAAGCCGACGCCTTAAAAGCTGACGGATCTATGAAGACCATAACCTGGTCATCACGCATGGGTTTTAGAAATTGCTTGTATTCCACGCCCAGTATCAGAGTCCTATAAGGAAAGGATTCCGCAATCTACGCGTATAAGGATTCCTACAAGGAAAAGACTTCTACTCCAAGGAAAAAAGGTCCACCCACTACTACTATAAAAACCCCAATACCCTCATGAGCCGAGGTACGCATAATCAACCCCTCTCTAGCACTCTAGAGTTGAAAGAAGTTCTAACTTGACCTTCGGAGGGTATTTGGCCGGCACCACACCGGTGCTCTCTGTGAGGTCCTTTCCTTTTTGTTGTGCAGGTGTTGTTTTTGAGCGTACAAGCGTCGTGCAACTCACTGGTGAGATTTTCGGCATCATCAGTTGGCGCCGTCTGTGGGAAACGCTTTTAAGTGACTAAGCCACACTATCGTTTCCCGGACTAAAAGGGTTGCATGGTACTCACTCGCTCAATGGCAACTACTAATGACGTACAAGCGTCGTGCAACTCACTGGTGAGATTTTCGGCATCATCACAAACAAATAAAATAAAAAACAAAACCGTGAGGAAGGATGTATCTAAAGTAAAATATAATAAACCAAATGAAGGCTGGCACAAACTCAGCACGGATGGCTTCTCTTAGGGCAATCTTGGATTAGTGAGAGGAGGAGTAATCTGTGACCATAGAGGCTTATGGATTAAGGAATTTATGAGATTTATAGGTGTAACTTCTAGTGTCAATATAGAGGTTTGGGCTCTAAGGGATGGTTTATTAATGTGAATTAGTTTCAATTTATTGACGGTTGAAATTGATATTGATGTGAAAGTAATTTTTGAATTGGTTACTAAAACTTATAGTAGCAATTTACCATATAGCTCTTATCATGGATTGCAAGAGTTTTCTCAATCAAATCCCACAAGTGAAGATGAAGCATTGTTTTTTCACGAGGCAAATTAGTGTGCAAATGCTTTAGCTAACTTCAACCACTTTACCTTACCTTCAAACGTCATTGGCCAATCAAGTAGAGGTAGCATTGAACCGATCTTAAACTCAAAGAAGTCAAGACGGGAAGAGAAATGGGGGAGGTGATGCGACAGTTGATACACTATTATATTTATAATATTTAATTAGAAGTGTGAAATTAATGAATCCATGTTAAACAATAGCAAATCATAACATACTAAATATTGAACCATAATGAGAGGCACACTTAATTAAGGCCATAATGTGCAAACAAGGACCCTTGGAGTTTGGGTCGATTGAAAAGTGACCTTCTGTATTTCAATTTTATCTTGCTGACCATTAAGGTTTAAGAATTGTCCAAATTGACCTCTCTATCTTAATTCCGTTCATTATAACAGACAGAAAATGGTCATATGCTAATGCTATGCACATAAAATCTAAATGATTTTTTTTTAGTAAAGCCATGGAAATTAGTGGTACTTACAGAACACCCGATTGTAAGTGAACCACATAAGGCGACCATGGAGCTGAGTACAACAGTAGGTGTTGCTTTGGAATCACTCGGTGTCACGTCCCTCAGTTTTACACTAGACTTTGCTGCTAAAAGTCCGTCTTCCAGGCTCTCTGTTTCCATATTATCTTTGGAAGTATGTGGCCAAGAATGAGTGGAAGGATACATGGGGATCAGTGTAAGACTACTAGATATGCAGATAAAATCCACCCTATTTAGCTCACTTGTGAAATTGGCAGATATTATTTTACTGTAAAAAAGTTAATTTTCACAAATTTTAAATTGTACAAGTATGATACAATAATATTGTTAGACACGTGCGTACAAATAGATGTGCATTGAATGTGCAAAGCACCTCAGTAGGCTATTCATCCAAACAAATAGAGCACTGATGTGGTGCTGAGCTAAACTTCTCTGATATTTAAGTCAAAACTTACTGAAATCCAATATAGAAAATATATATATATATATATATATAATTGTGCGAAGTAGTATTCATTTGTCATATTAAAGTGTTAATTGGAGTCTCTTTAAAATAACACATTGTTATTGACCATGGTAATGTAGATACATTTAAAATCAATAATTAAAATGATAATAAATCTTTATTTAATGGAATATTGGGATTTGAAATCATGTAGCACAGTATAAAGTTTTTTATTTTGTTGAAATTACATCTAAATCAGGAAATTATTTTTTGTCTTTTTTAAAGCAAAAATTAGATCTCATTTTGCCCTGATAAAATTATATTTCATTTGATAGTATATACTTGCAAGTTTATGTCGGGTGTAGACATGTAAATTAAAGTCCTAGATGAAAAGTAAAGTTGAAAATATGTGCTTAGGTATTATTATATTTTTAAACCTTACTTCTTTTAAGTACAACTTGTAATATTGAGCCTAAAATAAAATAAAAATATTCCTATGCCTTTTATATTATATTTTTTTAAAAAATTAATGAAATTAAATTCATCGAAACACACACTTGATCATCAGGAAAATCAATTTATAATGATAATCCAAAATCATTGGGTGATAGAGATTTTTATCTACCCCTTTGTCGAGTTGAGCTTCTGTTGGGCCAACCAGTGAATAAGGATTGTTGGAAAACGTGCTGCATTTAATTTGGTAAGACAACAAGAGAGGGTTGTGGTAGCTATTGGGGACTACTGAGTATTGAGAGAACGTGGTCAAGTCCATTCCATAGCAGAAATTTGAGTCATGCCATGTAATCACTAGTATAAAAGTTTGACAAAGAGGTCGGGAGGTTCTAATAAACTCAACTAGTAAAGTCTTTTGTTGTTGAACAAGAAATTTGAGTTTCCAACCTTGCCTAAACTGAAAATTCATGGAATGAAAGCAGTAGGTGGGTCTAACAAAATTAGAACAAAATAAATTCAATAAGAATTTAGTATACAAGCCCTCTTTTATGGCCTCTGGTACCAATATGCCATATCATGCTTTTACAAGTAACAAAATAGGGATGCATGCACACAATTACAAGTTACAAGTGCTCTTTTCTTGTACCTTTCTCCTCATTGATTAACTCGAGACTTTCATTACCTTAAAAAGTCTCCCAGGTAGGATTCTAACTGCTGCAATTACACATATTTGAAAAAGAGAATGGTAAACTGAATAAAAAACAAAGAAATACACCCACAAATGAGAGAACATAACAATATACATAGTTTGGAAATACACATGTTAAAATATTAATTAATTGATAAAATCCATCATTTCTTAATAGTTTAAACTTTTGGAATAATTAGTAATTTATCATGCTATCAAAGCAAGTGGACTTGAGTTGTCTAAATGCCAAAAGGGGACTCTGTTCCTCATTAGCTAGGGGTCCCTTGACCCCGAATCCCTTCCATAACTAAGCCATATAGGCTGAATACACCTCCAACTCCAATATATAAGCAGAGCTCATCAATCCTCTTGAGTAAACAGAAATACTAGACACCTTATACACTTTATGATAGATGTACTTGTTCCCTCAATATACAGAATGAAAAGTCCATCTTATTGTAGAGAATGGGTAATTGAAACTTGTATTTCTTCTAGTACTCTCCCCTTGGTTTCTGGAACTAACTTTGCAACAAATAAAACAGCTGAACCGCAAACGCCCATGTATATGAAAAATGTTCCTGAAATAGCATATAGGCCAAACATTTTTTTAAGTATAAGCAAAAAGAAGAGAATGGGGCACAAAGAATACCAGAAAGAGTTACCTGCTGAGCTCCATTCCATCATAAAATTGAAACTGTATGTTACAATCCAAGAACATGACCAGTTTACTAAAGACACTAGGCTTCCAGCTGAACCCTTTACGTTAATGGGAAATACCTGTTACACAAATCTGATCCTTCAATCTAATTTAAAATGAAAAAACCTTCTTGTTATGAAAACTGACATTAGAATTTCATTAAAAGACTCTCTACTGTTATGAACAAGAAAAGCTACATACCTCTGAGACTATGAGCCATGGTATTCCGCCCATGCCTATTGAGTAAGCTACAGAATACCCCTGAGTGTGGTGTGGTGTTAAATAGTAAACATATTAGTCACTTAATTTGAACTACTACTTCCTAATATCTTGGCACAAAATTAGTGGGAATTTTTAATGAACAGCAAGTATTAAGGTCCTTTCTTCTTTTAAGAACCAAGTTATGATACAAAGGAAAAGAAGCACAGGAAATTGCATACTTTGGCATGCCAATGATTACAGCCATAGGTATACCCCCAAAGGCACAAGAAATTGAAGCTATGCCAGTGATTTTGGCCATAGACAAAGTCAATAAAAGCGTTTTGAGTCTAAGAAGACTGCCGGATGTCTTATAAGGTACTAATATTTAGGCCATAAGCGTTGAAAATAAGAACACAGGAAACTTAAACCTCTAGAGATTTCCATATTTTAAGTGGCATTTTAAGAATGTAAGGAAATGATAGAGAATCTGAGACACAGAAATTGTGTTACCACTACGCCAATATATGCCAAAATGGGAGTGAGCTCCTTCCACTGGTGGAGGTTCTGCTTATTACAAACATACTTTTTTCAAGAATGATTCTTTTACTAACAGCAATAGAAAAGAGTTGAAAATTAAAGATATTGAAAATTTGGATTTGGGAGAAACCTGAAACAAGAATGACAATCCTAAAAGGAAGCAACTGAAGCACATTCCAGCAGCAGATGCCTATAATAAATCTTGACTTCATTAACAATTAATTGATGATGTAAATTATTGCCTTAAAAATATATCCTTTGCCATCCTTACCAATAAAAGTGGTCGTCTTCCTAATTTATCCGTTAAGAGCACACTTGCAACAGTGGCTGGAATCTACAAACAAACATTTACACTTCTTAAAAATGTAACAACCAAAAGTCTTGATTCATTCTGCAGTTATATGTGTCAAGAACCTGGATGATAGCAACTGATATTGTTCCAATACTAGTTGAAAAACCTGTCATAAGCCAGTGATCCATATCACCCTTTCTGCATGTCTTTATGTTGTCATCAACAATGTATGGAAGCAATTCTAAAATCCCTTAATTTTATTACCAGCTTTGTTGAATATAGAGCTTGAATAAGAAACAATGACATTGTTCCCTCCAAATTGTACCAGTACCATCAGCCCAACTCCAACCTTATTAACAAATTTAATTCATTATAGTAGAGAGATTAGAGAAGCTTCGAAAAGGAAAAGGTGCAACAACTAAATTTGTTTACATTTTTTCATTCTAGTTAAGCTTACAATAAGTGAATGAGCATATCTTCTTTGGAACAAGTCCATAAATCTTGTTTTTGAGTTCTGTTTGAAGGCTTCTGTATACTCCTGCAAAACCAAAGTATCACATCTCATTTCTAATTGCGTACCTAAAATTATTAAAACATAAAAAACCAAAGATTTATGTTATACTTGAGGTTGTGAATTAGCAGTTCTTTTAGAAGAATAAGAAGTTAGAATTTACTCTGATCTCAGCTGCTTCTTGAGAAATATCAGCATTCCTTCCCCTAAGGTATTGTAGAGAAGTTTCAAACTCTTTCTCTTTACCTATTTTAGCCTGCAGGCAATTGTATTATCATTTGAACATTCGAATGGATGCTCACTTTTCCTTTACTGTGTATACTAAGGCTATCTATATATGTTACAAACTTACAATAAACTACAAAAGTTTTGAGATATTCTCAAGCATCCATTTTGACAGCCATGAAAGTAAAAATAGAACAATTAATCTTTCCCTTTTATACAATGGCACATCACAAACATAACATCTTAACTAGGATCGTTGAATTGGACTCACTAGCCATCTTGGAGATTCTGGAATCAACAACAAGCCTAGAAGTTCTAGTATACATGGAATAGTTCCTGAAAAAATTTAAGATCAAAACAAATGAAATTAACACATAGAAGTTTAATTCATTAAGATAAAGAAAAACTTAAAACAATTACCAATTAAGGCCAAGATGCGCCAAGTAATGACATTTCCAATGATAAACATCAGAGAAAGGCCGCAACATACCATCAACTGTACACTTGATGAAATTACATCTCCATAAACAATGAGTTTAGCTATTCAATCGAAACACCTTTAAGTGTTACTATACCTGACTAGCATTAGAAAATCCTCCCCTCAAGTTCTTAGGGGTTATCTCTGCTATGTATACGGGAACCTGTCTTGAAAACAAGAATTTGAGTATTAGTACTATCACTATTATGAGTTTCACAGATAGCTAATGAATGAAGTTAACTTATTATAATTACCGCATAGCCAATAAGCCCATTGCCAATTCCCAGAGACAGTCTTCCAAGGTCCAGCCACCAAGCATTCTAGAAGACGCATTCAATTGGTTTATTAATGAGATTGTACTGAGTGCACAAAACTCTCACTTTTGTGGAGTCTAGGAGGGGTGATTGGTAGATAGCTTTAACAATATTTTTTAGAGGCAGATTTACTATTGAGGTGTGAAAAGATAATTAAAGGGGGAAACAAAAGATCCAACTGACTTGCTCCATAATGATTTTAAAAGATCTTTCCATGATATGGATCTTTGTAAATATCCAAGGTATACAACCATTTTGATTTAAATGTTGGCAGAAACTTCAATGTAAGGTTATTATAAATGTTATTGTTACTACAATCATTCCCATTTCATATTTGGAGAACAAATTAGATAATGGCCATGTAACTCAACCAAATAGACATTAGAGGTAAAGTTGTTTTCATAAATTGAAGACCTACAACATTATTGAAGGGAAGGAAAGAAGGAGAAGATTAAACATTTATTTCCAAGGGAAGCAAACTCTTTATTTGAATTGAATAATTTTCTGAACAACTTGAATTTTTGGAATAATTCATAGCCTTTTATAAATAGGTTATCTTTTAAAAATTAATTATTTTAAATATCACGCGTACTTGCACATGCCAAGTGTGTGACAAGTCACACACGTGCATGTTCTAGAGCCTAGCTTTGTTAGTTATTTTATTTGTAGATTTTTGTGTTGCTATATATACCCACCAAAGGCTTTGTAAACTTTCAATGTAAGACAAGCCCAAATGCACAAAACCACTTCCTTCCATATCACAATCTACAAAATATGTTTTACCAATCCCCCACTTAGATTGTAATATTAAGTATCTAAATTTATGTATATCTAAGTCTATTATTTATTGTTGCTATGTTCCTTTTAAGTCACACAAGTGAAGTATTTTTGTCCACTTAGGTCAGTTTTGGTCCATTTAAGCCACTTCAGTCCATTTGATCCACTACCGTCCATTTGGTCTTTTTTGAACTAATTGGAGCTTCACTTAGCTCTTTTTGTAGGTTGTCTTTTCAGTTTGGGCTCAAAATTCTTTTTACTCCTTAATTTTTGAATTGAAAAATATGAAATTTTTTCCTTTTTGGGCTATACACTTTATTTTTTGGGTAAAAAATACAAACAAAATAGTTATTTAAATTAGAGATATGAGACCTAAAAAGAAATTAAAATGATAAATATTCAAAAGATTATCTTAAAATAAAGATTTCAATATTTGAAAAGAAAAAAATATACTAAATTCTAAACTTATATAATAATTAAAACTTAATGTAACATCTTACTTGTGTTCCATGGAATGAGGGTGTAAATCTTATTTTTAATATTCTTGGATGTGTTCAAATTAGTCAAACAATTATGGTATATTTAAAAAATGTTCTTTTTAATAACATTTTCTCTATTTATATAAAAAAATATTATAATTATGTATTTTTTTTTAAAATGCAAAGTACATTATATGTTCAATTAAATAAAACTTCAAAAAATTATAATAGAGCGTGATGCACTCTAGAGACATATGTTCATTGATTCTCTCAGTTATTTTATTTCTTTAAGTTTGTGTTACTTTATATACCTGCCATAAACTTCGTAAAATTCTTATGCGGGACAACCGGACAAGCCTATTAGAGCAAACCCATTTTTTATTTTCTTCCTTCAAAATATCTATCTACAATTAATATATATTTTTAACCCAAAAAAAAAAAAAAGTCGGACCTCGTCTTATTCAAAGTTATTTTCATAAATTCAAGACGTGCATGCAACATCTTTGAGGGGAAGAAAAGGAGTAAGACACACCTTTGCGAATGCTATAGCAAGCCACCCTGCAATGCTGAATATCTCAGAGAACCACAATGTCTGCATTACAACATCAAGAGTAAGATTCAAGAAAATTTTGAGAAAGCTGTAAATCTTTTTTGTTATGAAAAGCAGTCTAACTGCTTTTATATATATATATATAAGGGTGACCAAATTAAGAGTCTTACACCCCTCCTTCCAATAACATCAGCTAATTTTCCATTAACAAATGAACCTACTATTCCTCCTGCAGTTGCCATTGCACCGAAAACTGAATACTGCACAGTGAGTTTGGAGTGAAGGCAAGAATGTAATTGAATAAAAACACGGAAAAATGTGAAATAAATATGACAGTATATTGGAAAAATCAAGATAACAAGTAACAAGTTGTACATTAAAACACGATAGATGCCATACTTGTGTTTTGGCAGTGGGGACTTTTAGGTAAGCCCAAACATGGGCCCATACCATTGACTTCAAAACCCTCGCCTGAGGGATTTTTATCGCAACTATTCTAGATCCCCAACTTTTTTTTGTTAATTGTAAATGACTGTTTATTACTTTTATATAGATTTATTATTTTTTCTCCACCACTCATAATCTATTACGTCATAGTTGTGAAAAAATTGTGGTCCTAGATTTTTTTATTTTTTTTATTTTTATTTTTATTTTTGTTTTTAAGTGTAGCCTGTTTAAGCTAATAATTCTAAACAAGGATATGGAGTTGGAAATATTTCTTTAGAAAGGTTGACCTTTGTAAACAAAATGAAATTTTACAAAAGTCAATTCACAAAATATATATATATATATATATATAGACACATATATACACACAAACTCGTACATAGTTATAAAAACAAATCATATTAAACACATATTTCAAAAAGTTTATTGTTAGAACTAGGTGAGAAAACATAAAACTCCTTAGACAACATTTATGACTTATATCAAATTATTATTTTATTTTGGATTTGACAACAACATTTCTTTAGCCACATGCCTTAAATCTTCATTTCTCATATAATCAACATGAATTGAGACTTGGTGCAATACCGTTAACTTTTTTCTTATGTTATTGGATTCAATTGCACCCGGTACAATTTTTGGATTTCAAATTCTAATGGGTACAACATCTTTAGTATTGCATTTCAAATGCTAGATGACAACATTGCTATAGGATGTGATAATATGCCCTTTAGGATGAGATCCACTCATTGAATCCTCTAATTCCATCCAATTTTTATTTAATGTGACATTTTAAAATTAAATAAATAACAGATGTCATCCAATTAAAAGTGGGAGAGAATTGAAGGATTCAATTAGAGGGAATCTTTTTCCACCCTTATAATATTTTTCTTTATACATTTGATTGAGCGGATTTTAGGAAGTATGAAAAAAAGTAGAAAGAAAAGTGCAAAGAAAATGATAATTTTTTGTATTTGGTTAGGAGAGAAAACTGGTGGGGCCTAGGAATTTTCTTTCCTGACCCACCAAAAAGTAATCTCGATAAAATGACAGACTACCATTTTAGACAAATTTGTCCCCACATTGCTTTGTCTTTCTTTCTTCTTTTTTTTTTTTTTTTTTTTTTTTTTTTCAATATATGTTTTGGTTTTTTTTTATCCTTTTATTTTCCCTCATTTGTTTTTTATTTTTTTTCTCACTTTCTTGTACTTAAAAAAAGAAAAAGAAAAAAAAAAAAGAATTGCCATCAATACACAATTTTTTAATAAAAAAAATCTGTTTTTTTTTAGATTTATCTAATAGGAGTATTTGAGTAAATTTCACAAACTCTATGTTCTATCTTCCTAATTTCTTAACTATTTTTTTTTCTCCATCATTCCACTTTTTTACTCATCCAACTAAATACAAAATTAATTTTTTTCTATTATTTTACTTTTCCACCTTCTCAACGACACAGACCCTTGCGTTAACATTTTAATGACAAGTAATAACTCATCATAAGTCATAGTGTTGAACCCGAAACTTTATTTACATATGTAAATTCCTTGACCCCACATATGGACTATCGCTTTTTTTTTTTGAAATTCATATGGACTATCGCCTTGGATGGCCCTCTCTTTTTTTTGGGCATTTTCTACGTATATTAGGCCTACACTGAGGGTTTCTAGAAGCTACAAACGTTGGATTTGAATCTTTTTTGAATCTTGTGCCCAAAAATAATCTTAATTAGACTAGCATTCAAATAAATAAATAAATTGTTTCTTAGAATCAAATGAATAAATAGATAGTGCATAGTTACAAATATTTAATATAGGAATTTATTCCATTACTACATGTTATTAACTAATATTTTGACATAATTGTAAACTTTGCTAACACGCGAGTTTATGGGTCAATTATTAAATAATATCTAGTTAACATGAAATTTGGTGTAAGTATTAAAAAAAATGACAAAATTTAGATACAGTACCTTAGGTGTTATTCTTTAGATTTTTCTTTTAAGACTCAGCTATATGACTACTTAATTAAAAAATAAACTTTCATCCAAAAATAAAAAAATCCACGTGACAAAATTTTATAAGGAAAACCTAAAAAATAGTACCTAAGTACTGTATCTAAATTTTGTCCTAAAAAAAAATAAGAATTTATGATCTAATGATAGAATAGTTTAAAATGTTTTTTTTTTTGAGAAAATAATAGTTTAAAATGTTAATCAAATAAAAAAGTATTGAATAATATAACATGAACAAAATATCAGACAGGGGCAACCTTTCCCGTTTGTGTGTGTGCGTGTCTCTATATATATATGTCACTTGTTTATATTATAAAAAATAAAACTTATATTGATACTTACAGCTGCAATAGAGAGACCCAAGTCTTCCATAATTCCAGATTCAGCTGGTGATGAATATGCTGACTGCAAAGCAATTAACTTCTTCAGACGAAGTTTAGCGAAATCATTCTCCTCCATGCAATGAGCCGCTTTTAAAAATATAGATATATTTTTAGAAAAACATTTTTTACTTTTTTTTTATTATTATTTTGAATCCCACTTTATTTTAATTTTTAATATTATAAAGGCATCTATAATATAGTCTTAAACATGTTTGATTCGTAGGAAACTCATAGAGAACAAACAAACAAAATGAAAAAAGTAACCAAGAAAAGAAAACATTGAGTTTTTTTTTTTTTTTTTTTCCCCTTTTTTCTTTACAGTGGTAGGGCCACATTATTTTTCTTTTTTTGAAAAAAAAAATTAAATTTACTATATTGGATAAATGATACTGAAAAATTCAACATGATTCATGACTATTATTATTTTTTAAATTCTGATATTACTAAAAAAAATGAAACAAAGAGATAGACTAGGAAATCTAAAACATAATGAGAGACAACTTGATTACTAACGAAAAAAGGAGGCAGTTTCTTTTCCACTTATTTTTTGGGAAGAAAACGTTAATTATAAGAAGACCAAATGAAATGAGACAAATCAATCATTGTTCCAAATGCCATAATAATCTAGTTGTACTTACAGAACACCCCACAGTTAGTGAGCCACAGTAGGCGACCATGGAGCTGAGTATAACAATAGGTGTGGCTTTGGAATCACTCTCTGATACGTCCCTGCAATTCACTCTAGGCTTTGTTGTTAAGAGTCCATCTTCCAGGTTTTCTCTCTCCATATTTTCTTGGAAGTGCAAGAGGAGAATGAGTCAAAATATATAGACAAAGTCTTTAATATGAGAGTGAGAGAGAGAGAGAGTCCGTGCCTTTATGTGTATCCATTTGATATAAAGTTTGATAAAATTTCAACCTAATGTGCTTGCTCAAGATAATTTTTTTTATTATTAAATTAAGATATTAATAAGTTTTTAGTATAAATTTTTTTATTAATTGAGCTAAATGAATTTCACATTGGATATTTGTTTGAAATTATTATTTACGTGTATGGATAACATTATCTCTAAATTAATAGAGATTATTTTACAGAAATTAACATTTTAGTTTTCACAAATTTAAAGTTGTGCATGATACATCTAAAATTACTTAGCATAAAGTGTACTGCTTATTTGATAGAATGTGATGATTTGAGATTTCAAACGATGTGACACCACAATGGAAAAAGAAAAAAGAAAAAACGATGTGACAACATAATTAAACCTTTAAAATATGACTTTTAGCAAATAGAAAAACTTTAAAATTTGTCCAAACTCTTTCTTCTTAATCATAAACTTATTATTATTATTATTTTCTATTTCAAAGAAAAAAAGGGGGATCCAATTATTGCTTTGTAAAACACTAGTACTTCTACTTTATTCTGACTTATTAAAAAGAGGGGACTGTGTACGTTGCTCGACGGCTAGTCGGTTGCTCAAAAATATAGTAAAATGAAAAAAAAAAAAAAAAAAAAGGCATACATGGGCACACTCCTTAATGGTTTCCTACGTTTTGATATATTTTAACTAATGTTTTACCTTGATTAGGGCTATCCACGGGTCGGGTTTGTGCCCAACCCGGACTCGACCTAACTGCATCGGGTGGAAAAAAATTTAACTCGTAACTGACCCAGTCTGAGTTTCAGGTTTGTCGATTCGGGTTGTATCAGTTTCGGGTCCATATCGGTCGGTTTCGAATTCGCTAGAGTGGAGAGAAATTTGGTCGGGTTTTGGCTGAAATATTGTCAGATCTCGTCAGATCTAGTCGGATCTAACAAGATCTGGCCAATATTTTCCTATATCTATAAAGATTGGGCCGAGATCTTGATGGATCTGGCCGAAATATACCTATATCGTCGGACTTAAGAGTTTGGAGTCTTTGGACTTACCGGTTTTGGCTGAAACTCATGATTTCCGACGAGGGAAGAACAACTTATTGGGCAGGTCGGGTTTGTCGATTTCTCAGACAGCTAACCCACAACTCGAACTGATGGGCTCGGGTCCTTGCGCCTGCGACCCACGTTCGATCGAAACCAAGCTTTGATTGGGCAGTTTTAGGTGAAGATGATTGGGTTCCAGGCGGTTTGTCGGGTTTGAGCGGGTCGTGGATAGCTCTAACCTTTATATAGTTTATCCTTAATTTGGATACAACTTAATTTGTTGAAAACTGAAAATTGAAACACTGTAGCAAAATAATTTTTAAATGTGTAAATAATATTGTGGGACTCATTTTTGATATTTTTTTTTCTGAATAAAGTGGTTGTGAGTATCATGAACAGTGCGTGAACAGTGCATAAACAGTGTATGAACAATAACTTTGTCTCCCGTACAGTGTTATCACGTGTATGAACAGTGCCGTTTACTATTCATAAGCGCTAAAAGAGAGAGAGAGAGAGAGAGAGAGAGAGAGAGAGAGAGAAAACGCAAAACTTGTAAACGCAGAAATGCTAACTTGTATCCAAACGGATACAGGAAGTGAATACAACATCCTTCCTCATTTTTCTAGACCATATCTCTCTTTTTATTTATTTATTTATTTTTTTATTTTTTTACAACTATACTTTTAGATAGCTTATTTTTTAAACAAGATAAATCTAATGAAATAAACTAATCTATCCCTTGTAGTTCTGTTGGGGTACAAGTAGTCAATATGGGTTGTTGAAAAATGAAAACGTTTGTTACGTTTCATTTGGTAAGACAACGAGAGGGCGGTGGTAGCTTTTTGAGACCCTTGACAAAATGTGGTTAGCTTTTGGAAGAAGAAATGGGTTATGCATGGTAGTCTTCCAAAACCATTGAGAGAAGGTATTGGAATCTATTGGTTACGGATGCATGAGTAGAAGAAAAAAAAAAAAAGTCGTACCACGTGCTCAAATTTCCCATTTTTATGAAATCTAAGAGAAGTCATGCATGTGTGAAAGACAAGGAAAAAAAAAAAACTTGAGGAATTGGGTCAAATTTTGTTGGTCTAAATAGTGTCTTTAATCCTTATATGTTGTAGAACAAAACTTAGGTATAGTTCTTTAGATTACATTGACTAATTTAACACAAAATATGTGTTATCATCTCTCATGGTTAACTAAATTTACTTTGTGGCTCACTAGCCAATGTAGTCACGTTGTTAAATCTAATTGAAATACTTAAGGTATAATATCCATTGAATTAATTGTACATAAGTTTTGTCCTATGCTATATTATATCCCTTGCACCCTGCCCATGTTATGTATAATAGTGTTGGCAAATCCATGACAATAAAAGTCTTGATTGAATTATAATGTTTTATTTCAAGTTCAAGACTAAATCGTCCAAGATTTAGCTCAAATTAAAGGAAGTGATAGATTTCTTGACTATATCTAGATCGATCGAGAATTAAGAATCTTAATTCTCATTAGGCTCATTAAGTTAGTTGTTTAAGTTTTTGGAGAACTTGTGTTGTATGACATAAAAAGAAGCCCCAAACCTCTATGTTCACTACAACTGAGAGTTCAACAAGGGACTCAGGGAGAAGAATTTTCAAGGCAGTCTTTGCAATTGAAGTGATCACGAATGTCATTCATGCAAGAAATTCTAAATTAGATGAGTCTAAGTGGATTGGAGCAACTTGGGGTCACATCTCTAAATACTACTAGAGGTAGTAATTAGAAAAAAGAAATGATATATATATATATATATATTATAATTTTATAAACTTCAATTCTAAGCATAGAATTTTCTTTAGAATTAGTGATAACATCCTTTGGATTTATCCATTGATTTTTCGCTTTGTCAACAAATCTATAGTAGGGACGAAAGAGAGGTAAAGTGAGAAACGAGGAAGGACATGGGGTATTCCTAACATCATGACTCCACACGTGTCAAATGGACTGTTGCCAATTAGTGCCTTAAGCACCACAAGTTCACTGATAGTTGAACAGCCAATTGCCCCCATTGCAATCTTTTTTACTGAAATCCAGATAAAATTTTGTCAGGGTAGTAAAATAGAAGTGTAATTCTAGTTTCATATAAAATATTATAATTTTTGGTACAAAAATCTTACGTGGCAACTGCAATTAGTTATATGTTACTTACATATAGACTCACAAATTTTTATCCATCATTCATAGTTTGCCATGTAAATAGTTGTGATCTAAGTAGTAGAATTTTTGACAATAAAAAGAAGCATAATGGACTCACCGAGCAGCTATATACTACCAGTGAGTTCCCTAACTTCACCAATGACGCCAGAAACTATAGTTGGCTTATTAGTTTTCGCTTTTAATTCCTCACCTCAGTCACCTGACAAAGTGAAAGCTAAGGGCAGTTAATAGGGTTGACGCTCTCAAGCCCAAGCAGTAGGCCCAAGAAAGGAGACTCGAGCCTAGCAGAGTGAAACCTTGCAAACGATCTTGTCAACATTAGTTCTATCCAAGCAAAGTTAGTTGGCGACCAAGAAAATCAGTATAAATGGCGTGTTTGAGACGAAAGATTTCGTTGGATGTTCAATTGGTCTTTTTTTTTTTCTTTTTTTTTTTTTTGCTAGGTAAGTGTTGATGCGGGGGATTGGGATGTTCAATTGGTCACTCCCATATTTATTGTCACATTTGTACCAACCTTTGATTTGCACATGCAACAATGCATGGTGTTAAATTATTAATTTATATCTAATCTAATCTAATCTAATTTAATACTATATATAATAGCAGAAGTTTTTATTATGTGTTGACACGTAAGGCAAAAACGTCCCTTTAAAAACTGACACGTGTACAGCTTTTAAGTAAAACCAGTCGCACGTTATAACGTTTGGCTTTTCAAAACTCTGCCGCGCTTGCAATTAAAAAAAGATAAATTAAAAAGTGCAAAATTACAATGTTTCACCATGGTAAAACATTGTTTGGGAGGTGCGCTGAAGACCCTAACACAGAGAGACCGAGAGCGAGAGATCCCAACAATGGAGACACGTTTCAAGGAGAAAGGAGAGAAACCCGTTAACTCCTCTCTCTTCTCAGTAACCCAAAAATCAAAACCATATCCTTCCCCCAAAATCAAAATCCAAAACTTAGATGAGAAAGAATTTAGCGATTAGAGGTGCCATTCTGACGCAATCTTCGATTCTCAAACATTAAACCCGTCCAAATAGAAAGTGGAGAGAGAACGATAGAGAGAAAAATTCGATCAGCGATCAGGCATAGAAAATGGAGAGAGAAAAAAAAAATTGAGAAGACAGTCATGCTTCTGCCTCCATCAAACCCTGTACCCTCCACTGGTATAGTTTTTGTTTTTTGGTTCTTTAAATTTGGGGTCAAATATGATTGAATTGAATTTGGGTTTTGGCTTAGGTTCGGTTTTGAGTAAGGAATTTGGTTTATAATGGTTTTTAATATCAGTTACTTGGTTTTTCTTTGGGATATTTGGGTTCAATTTGTTTTGGGTATATGTCTTTACTCTTCAGATCTTCATGGACCAATTTGGTGCTGCATCTCAACAAAAATGTAACCAATTTTGCGTCTTCAGAAATTGAAAAGAGCCCTCCTTTTTGATCAAGAAACAATAGCATCTCCTACAATCTGACCAATTTTGCAACTATCAAAATTTCCAAAAAATGCATTTTTGTTTGATCTTTCATTGAACGAATATTGATTCTTGGCTTAGATTTTATTTGACAATGAATTGGGCCACAATAGATTTTATTGGTAAGCTCATATAAATATTCAATTCTTGCAATATGTGTTTTGTTGCTTGCTGTTGTGTCTATGATGTTTCTAAATTGGACCTGATTTGAATTTCTGGGTTTCTTTGAACGCAGATAAAAAGTTGCATTGTTCTACATATCTGTTTTTGTTGCATTCCACATGTTTGATGAAATCCCTCTTAGAATTAATATGTGATGTTTGGGTTCGATTTTTCCCACCCAATACCGTGATAAATCTATATAATTTATTCATTTATGAACAATGAATATGAACAAAAGTTTAGAAGAATGAAGTGTAGAAGATATCAGCAAGGTGGATAAATTGAATTATGAACCAAATGTGATGCAATTGGTAATATTACATAACATGTACATAGTTTTTTTCATGGCTATGTGATGGTGTGCTTACTTTTTGCAGACAGTGTTGCACCACAATTTCAGATGAATAAGCAACAGTCCTTCAAGAACTTCTCAGGCATTTTCTACCCAAACATCAACCCAACTGTATGTAATTGAAGGTCTTTACGTTATAAATATTTTTCTAATGGTAATGGTAACTACATTTTAATTTCATGCTTACAAATTGTTTGATAAAATTATAATGTTCCTTTTATTCTAAAATTTCATTCTATATTGTTCATTATACTTTAGGCCAAATTGGAACTCTGCATAAGACTAGAAGAATCACACAAACCATTATGAGGAAGGAAGACCAAGATCAATCTCAAAGAAAACAACCCATTTGGCTGGTCATGGATTCAGCTGTGGAAAGAAATAAGCATGAGCCTGAATCTTCCAGTCCAAAAGGAAAGTTATGAGAGATTGACTTTCAAAATACGGAACATGATATATTTTTCCCGTAACTCCTGTTTTGTTTGATCAATTGACAAAAGCATTCCTATTTTTTCTTATACTATGCATGAAATTCTTTGCTAGCTCTGTTTTGTGACATGAATTGGTATTATCTATGCTGGGTTACTTTTATGCTCCTCATTGTGCTTAGGAAGTAATAAATTGCTGCATTTTTGTTTATTTTGATGTCTGTTAGTTTAGATCAACTTTGAATAAGATTAGGGAAAGGCATCCAGTTGTTAATTAGAGGGCTTTGGTCTGTGTTTTTGCTGCCATTTGCAAGCATGCCTTCATTTGTTGGCTAACTCTTGCGGATAGACTTCCCACTCCTGACATGGTTGGTAAATGGGGATAAGTCTGACCTTGTATGTGTGTTCTGCAAGAGAAAGCAAGAGTCCAGAGATCACATGTTTTATGACTGTTCATCTAAAAAATAAATACTTTAGGCCAAATTAGTTAATTGCAAAATGACCAAATGTATGGGAAAGAGTCTTCCCTAGAAGATTGTAGAGAGTCCTTTCAACTCTATGCGCCACTTGGCAAAACCTAGAAATTTCTAAAGCCAAAAAACTAAGGTACTGAATTGCTTTAGGCAGAGCAAAAATTGACTAAAAGCCAAAAACACTTTTGCTTTGTTCATGACCTAATCTATGATCCTGTTGCAACAAACCATGCGTATGACCTAGGATGGTTTCAGATTTTAGTCTACCCCAAGGATTAAGTTTACTTGATTCTGAGGGATTTCAGCTGTGATTGGTGATGAATCTATAAATGAGAGTTTCAATTTCAAATGGTGTTTTTATATATGGTTTGTTGTCTCTTACATTTTTCCGCACCTGTGTTTGTAATGTTTGAGTTGCTATAGTAGTAAATTACCTATAACCAGTACGTTTTATTTTGTTGAATTATTATATACAAAATAGAGCATAAAATATTACTTTATGTTGTTAAATATAAGTTTGGTATTGCTAAACGTTCAAAATTTGTAATGGTTCATTTACATGCGATGTTTTTTGAATTTTAGATAATTATACTTAATTACCTGGCACACAATCACATGTTTTATAGGATCTTAGTTTTTAGCACCTCATTTATGTTGACTCTTCTTAGGAATTTTGTATTTACAATGATATATTTTCCTCCATATGTTAATGCAAATCAGTCATCCTTGACTTATAAGACCTTTGGCTACTATTTGAGAAGAGCTACTAAATTAAATTGAAAGGTCAAGAAAACTTAATTTTCCCTATGTATCTATTATTTAATTTGTAACTCTTGAAGCATATGGGGATTCTAAGTGTTTTTGTGCCCTCATCTGGCAAATAGCTTGAGAAACTTTTTGAAAACAAACAAATTCAAGACTAGGTGAGTGTAGGTGCTATTGGTGATCTTCAAAGTCTATTAACCAGTATAAGAAGTGTTGGCTTTAATAGGATTGATCCCAGAATTCTTTCTCAAGTCAGGTACTATGCAAATACGACATCAAACTGCCATGTGAATATCTTTTGGTCCTTTGTTGGTAGACAGGGGCTCTGTTTTGGTCCTGTCTGCATTGAATCTTTTATTGTGTTTGTGACCTGTCTTCTTTGTATCTAACTTATGTTTTGCTTTGTGCCTTATCAAAGTTTCTAGTTTACACTATATAGTAAGGGATGTGGTGGACACGCAACCAGTTTGACCAATGTGTTGGAAGACTGTTTTATGAAACTCTTTGATTCAACCACTATGGTGAGCACAGTAATTTAATATATAGTTAGACCATCAATATAATTTTTTCCCTTTTAAATTTTTCTTGATAGTGTTAGCACAAAAATTTCAACCTTTGGGTTGAGTAATAAAAAAAAAATAGAACTAAAATAGTTTTGAAGATTATCAAATATGGACCCTTTGATTCTAAAACTAAATGCTAATATTTATTTCTTTCAAGGAAAATGCAATTGTGGTTCCTAAGAATAGCAAATTTGGTATTTGAAATTGTCATGTAAGATTTAGATTGGTGTGTTTCAAGCTTATATGTGGTTTTTAATTTTAATTTTTTTACTTAGTTTGTTCCTGTCTTTTTTTAATTTTTTAAGGGGTAATAACTTGGGCTTAATCACAAACATTAAGAAAGATCTCTTTGATTTCAACTTTGAATATGTTCCTTCATACCCTCGCACAAATTATGATACCTCAAATTAATACTTTCCCCTGATTTTTTATTTCATAAATTTGTAACCATTTTTTGGTTTTAAACTTTTTTTTGAAAAATGTTCTATGGTCTCATGGTTTGATTCATGGTGGTTCCTAGGAATGGTAGATTGGTGTTCCAAATTGTCAGCTTATAGATTTTATAGGGAAAAAAAATGAAATTAAGAGATGAAATCTTGATTACATTACTGCAGGCCAAAATTGCTAGGTTTCAGATTTGGTGTGTTTCAAGTTTATATGTGGTGTTAAGTTATTTACTTAGGTTAGTTTGTTTCTATGAATCTCCTTATTTTTGTAGGTTCTTACTTTGAGCAAATTGTTAAATGCTTTAAATATATTTATTTTTGCAAATTACTAGAGAGGTTAGTAAACAGTGGATAATTAAGCCAAAACCGCATAACTTCACACCCCAAAGTGTACTTACCTAACACATAGTTCAAGCATAATTTTTATATTTACATTTAAATTTATCTACCACTTCACTAGGATGAACTTTTCACTTTACTTTATATTTACATTTGAATTTTAAAGGTATTTCTATAGTCTATGCAAGGTAAGGAAAGGACTACGTACATTTTTTTAGTATCATGCATACTGGAAATGTTTATTTTGTTAGTGAAAAAATGAGCTTAGATGAGTAGTTGGGTAGTTTCAAGGTAAAAATTTAATATGACATATCAAGTCTTATGTCATTATGGAATCATTAGTCTTTCACCATTGCATAAACCAAAGATTTTGTCATCCACTATCATGCACATTAAATTAAGCAAGTTTTATTTAGTTTGGGAGATGATGAGATATTCTTGAGGTTGGTTTGTATTTTTATAATTAAAATTGTCTTATCAAAATTAGTGCTAAATTTGTTGTCTAAATCTCTTTGATTTTTATCCTGTTTAAACTTAGGTCCATGGGTTCAATTTCTTTAACCGAAGAAGTATTAAGATGAAGAATGTGAAATGAACAACAATCTTGCTTCCCCACCAATTTGCTTTCAAGGAAGGACGATCACACCATTCTCTTTAGCTGGATTTTTTTTTTTCAATTGCTAGAAATATTTCTCTCCATCATAGCGGATGTTACAGTTTTAGTTGTTTAGAATAAGCTTAAAAGAAAATCTATTTGTAAGACAAGACATATTTTAATGTACCGCATACTAAAGTGTTATTTTTCAAAATTTATAAATTCAATTGCATTAGCTACATACTTAATTAAATTTATTTAAGTAAGACTTTTGAAACAAAATGTTTTCTCCAAATATTTACCTAAAATTATTTGAATATATTTGCTTTCTCGGATTCTAATTATTGTTATATACAAAAATTTATTTGTGGACTTACAAAATTTTCATTATTTTTATTTTGTTGAAAATAGATGTATTGTTTTTTTCTTTTTCGAAAACCAGAAAATACATGTACTTATGTAATTCTCGTGCATTTGCACGGGTTTAAAAGCTAGTATTACTAAAAGCTGAAGCGTAGCGTTTAATGTTGTTGCTCTCATGTTGCGCCACATTAGCTGTCACGTCATTTTTTTTTTCTTTTCTTTTTTAAAATATAATTTTCCCTACAATTTTAAAATAGGTTTTACAATTTTCAGCTTTATAAATGCAACCCACTACTTAATAGATTATCAAAAACAAAATTTTATCCTAATATTGGTTCAATTAATAATTGTTAAGTTTTATTAATTTTTTTTAGTTTACGTTTTTTTGGTGTTTTGGATTGTTCCTATATTATATTTATGATTGTTCCTAATACATTACTCATTATTAGATTAGATTAAATTGTAAATTTTTTTTTAATAAAACCACCATAAAAATAATTATTATGCGCAATGCGCAGATTCGCGGCTAGTTTTTCTAAAAGTTTAAATTATTTGAAAATAGTCATTTTAATCATTTAATCACATAATTCTAACACAAGATAAAGGGGCATCCACCAATTGCTTTGGGGACAGCACTCAAGGGTCATGTTTTCTCAATCAACCTGAGACGATGATGGGTAGTTAGAACTTTCCCAAAAGTGTTCACCAAACTCCACCCATAAGAGCCTAAAAATACCTCCTACTAAATCACTTAAAGCTAAGAATATTGTCACTTTGCAAATTTACTTTTCAAGTACTTCACAACTTTTAAGCTAATTTAACCTTGAGGGCTTTTGAGTTTTGACCAACCCCATTGGTTGGTCCTTGGCCTAGTACTTAGGTTGCTTTCTCCTTCACAACTTCTATTTGTAGATTTTGAAACATTGCTTGAAATTAAAAAAAAAAAGAAAGGAAAAAAAAAAAAAAAAATCCTCCAACAGATAATTGAAAACGAAATTATGAAGGTATCCTCACACATAGATGAGACATGTCAGACATAATTATCCATGTCTATTAGATAAACTCTGGAAAATAGCATGAGGCTGGCTCCCAGTGGAAAAGCAGTTTGGCTTTGCTGCATTTCCTCTCGAATACAACTGCAATATTGCTGACTGATAAGTGTGATCAATTCATAGCAGAGAGCCCAACCGAGGGTTTACATGGAGTTAGTACTGCTTAAATGTCATTTAATCCTTGGAAATAAACCAAAACTTAACTCTTAAAATCTTAATATTTGATTAAGATCACTGATGCTGAATTGCTGATGCATTGCATCTAGCACATGTTACTGCAATAATTGGTAGACTGTGTTTTTATGTTATTCATTGCAGAATATGAGTCAGTGATGCGTGTATTTCTTCCAATGTTCGCCCTTTAGTCTCTGGTACTAGTTTTGCAACGAAAAGAACACCAAAAGCACAAATGCTTGAATATATGAAAAATGTTCCTGAAAAGGCATGCATTGGTCAGTCACCACTAGGCATAAGAACTCTGGGAAACATAGAGGAAGTCAGAAATGAGGAGGGATCACCTGCTGAGCTCCACTCGAATAAGAAGTTAAAAGTGTATGAAACAATCCAAGAACAAAACCAACTGACCAAATTGCAAAGGGTTCCAGCTGAGCCCTTCACATTTATGGGAAATATCTGAAGAAAGAGAACCATAACTTGATATGAACTATAATTTTACGGTTATTTTGGATTTTTCATTGCAGTGAAGAAGAAATCAAGCCCAATAATTTTAACCAACCTCTGATACTATAATCCATGGTATTCCTCCCATGCCAAATGAGTAAGATCCCAGATATACCTGATTGCAGGATCAAATAGTTTAACTCTATAACCAAACCAGCAGGAAATAGGTGGAAAATCTTAAACAAAAACAATCATTAGACTTCAATGCTTTCTAAAAATAGACAAGTTATGTCAATTACAATATGTATCAAATTATCTATCAGTTTGTACACCAAAGTAGTGGTGGTAGTCATGTGCGAAGGATGAAATAGCTTTTTATTTATTTACTTGTGTAAATAGAGAAAGAGGAAAACCAAAATTGCATTACCAATACACCTATGAGCGCCAATATGGGACTGACTTCTTTCCACCAGTTATGGTCCTGTTCATGTTAAATTCAAAATTACTATAGTAATTGATCATCGATATAGAGGTGTTTGAATTTTATGATAAGGAACCTGCAAAAGGAATGATAATCCTGTAAGGAAGCAACCTAAGCATTCCCCAAATGCAGAAGCCTGCAAACATTGCAGATTTTAATAGTAAATATTTGGCCAACTGCTTTCTAAACTTGAGAGACATATTTATAGTCTAACCATCAAAAGTGTTCGTCTTCCAAATTTATCTATCAATGATGCACCCAAAACAGTTGCGGGAATCTGCAGAGGAAATCTCATTTTCTGAGAAGTTCACCAAACAGAATCACAATATTTAAACTATAAAGATTAAAGATTTACCTGAAGAATAGCCACTACTAAAAAACCAACAGTACTAGATATACCTGTCACAAAAGAAACATATTTTTATATGTAAACATTAGTTTTGTGCATTATTCTCTGTATGAAGTATAGTAGTTGTCTACAATTTACCAGCTGAATCAAAAATTTCACTCATATAAAACGTAAACACATAGGGCCCTCCCAATCCTTGCAGTACCATCAGCCCAACTCCAACCTATACAAAGTAGGAGTCACATCCATGGATTAAAACAAATAGAAATCATGTAGCACAAGATGGAGAATATAGGAGAAAAATTACATGGCTTACAATGACTAAATGAACATATTTTCGCTGAAACAAATTCAGAATTTTGTCATCTGAGATTTTTTGAAGATTTTCTATATAATCCTGTAAAACAATAAAATCCTGCTTTAATTTTGTGTAGATGCCAAAAATATGGTAATAATGGATAAGAAATTTTTTCTTAAGTGAAGAATGAAAATTGAGTAGTGTCTCCAAAGCGTTAAGTTACTAGATGTGTTACTTTGACTTCAGATGCCTCATGAGAAATATCAGCATTCTGTCCCCTAAGCCGCTGTAGGGCAGCTTCAAATTCTCTTTCCTTGCCAATTTTTGCCTGCAGAAATTCGCACTGATCTTGAGAATGTTGATGCATTCTTGCACTACTTTAAATGTGAAGCAGTGGTCCAGTACCATCTATTTAGAAGTTTATTGGTAAATTTGTCTTTAACATGGTTTTAACTCTGCATGTCCCTATATATTAAAAACAATGAGAATTTTATAAACAACTAGATGATGAGTTTAACAAGATTTAACTCACCAACCATCTAGGAGACTCAGGAATGAAAAATAGACAAAGGAGCAGTAACAGACATGGAATACAACCTGATGATGAAAATGTGTAGAAACCATTAGGAAGTACCATTGGTTTTGCAAGTATGAAATGAAACAAGTCTACCTATAATGGCCAACATGCGCCAGCTGATGAAAGAACCAATGAGAAAGGAGAAAGAAGCGCCATAACTTGCCATCGACTGTAAAATGAACGATATGATGGGACAAAAGAAAGATTTCATTCAAATGCAGGAATTTATAATGGCACAACTTACCAGGGCGATTGACATAAATCCTCCTCTTAGATTCTTTGGTGTTATTTCTGCAAGGTATATTGGCCCCTGTTGGCAGTGGGATGATAATACTATTAACCATTGCATTCATAAGTGTGTGAATTTCAAAATCTAAACCTTACAACATTTACCACAAAACAGGTAAGCCCAAATCCAAGTCCCAGTGATAGTCTTCCAAAGTCGAGCAACCATACACCCTTTCAGCAAGAACAGAACATTTAATACCATGAAATAAAAGCATACAAATAATGGACAATTAAAACTAACAGACCAAGACCCTAACTCAATTCAATATGCATGTTTCAATATTGTTTTTACTATTTTGGTACTCTTATCTAATAACATCAGACCTTCTATAGAATCAAAATATATATATATATATATGTATATACACAAACACAAAGAAACAATTTGTTTTCAGTTTTATTTTTTATGGCTCTAACATTTACTTCCAATGTCTTATATCAGAAATCTTGTAGAAGCCTTGGAGGGTGATGAGAAAGACAAGACATGAAACCTTGGAGAAAATTATTGCCAGCCACCCCATGATGTAGAACATATCCACAATCCAGAATGTCTGCTTCAGAAAATCAAAACATTAAAAAGATCCATGGAATTACTTGAGATTTAAAAGTACAAACTCATCACTATATATAGAGATGTTTATTTGGTCTTGAAAAACATACACATCTACGACCAATGAGATCCGTTGTCCTCCCACTTACTAGTGCCCCTATCAATGCTCCAATTGTCATTATTGATCCAAACACTGAGTACTGCACATTTGAGTGGAAGGGGAAGAAGTCAACTATATCAGCAGAAGTACCGGAAACAAGAGATTTCACTGAGAATTATAGAATAATTTATTAAACCAATTTAAGTGATGGTTGAATACACTTGAAATTATTTTTAACTTCCCCACTGCTAAGAAGTTTTCTTCCAACTTGTTAAAAGTGAAGTGACAGTCCTTTATTTGACGGAGCTATGGAGCGAAGACTAAACTTTAGTTTTGCTCCACATTCTGCAATTAGTGCGAGCAGAGTATTCATGGCCTATTATGCATGTTTACTATGATCCTTAAGACCATTTTTCTGATTTAGTTGAGCATGATTATTGAGTCCCTTAATTCTTTTCTACTTACTAGAAATGCCATCATTATTGCTACCTTTCCCTATCACTAATTCCATAATTTCCTTGCCCACATGTTTGCAAAATATAGGGAAAACTACATGTACTAAAATGAAGCATGAGCTTGAGTACCTAGCATTTAGCAGTTGTAAATCAAGTCAGTTGCAAAAGTCGTAGCCAACATTTTTCAAGATAAATTCTGAAAAAAATGTAATAATTTTGTTTAATTTTCCTGGGTGTGTGTGGTGCACATGTTTCTTTTAATTTGTATGTACCTCTGCTACAGTGAGGCCCAAATCAACAATGATTCCAGACTCAGCAAGTGATGAATATACTCCCTGCAAAGTAACCACAAACAGACAAACCTCAATTTCAATTAGTGTTAGCTTATCATGGAAGGCACAACCTCGGATTAACTCTAAATACTTAACACTAGCACCAAAAGCTGGTATTTTGTTGGTTTAGGATCAATGATTCAATCCTAAGGCCTATCTTTATCAAACCTTTATCATATTGACGAAGCCCTTGTATTTTAACCCAAATCATAATGGATTGTGGTGAAAGTAAGTAGGCCGTAACTCAAAATAGCACCAAATCAAACATAGTCCAGAGAAATAAAAAAGAAAAAGAAAAGAAAAGAAAAAAAAGGTCATAAAAGCACAGTCATTCTTCCAAAGAGAGAGAAGAGATAACGTCAATGCTATTTATAGGAACAACATTCGCCAATTTCAAATTAAAGTTGAACTATGAACTTTATCAACAAATTAGACTTGAGAACATAGTCTAAACTTTAACTAAGTGGACAAAATATGGTTGTCCCATGTCCCAAGAATCTCAATATTACTGATTTTGAATACTAGTAATTGTACTCACAACGCAGCCACCAGTGAAGGTACTGCAAGCAACCACAAAGGTGCTGATAACGAGAATAAAGGTGGCACTGGAATCATTTTGCCTAACAGCGGCACCAGCACCACTACTCTCACCATGGCCATTGCTATTGCTTATGTTATCAGGCTCTTGTTTTATAAGTAGGGGCTTTGTCACTAGTTCATCCTCCATATTTGCTTCCTTGGATAACAGACAGAGCAAGAATAGTGGAAAAGAAATTATCTTTGTATGTGTGAGTGGCACGCAGAGAGATTCTGACTTTAAAAGGATGATTATTGAGAGAGATATTTGTCATGTGGAGGTGTCATATTGACACATCTTTTTCATGGCATACTCATATGTTCAAGGGGCAGTTTTGTTAGGTGATCATGTATTTAATAGGCGCTACAATTAGGTAAGCATACATATCAGGCTCGCGGTCGATTTCTCCACATGCATACCTGATACCTTATTACATCCACATACCATTTCTAAGTTTCCTTCACACTTACAATCCTCATCTCATACTTTACAACTGTTATATATCAAAATTGGAATACCTTGGCCTCAATTACTTCACTGTGAACACACCCAGCAATCAGGATATTTGAAGTAACCTCTTATTTAAGAGCAACTAGCTGCAGGCTCACTTGATGCGTGGAAATATATATATATATATATATATATGTACACTTTAAATGGATTGTTAACTAATGCTCTAAGGACATTTGTTAACATATCTCTATTAATAATTCCTTGTCCCATGCATTGTTTGCAAATGGACATGCAGACAACTACGTACTATGAAGTAAAAGATATATATGTGGCCAAGGTTTACTTCGGCAAAGTTTTATAATCAAGATATTCAAGAGATTTATTTCATGAATAATATATGTAACTGTTTCAACAAACTTCCCTCTACGTACCTCAGCCACAGAAAGTCCCAAATCAGCAATAATTCCAGATTCAGCAGGGGCCGAGTACCCTGCCTGAAATGAAATGCAATCACAACGCGCAATTTCAGAGATGGAACCATATATGTGTGGGCCTATATTCACAAAAGTTTGCAATTTGACCCCACAAAATTTATACTTGGCCCCCCTCCCAAAAAAATTGACAAATTGGCCTATGAAACACCAGGGATAAAAAAAATAAAGCTGGACCATTTTGTTGTGCAATGAATTGTTAATGGGGGAAATGGGTATTAGAAATTGTGACTATTTTGCTGTGTAATGAATTGTTGGTAACATCAATTTTGTTGAAGTTTGTGGGGGGATTTTTTTATTTATTTATTGAAACTACTTTTTGGTACAATAGATTTATAAGATAGGATAATCATGAAGCGAAATAAAATTAAAAAAATAATTTTTATATTGAATAAAGTACAAATTAATAAATTAATTGAATTTTTTTATGTAGATTTAAGATAAATCCTTATAATTTATATTACTTTTATTTAATTTATAGATTATGGGAAAGCTAGCTACAATGTTTGATTTTTTTTTTCAAAGAAAAAAAATACAAATAATTAAGAGGCTAATACTGATGATTTTTAGTGTATCCCACTCTAGTATTAATATCCTAATTTCTTAAAGGTCTCAAATTTTTTTTTTTTTTTTGGAAAAATCACTAATAAAATTGGTATTAGTTCATTGCTGTGAGATCCCAAATGGCGTTTGGGAATATGAGATTATGATGTTAATAAATGTGATCTAATATTAAGCTTGGTCCCCCTTAGGTTTAAATATTGCTTCTGTCGACCTTGTAAAATTTCATTAATATTTGCCAAACCTATAATACGTTTTGGACTCATTATTTGCAATGGTTTACAACTTGGTGATGGGAAAAGATATACAAAGAATTATCTCATACATTCGATGCATGCACGTTGTATAAGATACCAGATACATGCAATAGATGTAAGAGATACTGATTATTGTCATGTATCAATGGGTCATCAAGTACCAAGGGGTCGTCAGACACCCAACGGTCGTCAGGTACCTTCCTTGACACCATGCAACATGCTCTACCTTGACAGTCGTCACGTATCAATGGGTCGTTAGGTACCAAGGGGTCGTCAGGAACCTAGCAGTCGCCAAGCACCTTCCTTGACATTATGCGACATGCTCTGCCCTGACGGTCGTCATGTATCAATGGGTCATTAGGGACCTAAGGGTCGTCTGGTACCTTCTCAGATACTACGTGACACATTTTGCCCTGATAGTCGTCACATATCAAGGGGTCATCAGGTACCCTACTCATCGCCTAGGACATGCATACACTAGCTCATCTAAATCGATGAGACACTTTTGACAGGCGACCCACTATGCTCGTCCAATCAACAAACAACTTGCACACTGATAAGGGTGTTTTCATCCAATAAAGCCCTTTAAGCACTTTGACTTATCAGGATGGAATACTCCGCCACTAACCCATTAGGGTATGTGCCTCTTCTGGTGGGACCTGCAACTACGGACCCATCGGGATGAATTGCTCATTTGACTTCCTTGAAGTCTCTGCCAATCGGTGATCCACATATGTGCTCGACGGATGGTGGCATATGTACCCAACAGATGGTCATGTCTTATCCTCCGTATTCATACTGACAAATGAATGGTCATACCAATGGTTGAGTAACTGTGTCTCACAAACCTTTGCGTATTCTCCATTCATGCATCCTTATATGGAAAGAACTTGCGCGCCACACCCAAAGACCATACTCCACGCTCGTGTCTTCCCTATATAGGAAGAAAAGCCCAAGATCCCGGGGTCTTAACTCCAAATCTTCTCTACAAGGAAAAACCCTACATTCAAGGGATCTTGGTCAGCTCTACACCACTATATAAGCACTGGGCCTCCTCTTCCTTAAGGTACGTACAATTTCCTAGCTCTTAAAATTTTGAGTTATTGGAGATTCTTTTATCACTGACCTAACCTTCGGAGAGTATTTGGCCGGTATACCATCGATGCTTTCTATAGGTTCTTCATTTGCTTTGTTCTTCAGGTATCTCATTCAACGTATGTGTGGACGATCAACTCATTGATGATTTTATGCATCATCAAGAGAGAGAGAGAGAGAGAGAGAGAGAGAGAGAGAGAGAGAGAGAGAGAGAGAGAGAGAGAGAGAGTAATCAGATACTTTACATTTGATAAAAAAGGTTGTGTTCAAAGTTTGATGCAGGAAAAAATAAGTTGGAGTTAGAATGTAATTTGAAATTGTCAAAGTGGGTCCCTAAGTATAATCTAGATGTCAACAAATGAAGAATCCAACAGTGAAATTGAACAAGCCAACAAGTGGACACCTCATGGACATGACAAGAGTCAACCAATGAGAAATGAACCAAATTTCTACAGTATTCTTGAAGCTTGTTGTCATCCTAAACTCTTACATCTATATATAGATGTGAGTTGTAAAATGAAGTATCTAACATCTGAATAGAAGAAACAATGAATAAAAATGACAATGAAATAATTATGCAGCAATACTCTATTTTTCTTTCATAACAGTAACATCTCTACAAAAGTAAAACACTAAATTCTCCTCCATGTCATATAATTAAGAATTTGCACCCAACAAGTTGATGGGTTAACTGTCATTCTGTCAATATTGTCAACTATATCATATCAGCTGCATCTATTGATCATTGATGGTGGGATCTCATTATTTGATTTGTTAAAAATGTCCTGTTTAAATTGTTTGTGTTAGAAATACTGAATAAGTATATTGTATTTCACACGTAATAGAATATACACGAATGCCTTTATATAGGAAGCAGAGTGTGCAGTACAAGTAAGTGTGTTATACAAGTAAACAAGGTGGGCCTAAAGCTCACATACCCTAATACACGTTAACAGCCCCCCTCAAACTCAAGGTGGATGTGAGACCAACTTGAGGTTGTCAACCAAAGTACGAAAACATCCTTTAGGATGAGACTTGGTGAAGATATTTGCAAGTTCATCTTTAAAGGAGATTGAGATCAGCTTGAGAGTATCATGGACAAGATGATAACGGATAAAATGACAATCGATCTCGATGTGTTTAGCCATCATAGCCAAAGGAGCTCAGTTGTGGTATCAGCAAGGGCACGATATTCTGCTTCAGTACTGGAGCGGGCTACATGAGTTTGTTTCTTGCTTTGCCAAGAACTCATAGAAGAACCAAGAAGAAAGCAATAACTAGTAGTGGATCTGCGATTAGTGGGATCTCCTGCCCAATCAGCATCAAAAAATGCACGGAGAACAAGAGGAGACTGGGCAGAGTAGAAAAGACCATGGAAAAGAGTGCCCTTTAGGTATCGAAGAATGCATAAAACAGCAGCATAGTGAGTCGATCGTGGAGCAAACAAATATTGGCTCACCTAGTGAACAACATAAGAAATGTCTGGACGAGTGATAGTGAGATAAACTAAGTTGCCAACCAAGCGTTTGTAAAGAGAGGGATTAGACAATGGTTTCCCCCTTGACGGAGTCAGATGCACATTAAGCTCAACTGGAGTGTTAACAGTCTTGCTATCAGGGAGTCCAGCTCGAGACTAGAGTTCAGAGGCATACTTGGCTTGAGTAATATAAATTCCATTTGTAGAACGGGTGATTTCAAAATCCAAGAAGTAGCTGAGATGTCCAAGATCTTTCATCTCAAACTATTGACTGAGAAAATCCTTGAATTCTTGAATGCCACTGAGGTCATCACCAATTATGATCATATCATCCACATACAAGAAAAGTAAAATGATGCCTTTGTCAGTGTAACGAAGAAATAAGGCAGAATCATAATGACTGGCCACGTAACCCAAGCGAGAGATGATAGAGCTAAATTTGGCAAACCAAGCTCGTGGAGCTTGTTTAAGGCCATAAAGTGCTCGTCGAAGGTGACAAACCTTGTTTGATTCAATAGAGAGACTAGGAGGAGGTTGCATATATACTTCTTCACTTAAATCCCCATTAAGGAATGCATTTTTGATATCAATTTGAAAAAGGTCCCATTTACTGGCAACAGCAACAGCAACAGCTAAGAGGGCACAAACAAATGAGATACGAGCAATCGGAGCAAAGGTCTCTTCATAATCAATCTCATACTCTTGTGTAAAACCTTTTGCAACAAGACGAGCTTTGTAGTGCTCAATAGACCCATCAATGCGAGTCTTAATCTTGTGATCGACTTACAACCAACCATAGATTTTCCAGGGGGGAGAGTCATTAAATCCCAAGTATGATTTTTAGATAATGCATCAAGTTCCTCTTTCATTGCAATCTGCCATAAAGGGTTAGTGGAAGCCTCATGATAGGTGTGAGGCTCGTGTAGTGTAGCAAGAGCAGTGTAACAATGATAATCAAGTAAATGTGTAGGAATGAATCTTACTTGAGTTGAGTGATGAGGTGGAATGTCTTGTGCAAGATCTTCAGGCGGAGCAAGAGCAGGGGACCCAAGCTTAGGGTTAGGTAGATCGTCTTTAACCTGTGCATCTTCCACATGTTCATTAAAGGGTGAACTAGGAAAGGGATCAAAGGTTTCTAGTGGTTGGACAGAGAAGTCTATAGAAGAATCAGGAGCAACTATAGGAGGATCAGGAGCAACTATAGAAGGAATATGTGTCTCATCTAGAAAAAGATCTAAAACAATAGAGGAAGATAGGGAGGCACAAAAGTGAGAGAGCTTAACAAAGGAGCGATGTTCCCAGAAGACAACATTGCGGGAGATACGAAGACGATGAGAGACAGGATCATAACATCGATACCCCTTTTGAGTTTCGCCATAGCCAAGAAAACAACAAAGCCTTGACCAAGGCTCAAGTTTGTTATGCTCATGTCGCTGAAGAAGAATGAAACAAGCAGAACTGAAGGAACAAAGGTGGTGATAGTCTAGAGGTAACCCAAAAAGGCGCTCATATGGAGTTTTATTTTGGATAACAAGACTTGAAATGCGATTAATAGCATGAACAACATGAAGAGCAGTTTCGCCCCAAAAAGGAGCAGGAACTTTGGCAGAGAGAAGGAGAGCACGAATAGTGTCAAGAATATGACGAAGTTTTCGTTCGGCTCTACCATTTTGTTAAGAGGTACCTGGACAAGTTAATTGATGAACAGTGCCATAAGAATGCAAAATAGCTTGGAAAGCATATTGAGTGTACTCAAGAGTATTATTAGATCGAAAAATCTTGATACGTTTGGACAATTGAGTTTCAACCATTTTTGCAAAATTAGAATATACTCGCAATAATTCAGAACGATGTTTCATATTAAAAATCTAGCTATAGCAAAAGTAATCATCAACAAAGACAACAAAATATCGAGACCCACCAATACTAGAGACAGAGGAATGCCCTCAAACATCAAAATGAATAAGGCAAAGATATCAGTGGATATTGATTCACTAGTATTGAAAGGCAAAGCTCATTGTTTTCCTAACTGACATGAAACACAATCAAAATTTTCTATAGATACTGAATCTAACAAACCTCTAGAAGCCAATTATTGTACCCAAGAGGAAGATGCGTGACCAAGTTGAGCATGCCAAAATGCAAGGGAAAGAGTAGAAGAAACTGCAGCAACTACAGCAACAGAACTAGAAGCAACAAGTGGAAGATGAAGGTTGTCCACGGGAAACATACGACCAACTCTAGGACCGGTCCCAAGCTCTTGTCTCGTCCTCAGATCCTGCACAATACACCTAGAATAATCAAAGATAATGCGATAACCCAACTCAACTAATTGTCCCACAGAAAATAAATGGTAAGAAAGGTCAGGAACATTAAAGACCCCAGGAACTGAGAGGTTGGAGTCGAAACGAAACCTATATTATGACCAAACGTTATGGAACCATTTGTTGTGCGAATATTACGAAGGTGTGGTACAGATTTAAGTTCAGAAAATAAGGACGAGTGAGGTGTCATGTGATTGCAATAAGCAGAATCCATAAGCCAAGAGGTAGAAGACATACTAGATAAAGCTAAGAGAGAAGAGGAATAAGATGCATTACCAACTATACGAATAACATTAGCGATGATATTTATAAGGTCATCTCTGGAAATGGTGAAAGTGGATCTAGAAGACTGAGACTGTGCAGAGACCGGAGCCATGGGTTGGACACTCTCAGTGTTAGCAACTCTAGCCACAGAAATGGAAACAGCTGATTTGTTGCATTGATAGCAAGTCTCAAAATTGTGACCAAAACATTTGCAAAAATTGCAAAAACGTTTATTGGATTGTTGGCAACGATTATTGCAATAAGAAGAAGACCTGTCCTTATTCTCCATTTAGAAGCAGAATTTGCAAAAATGGACTACAAACATGAAATCTACACGAAAAAACTGGGTAAGGAGCACCTGAATTGCAAAAGTCAACTTTGGCAAAAAAGTTAATGGTCAACCTTGGTCAAAGTCAACTCTGGAAGTCAACGGTCAACCCCGTCAATTCAACGGATGACGTCAACAAGCTAACTGGGAGATGACGTCAGCAGATGACAAGACGCTGACATCAGCTAGGGTTGACATGGCAAAGCTGTCTCACGTGTGTGGCGCGTGGCGTGCGTGAAACAGTAGAGACGACGCGTGAGTGCGTGTAATCGGTGTAGCATATACCGACAGCGAGTGGGAGTGCGTGAGATATCCGATAAAGCCAATTCTTTTTTGAAAATGTAGATCGGAGAAAGACGAGTCCGATGGTGGTGGAGGCAACAAGATCGGAGCAATACTGTGGCGCGTGAAGCATGTGGAAAATTTGGCCGAATCTTTTACCGATGCGTGGCTAGTCAGATGAGGATTTTCTCGACGGCGTTGTGTAGAGTGATTGAAAAGCTACACGATGATATGTCTTATGTCCTAATCGGAGGCCAGAAGTGACAGATTCGATGATGGTAGTGGTCTTGGTGGTAAAGAAGGAGCTCCTGGCGGCAAAGATTCAACCCTGAGGACCTTTAACAGCGGTGGAGTAGTCAGGAGAGGGCACTGAAAGGGTTTACTGGCCACAGAAGTTGAAGCAACAGAAAATATCAACAAAGACAAGACTGCAAGACACAAGAAAATTAGAGTAGTGGCTCTGATACCATGTTCGAAATACTGAATAAGTATATTGTATTTCACACGTAATAGAATATACATGAGTTCTTTTATATAGAAGGCAGAGTGTGCAGTACAAATAAGTGTGCTATACAAGTAAACAAGGTGGGCGTAAAGTCACAGTTTGAATTATAAGTATTCTCACCCAAGTATATATGGAAAGACGTGAATTACTATTTTATATGACATGGGGGTGCTTTTTAGGTATTTTGTAAGAAATTATGTTATGGTATAAATATATAATACTTAGTATGTGCTATAACACTAATCCAAAAAGAAGAAGAAGAAGAAGAAGAGTATTATACTAATTATGTGCTATAATGTTTTAGGAGAATCAACTTAGTTATGTGACATGTCATTAAAAAGAAAAAAAGAAAAAGCAAATTGTTAAAACTAATTTAATAAAAAACTATTGTTTGAGTGAATTGACAAATATGTAATTATTTCTAGTAATTTAAGCATATTTTTTTGTTAAAATTCTTGATTGCGACTTACGAGCTATTAAATTTACTTTTATAGAATTTTATGTTCCAAATTATTTGTTTCTTATGTCAATCTTAGAAAAATAACCATAAAAATATAATGCACCACCTATAAATAATTAATACATCAAAATAAAACCTTATTTATACTCTTTTTAATTACATATACACAAATTAATATAGGCTATATTATAGTTTAGGTTATTATATATACTAGTCGCAGACCTGCGCATTGCACATGGTTATTTTTTTTTTTTTATGATCGTGTTATTATTTGAAATATTTTTGAATGTATTACTACTTAAGCTGCATTATATATGTATAAACAATATATTGTAGGATTCATGATGATAGAAGGTATTGTCTTGGAATTAGATGTGGAAAGGATACAACTATACTTGGCCTTGTATTCAGTCCAGAGCTGATCAACCGTCTTCCCAAGTTAGTAAAATTTAATGAACTTAAAATTAGATAGAAAGGATTTTATAAATTTGAAGTTAGCGTCATGCTAGGTGAAAACTTTAGAGGATTGTAATTAAGTTGTTGCAAGTATTTTTAAATAAATATTAATAATAATAAAAAGGTCTATTCCTTTAAAGATAGAGATTAGTATTATAAATAGGATGAGGAAATTTTATTGTATTATGCTTTTTGGAAACATAATTTCTACCAAACTCGGTTGGCTAATTTGTACATTTCCAAGTCAATTGAGCACATTTTGCATGTTACATGTAATTCTTCATTTCCATATGGGTAAGGGCATTCACGATCCTAATGACCCACTCCATTTTTCTTGCATGCTTGGTTTTTTGGGATGCGAAATGTGTTTGTTCCAAAAACTGTATGTCGAAGGATTTGTCGATAGTTTTGTAGCAATTGTTTTCCATTTGGTTGGTTTAGAATTGATAATAGTAGTTGTATTCCTTCATCATTTGATTCGCATAACAATGCAATTGCCTATCCATACTTTGCATTTTTGTCTCTTTCTATGTTTGCTTGAAGAAGGATTTCTTTGCCCACTTTAGTTTGATATTGTACAAAATATTTGTGAGCTCCGACCCAAAAAAGTGCTTGTTTGTTTCCAGCCCTAAAGCATTGATGAATGAGTTTTTCTTCATCGTTTTGAAGGAATAAGGGGTTTTGGAGTAGTATAGTTAGATTGATGTGGTGAAGAATTTTTTTCCTTTTGGTTAGCCGATTGAATCGCTTGCAGCTGTTTTTAAAAATTGAAAACACATATTAAGAAACTAATGCATTAGAAAAATTGAACTGGTGAAAAAACATGACAATAATCATATACTAAGAATATATATATATATATATATATATTTGTATCATGCTGATTATGTAACATCATTCATGTCATGACTTTAGAATACACCATCTGTGTAATGCAGGAAACTTTAGTGTGAAGGGTCATAACCATAAAGAAAAACTTTGCATCTGTTTGGCCCCTAGGGACTGTATAAACTTTTTTTTTTTAATTGCAATATTTGATTGATGAAGCTATAAATATTTTTTTGTTTTAGAAATATAATGATGACTAGAGAATTGCGCATGCGTCATAGTAAAAAGTTAATAAAAAGAGAAAATTGAAACTTAGGATATATGGATCAACATTGTAATGAGAAAGAGAAAAAAAATAATATATATATATATATATATATATCCGCATCACGCTGACTATGTAATATCATTCATGTCATGAATTTGTTATACACCATTTGTCTAACGTAGGAAACTTTAATGTGAAGGGTTGTAGGCATAAAGAAAAACTCTACATTTGTTCGGCCCCTAGGGAGTGTATAATTTTTTTTTTTAATTGCAATATTTGAGTGACGAAGCTATAAATATTTTTTTTGTTTTAGAAATTTAACGATGACTATAGAATTGCGCACTACTTCATAGTAAAAAGTTAATAAAAAGAGAAAATATAAGATTTCAATATTTTGTGCCACAATTTTGGATGTGGTTGATTACGATTAGTAGAGAAAAAGTGGCCAGTTCATGTGAAAGTAACAAACATGAGATTTGACTTTAAAGTTGTGTACTTGATCTTGATGTTGCCTAAAAATTTTGGCGATTGTCTTCCAACATTGGAAAATATTTTGAGCAATAAATTTGTCGGTAATTCATGTTGCATGCTCATTTTTGTGATTGTGGAGAGTGTATTTTTATGCTATTTTTGGTGTGGATTTTTTTTGTTTTGTTTTGTTTTGTTTTGTAATTTATAGTGTTTTGATTGTTGTATGGATGAGTGATTGTTGAATTTATTTGCAATTATTTGTAATTATTTTTTTTGGGTTGTGTGTGTGTGTGTGTGTGTAGAAGCCTTTCATATACCCTTCTCTATAAATCTTAAATGCTGTAAATTATGTTTGACTGTTCAGTGTTTATTTGGTTTTTTTTTTTTTTTTTTTTTTTTTTTTTTTGGCATATATATATATATATATATATTTATATTGTGTGTGTATAGAAGACGAAGGTGTAAAGGTAGAAGTTGAATTAGGGTCTCCCTCAACTCTGACGCATTTCAATCCATTAATGCAAATATAATTGCCTGAGCAACCTCTTCATTGCAGGAAATGCACAATATTAAATCCTTAGAGAGTGCAGCAAAGTAAATTACATCAAGTGGGGCTTTAGCATCATTTAAGATAGGATGCAATTTACTCCGTAATTGTTAAAAGAATTAAAATTTAGCTTTCATCTGAAAATTATAAAAAGATAATAGAATACTAAACAATGAATGTTACTTTTATTAATTACGGGCATAATGCATAACCTTATTATTGTAAATATTACAATAAAATTAAAAACATTATTTGTGACGTAGAGTCATCCCTTATTCAAAGGCCAAAACGTTGCTTCGGTTGCAACTTCAAACTATACCTGCTCCCACATTTGGTGTTTGAAGTTTAGCTATTGCTTTCCATCCAAAAAAAAAAAAAAAAAAAAGGTCAACTACTGCTTTCAGCTTCCTTGTGATCTATCTTCCTCTGTTTTCTTTCACTGACCAAGAAGGCATTGCCGAAGCAATCCGTTTTGGTATTGCACGAAAGATCATTGAATTATTGGGCTTTGCTACTTTCAAAGAGATCGGATCCATTTGGGGTACCGCTGTTGAAGATGATATCGAGAAATTGAAGAACACTGTTTCCACTGTTCAAGCTGTGTAAGGTGTCCACGTGCAAAAGATGGTCACTTTGTAATTAAACTTAAATGAGTGAATTTCATGTAATAGGAGTAGCTATAGGTGGTGGCTGGTATTGATTTTATTAGTGCTAGTGCTTAATTGGACATCAATTTGACTTTCCAAAAAACTTTTATTATTAATGAAGCAAAGTCTTTTATTTGACTTTTTTGGGACAATAAGAAGATATAATAGAACCTTGAAATAAGTTCATAAAGGGAAGAAAATATAAAAGTCCAAAATCATTTGCGTCTTTGAAGCTTCTTCTTTTTTGATGACTTGTGTTTTGTAGATTTTCGACGATTGATTAGATCTCAAAGGAACATGTTATCGTCACTTGGTTCTGCATCTTCAACATTAGAGGCAAAACTCATTGATGGGATGGCACCATTATTGTGTTCTTGTTATGATCTTTTTTCATCATTATTTGTTCTTGTTAATGGTTTGGTCTGCACTTTTCTTGACTTCATAATTCTCCAATGCTTCCTACACCAAAGAATGTTTATTAAAGTACACAGTAGATTTTTTTTTTTTTAATGAATTTGAAAATAAATGTAGAAGTAGAAAGCTTACTGTTGTGATATCACCATTTGATTTTTTTTTTTGGGTGGGTCAACTGGATCATTATTTGTGCCTGTGGATGGTTTTGTATCAAATACTTCAAATGTGTTTTTGTTAGAAGTCTAATCTGGAGTTTCCTTGATTTCATCATTTTGCAGTGGTTCCTAAAACACAATATGTGGTTTAAAACATAATATTTGGATTTGCAAATAGGCTTAAGTTTGTAATAGTTGACAGCTTACTGTTGTAATATGATCAAGTTTAATTGCCGTTTCGTCATTTGAAATGTTGTCAAACACCTTTTCAATTGTATATAATTCCCATCCTTCCTTCCAATTATAGTTGTTAAGCTTTAGTTGGGACACAAATGTTTTTGCAATGAGCTTCTCTATTTCATTTGGTAGGGTGGAATTTGCGTTCATCTAATAAAATATTAAATGTAATTTTGTATATTCTTTTCAAATTAAATGAAAGAGTATATATGCTAATTGTATGGTCTTACAGATGCATATTTGTTTGATAGTTCTCTCGCTGTTGTGTGAAGTAATTTTTCAGCTTCCTTGTCAAATAAAATAAATACAGCACGCTTTGTTCCACCATCAACGTTGAGTTGAATTCTATACCTGTATGTATAAATATATAATTTGTTTCATTTTTGTTTGATAAATATATATATATATATATATATATATTGTCTTATGTTTACATATATTGAATGGTTCTAAAATTGGTAATTTACATTTTACCTTGGAATTGGAAAATTAGAGTTACTTTTGCAATGGCTGCACCAAAAATCATTTTTAGATTTAACATTTTTGTTGCACTTTGCACATCCGATATAGTACCATCCAATTTTTTTTTTCAATATTTTCAATTGTTGCAAGGCATTTGAAGACATTTTCCTACAATATAAAAGGAAAAAAGAAATGTATTTAGTGTTAAGCTTATTGAGAACTAAATATAGTATTGGTCTAATGTTATTGGGAAAGAAATGTTGAGTACCTGATCATCTAACGTCCATTCCAAGGATGTTATTTGCTTGATTGTTCTTCTATTTCGTGCGATTCTTTTTTCAACTGATACTTCTTGCTTGAATTGTAGAGGAATGCCTTCAATTTCAGTCTTTTCCACATTTCTTTGATGGTAAAAGATTTAAATCAAAACATAGTGAATAATTATTTGATATGAAGATCGTATTGTACTAAATAAAAGTGTCAAGATTATTTTTAAAATAATAAATTAGAATAAAAGTGTGGTATGGAAAATCTAAATACCTATCAATCAATGTTGCATTTTCAGGTATTTCTAAATTGATGTACACTTTTGTTGCACTTGTAGATGACAAATAGTGTTCTCCTGTATTTAATATGTTTATTACGTAAAAGAAAAGATATGTTTAAAAGAAGTTATTACCTCTAAATGTTTTCACAATAATAGATGTCACTATTATGACAAAGGGTCCTAGATTGTTGGTGTAAAAATTGTCCTCAATTTCATTTGATGTTGGTCCCTAGAGAGTAATTCTTATTTTGATTTCTCTATGGAAACAAATATGTAAGTGATAAAGGATTTGAAGTAGTCTTATGCAATGAATCCATATGTACATGCTAAAGCTTACTCTGGATTCATGATATCTATATTTCTCATTGGTCCTTGAACATGAACATTTTCTAGTGGTCCAACACCAACTATCTTTCCAATGATGTTTGCAGCAAATAAAGTTGATTAAGTAATTTGAAACATAATTATTTGAAAATAAATTTGATACTTTTTAGGCTACCTACCAATTGTTTGTTATTGTCGAAGCGATCAACAATTGTTCGGTAATCAACAAATTCAAATTTATGCTGAGAGATAGTAACTTCAGCCTCTTTTAGCTCCTCAATAACTGTTGTACGTAAAAAGTTTATTTTCATGTCTTTACTTATAGGCCAATAGCTATCTTTTTCCTTGTAAGTATCTACTCAAAAATTGGATAGTGAATATAATTGTCCTTCTTGTAGTTGTGCCTAAAACTTCTTAACATTGTTTTTTTGAATTGTCATGTGTATTAATTGTGTCATCCTAGTACTTAAATAAGGAATTTGTTAGTCACAATTTTAGTTTTAAGGTGCGAGTTGAGTAAAGAAAATATGACAAAATAGATTCTCAATTCAAATCTAACCTGTTCATCTATAAGAATCATGTCCAAACTAATTAGCTCTAGATTTTTTCGGTTGACAGCTTCCCACATTCTTGAAAGTCTGACTCTTACCTTCCAATTCTCATTTTTATCTGAAAGTTGCTTGATGAGATTGTAACTCATTTTTGGAATTGATAATATAGTCATTAGTTGGACCCAATTGAGTTGAACTATTGTTAGAATGGAAATAGAGTAATGAAATTGAACGCTTTATATAACTAAGCATATCTAAAATTTCTAATGATCTTTATTCATCTTATGAAATAGAAATAAATAGTTTTGAGATGTAGTATACGTACTTTGTTCATAAGGAAAATTTATTATCTTTCCAATATCTTGTAGCTGGAAATTCTATCTCTATTGTTGCAATGTACGTTCTCTTGGTAGTTGTAATTTGTATGGTATGGTTATGAAATAGAAACAGATATCATAGATGTCTTAAATAGTTATAGATGTGGTTACATTAGTGGTATGTTAAAGGTTCTCCCCCTTCCCTCTAATGTTTCAAGGGAATCTGAAGGTATTGATTTATTTTAGTCTCAATCAATTAATGATTTGGTTGTAACGGAAGTAATAATGGCCTTACTTTTTAAATATAATGTATTTATAGTTAGGTCAATTAATTGATACCAGGATGAAATCTAAAGTTGATCTGCGCAAAAAGGAGATATAATTTAAAATTTATATTATATATATGGTGCTCTTGCCTTTTTGAATATAGGGAGTCATTGGTTAATTAGGTGGGTTTTTCTTTTGTAATTTTGTTCTGCTATTGAAGGTTAGTGTTACGGATCTTCCAATAACATGAGGACATAGGACAAAAGGGGCTTCTGCCCTTTTTGGGCAAATTAAATAGGAAAATGCCCCCCTTCCCAAAATAAATAGGGAAATGCCCATTTTTTGAAAATTGAGTTTCTAAAAATCGAGTTAGAAAAAAAAAATTTCTAAAGCTCTATAGCGGCGTTTTTAGAGAGCCTATAGTGACGTTTTAAAGACCTATAGTGATGTTTTTTAACTCAACTTTAAAGAAATCGAGTTATAGGTAAAAAAAAAAAACGCCACTATAGATTGATTTCATTGCCTATAACTCGATTTTATTGAAGTTGAGTTAAAAAACGTCACTATAGGTCTTTAAAATGTCACTATAGGTTCCTTAAAAACGCCGCTATAAGGCCTAAATCGATTTTTAGAAACTCGATTTTCAAAAAAGGGGCATTTCCCTAATTAGTTTGAGAAGGGGGGCATTTTCCTATTTAATTTTCCTGAAAAGGGCAGAAGCCCGTTTTGTCCTGAGGACATATAAACCAATTTCTAACAAAAAATTTGTGACTTTTTAAAGAGTAGAAAAGAGAACTGCCGTAATTATTTTCTTCATAATTTTCATTGTTTAGTTATAAATATGTAAATTAAAGCATAAGAATACATAAATGCAAAGTTAAATGTAAATTTAAACCCATCCATGATGAATATGTATAGACAATTTTTGAAGTTTTTAATTTTGTATGAATTATTATTTAATTGTCTAGTTATTAATGTCTAAATTAAGTAGATGAACTTTTTAAATATAAAAATGAAATACATGAATATGTAAAACATGCTAAGCACCTAGCAAATATGGGAATTGATGGAATCCACATCAGTTAATTTTCTGATGCCACCACCAAGCTCTCTAAACAACTTGGATATCCAACCAACGTTGTCACCTTCTGGAAAACTTCAATTAGTACCACCACACTGAAAACTTAGTTTTCATAATCATGAAGTTGATCATTAAATGAGACTGAAACTGTGAGGGTAAGGGTAATTCAAAACTTACAAACCAATGTTGAGTAGCCTACTTGTTTTCCTTGCAATTTATAAAATAATTTGAATTATTTTTAACTGAGCTTCCTCTCCCTCCAATCACTTACAAACCATTCTTTTCAGCCTTGCTGTTCTGTCCTTTAGAGTTGGGTTTCCAAAAAGTTTATGACTGGATGGTAATAAGCCTAGTCATTGCTTTTGAAGCACTTATTGCTCATTGTTTTCTTATCTCCAAGCCTAATGTTGCATTGAATTGTGAAATAATTCCAAAAGAACTTTAGAATATGTGCACGTGATGATGCAAAGAAGTTTTTTTTTTTTGAAAAGATTTTTTAAAATTTCTTTTTTCTCAATTAGTAGATGCCAATTCTTAGGATAGAGTCTTAAAATAATTGGCCACAAAATCAACTATGTTGAACTTCATATTTGTGGATTACAATTTTTTTCCAAATTGTCCTTCACAAATGTTAAATTTTCTCATATTCATTTTGTAGGTGTGTGACTTTTTTGGACCTCACTCCATTTACTAACAAAATTATTGTTGAGTACATTTGGTACATGTTCTTTCTAATTTATATTTGTAACCAACTCCTGGTTCAGCTCACTCCATGTGAGCACTCTTTAAATATAAAATAATCTGAGATAATTTTGAAACAGGATTGGAGGGTCTGGGAGTACTTCGAAAAGTATTATGTATATAACCATGTTTTGAAGTTTTTCCCTTATTAGTCTTTTCCTCAAAATAATTTTTGAACCCCACCAGCTCTTTAATTGGTGGCATCTTTACTGACCGAAGAAAAGAAAAACTATAGAGTTGTTTTTGTACGTGGAATGAGTGGTCTGGGAAAAAACACTCTTGCCAAGATGTTTATGATCACCAGCAGCAAGTCAAGGATCATTTTAAGTTTGAGAGAGAGAAAAATGAATAAATAAATAGTGTTGAATTTGAATTTTGATGTGATAAATAAGAAATGAGATGCAATGAGAGATGTAAATTAATGTGTTGAAGCTAAAATATGTGCTTTCTTAGAAACATGATGCTAATGATCCTATGGATCTTCATGTTTATAATTGTAGTTTATTTTTTATTATTAATGAGCTATAATACAAAATAAATATGGTAAAAAAAAAAAAAAAAATTTGATGAAAGATTCCTTAGGTGCAGTAGTTTAAAAAATAAAATATCATATAGAAACATGCTACTTCCTACATTCTTGCCTAGGCAAAATACAAATAATTCAGGGAAATGTTTTAGGAAGAGACCTAGAAGAATGCAACTTACAGCAATTACAAGTTCATGTCCTCCCTCTGACTTATTGATGCTTTTAGTAAGTGCCTTAATGCTACCATAACTATGAGTAAGTGGCAGGTTCTTCATACCTAGCAAAAATTGTAACATAGTTTTATTTTGATCACATGAATTTGCAAGGGGAAAAAGGGAAAAGGGGAGTGAGAGGAGGAACAAAGGATGGTCATATGGAGAAGCCTAGTGATACTGCAAACATACTTCACATTTCTCAGGAACAATGTTAATAAGGCAAAATAATTTTCAAGGCACACAATGATAGCATGTCAAATGAAATTTAAATCTAAATTGTGCCTAAAAATAAAATTTCGTATGTTAACCTTAAGCCTATCCCTCCATTTCTTAATAGGAATTCTTGAGCATTTATTCACAACCATAATGCGCGCATGTTTTAATTTTAGAAGGAATCATTAGTGGAGATGCTTTAGAATAATGAACTGATGAATCGGCGGTAATACAAATAGGCAGCATCAAAATGATAATTCTAAAAGAATATAGCAGTAACGGAAAATGAGGACTCATGGGTTCTGGTTCCACTCTAGATTCCATTTTCTAAGTTTTGCATGTTTTAATTTTAGAAGGAATCATTAGTGGGGATGCTTTAGAATAATGAACTGATGAATCGGTGGCAATAAAAATAGAAAGCATCAAAATGATAATTCTAAAAGAATATAGCAGTAATGGAAAATGAGGACTCATGGGTTCTGGTTCCACTCTAGATTCCATTTTCTAAGTTTTAATTAAATTATTAAACTCTTTTGAGAATTATGCAGATCTAATATCAATTGTTGGAAGTGGATATCAATCTAAGTTATACCACTATTGAGCAACATAAATAGCTCCTATTTTTGAAACGGCATTCATACAATCTCACAAACACATCAATGGCATGCTAAGGATTATGCAGTAAAATTATGCAGAATTATGCAGAAAACTTACTGCAAAAATTGAAACACCAAAAACAATTTGTATTCATTCTAAAACCCAATCCATGTTATACAATCATGAAATTGAAGCACGATCTAATATCAATTGTTGGAAGTGGATATCAATCTAAATGATGTAGTATACAATGGTAAAATAAAATAGTTTTTTTGGCTGCCAAGAATTATGCAGTAAAATTATGTAGAAAGCTTACCAAAAAAATTGAAAAACCAAAAATAATTTGCTTTGATTCTAATATCAATTGTTGGAAGTGGATATCAATCTAAATGATGTAGTATACAATGGACGAATTAATGAAAAGTACAATCTAATCAATTCAAGAAATGGAGTCTTACATGTTGAAATACGTTGGAAGGTGACTTGAGACGTGCCACCAACACTTTATACTTCACTACTTCAAAGCCTTATATTCTTCCAATAAGCCACAACACATTCAAAAAATGAGACCTGAGATATTTCCAAATAAACCAAGGTAAAATAAAATAATTTTTTTGGCTATAAAATTATAGCACTATTGAAACGACATTCAGGCAATATCACAAACACATCAATGGCATGCCAAGGATGCTCGTCTAATATAAACCAAACACAAACAAACGAAAAAAAGGGTCTCATATTAATATAAACAGAGCATAAAAGTTTTGCACCCAAAAAAAAGAACTGAGATGTAGAGATACCTCAATGAAAGCAGGGAAGTTTTGTTAGTATTTATACACAGTGTGGAAAGGAATAAAGGGAGGAAGGAAATTAGATAGGCAACCGTTACTGCGAAACGGTAGAGCAGGAAGGTGGGTAGCTTTCAAACTCTCTGTTTTCTCACACAATATCTGAAGGCTTCTACGTTGTTGTTTTTTTTTTTTTTTTTTTCCCCTCCCTTTAAGCTTCCCTCTACATTACAATCTTCAAACTCACTGTCTACTCATGTTTCTGGTTGGACACACAAAACCCTAAATGCTTCCTTTTTTTTTTTTCTTTTTTTCTTTCTTCCTTTACCGGCTTGAACTTTTTTATTTTTTATTTCTTTTTCCTTTAAGTTGAACTGAAAAGGCTTTGGGTTAGGCTTGATAGTGGAACTAAATAAATAAGAGGTGGGCTAGATTAATTATACAAATTGATTATAGGGTGATAGTGGAAGTAAATACATAAGTAGTGGGCTGCATTTATAGGGCTGAAAATTGTAAAAACCATTTTAAAATTGAAGGAAAAATATTAATTTTTTTTTAAAAAAAATGACATGGCAGCTGATGTGGCACAACGTGAGAGCAGCAACATTAAACGCTACACTTCAGCTTTTAGTAATATATAGATATAGACTAGTCAATAAACCGTGCAATGCACGAGTAATTTTTAGGTACTCTCGGAGAATACTCCAGCCTCAAAGAGTATCTAAGAATTTTCCACAATGCACATATATTTTCCTTATTATTTATCTTAGAATAATAGGGGAAAAAGTAAAAGAAATAAAAAAGTAGATAATGTCAATTTTTTCAATAATAATAATAATAATAATAATAAAATATATCTTTTTTACATTTCATTGAATGTATATTACACTAATTCCACAAAAACCTCCATCCAAAGAAAAAAAAAAAGTACCATCGAGCACCTTTGGAATGATGGAGGGAGCTTTAAGTCCATAGGAGGGAGTTTCACACACATATACACATAGATTAAGATTTTTATCTCAAATTAAATAAAAAAGGGTAAATTTGCACCATGTAAAAAAATAAACAAAAAGTAGTACCAAAATTTATGACAATATAATAAAATCATAAATAAGAAATAGGTATAAAATTAAAAATTAAGATGCCAATGCCAAGAGTTTTTTAGCTCAAATGACACATTTTGCTTCTACTATTTCTAATGAAGATTTCTAGGGTCTAATCCCTACCCAAACTTTTGAATTATCAAAAACAATAAATAAATAAAAAAGGTGCCCCGGGGGGGGGGGGGGGGGGGCCACGGGGATGCCAACTTTAAGCCTAATGTAGCATGTAAATTTGATACAATCAAAACAATAGATGAAATCAAATTCTTCCAAGTACATCTGTAAAGTTATGGTTTTTACATAATATTTATGTTGACCGTATTCCATGACAAAAAGTGTTGTAATTTAATTAATTTATCTCATTGTATTTTATGGTATTTAATTGTAATGGATTTAGTATAAAGTTGGTGAAGATTGCTCAAGAAATTGATCTCGTGACTGGCTCGGGATTGGAACACCCGCAAAAGACCACGTGAGGAGCACATGAGGAAGTTCATTGACCAGTAGAATTTTAAGTGTGATTTTTATACCCTTCACCTATACTATATATACCGTTATTACCTACAAAATTGTAAGAAGGTTATATAGAAGAAAAATTGTAGAGAGAGGTTTTCACAATACCCACCTTTTAAAGAGAGCTACTCATCCTCAAGAGAGAAATTCTTGTAGTCTCTTCTCCTTCCAAACACAATCCATACCCAAATTGAGTGTTGAGAGTGTTTTGGAGATTGAAAAGCATTGGGTTTTTGACAAAATAAGCCAGTGAGGCTTGGTGGTGCAAATTAGCTCAACAAATCAACGTAAAAACCCAAGCTTCTTGTATTTTGGTTCAGCCCATCACATGAAAGCTTCAAGAAAAGCTTGCTCTCTCCAAATGGCAGGGAAGAGCTCTATTCCTTTAGTCAGTTTTGGTGTTTGGAGTTTCTTTGGAAGATTTAATTGGGGTGAGTTGGGTCTGTAAGCTTTTAAAGAGGTAACATTTTATGTCTCCAAGTTTGTTGTGTAAGATTAAGTTGTGTGATAAAACTTGAATAGAAGATCACTGTAACTTGACGTTTATAGTGGATTATTCAGGGCTCAACATGTAGGCCAAGTGCTGAGCCATGTAAATCTTGTATTTACATAATGTTTCAGTTTATGACTTCCATATGTTTGATCATTTGTCTCTTTAGATTCCGTATTACATATGTCGCTAGCTTAGCCTTGGTACTCGTTATGGTTAACTTCCATTACCTTTTTGTTGGTAAATTCACATTTGGCTGATAATTTTGGGGCTGGGGGAGACTTTGGCCTCACAAGAAAGTGGGTGGCTTTTCCTAACAAAACAAGCTCAGAATGGCTCACTTGAGTGGGCTTTAATCTCTCTCTCTCTAGCGTGCCTTGTTTTGTTCTTCGAGTAGGCCAAAGACAGACTACAAGCAATATCTCTGAGCATCTGGATATTGTTCATGGCTGATTGGCTTCCTTGATTGGGCTTGTTCTCGCACAAGCAATAATCTTCAGTTTCTAAATTTCTGATTTATTTTTTTGTTCCACAGAATGATCAAGTAACACAGACCCATTCCAGATTACCATGTCTTGGTATTTACCAATTTAAATCCTAACATATGCTATTCTAGGAGCTAGAGTTATACACTTAAGACTTGATAGGCATTATTAAGTCCTCTCTTTCTTTATTGAGTTACTTAGGAAAAGAATGGATAAATTAAACAAATAAATAAATAAAGCAAGTGGTATGCTGAAATTGTGGGAGAAAGACCAAATTGGTGGTAACATTCATGTTATAATTTTTACCATATCATAGCAGCCATCAATATGGCTAGGTGCACGGAGAATGAGACCAAAGAGCTATTTAGCGGAAGGATCTAGAATGAAGTAGTAATGCCACTCACAGAACACCATGTTCATAACCAAATGCCACAGACAGCACTAGAAAGGGCTCACATGAACCTAATCTTTCATTAAAAATATTATTACAATATTTCTCCCTAATCTTGAATTTGTGATAAGATTCTTTGATGCAGGCAGATTAGTGTGCTTCATACATGTCACTAGGGTAACTAGTATCACTTTCCGTGCTTGCCGGTCGCTGCTTGGTGATCCTTATTGCAGAATATGAGTGAGTGATGCTTGTATTTCTTCCAGAGTTCACCCTTTAGTCTCAGGTACCAGCTTTGCAATGAACAGAACACCCAAACATGACATGCTTCCATATATGAAAAATGTTCCTGAAATAGCATGCATAAAACAATCATCAGTATTCACAAGAATACCGAGGAGAGAGACAGTGTAAACAATCTTAAACATAAGAGAGTGACGTAAATTAATAAAGAAAAATGAGAGACAAGGAGGCATCACCTGTCGGGCTCCATTCTACTAGAAAGTTAAATGTGAATGAAACAAGCCAAGTGCAAAACCAATTGACTGCATTGCAAATGCTTCCAGCTGAACCCTTTATATTTATAGGAAATATCTGAAAGGGAGGAAAAGAAATCATTTTACAGGTGCTACACTCTAATTGATATATGTGTTACAACTGTGGATAAAGTTTCATGCAAGCTACAGAGTTATCACTCAAAAAAGTTCTTACCTCTGATATTATAATCCATGGTATTAATCCAATACCCAATGAATAGGATACCTCAAAAACCATAATTCAGAAACCAAGTAGTTCAACTAATCAGAACTGAAATAGCAGGAAAATCAAAGGCAATAAGAAAGGGGGAAAAGAAAATGGTTTAATAAACCAAGTAGTTTAATGAAATTGAATGAAATCCTTTCAAGCTCAATACAGTAGTGGAAAAAGAATTAATTATTGATTGAATTTTCTTCTATATCTATATTCTATAGTTAGAAAAAGTATAGGAAGTTTGTAATTACAAGTGCATTACCACTATGCCTGAAAGCATCAAAGTAGGAGTGGCTTCCATCCACCAGTTAAGGTTCTGCTCATGGAAGCATAAAATCTATAATTACAAACTCATCAAAAGTAGACACCACACCAAGAACAAACCTTCCCCTTTAAAAAAAAGGTACAGATGAATCAAAATTCTACGCTAAAAGAGCCTGCAATACAAATGATAGTCCAGTAAGAAAGCAACCTAAGCATTCCCCGGTGACAGAAACCTGCATATGAAATTGCAAAGTTTAGAATTAATCTACACAGAAAATCTGCACTATTTGGATATGCACTAAAGGGGATCACAACATTTTAGTTGCACCTAAAATATTCAGAACTACCTGAGGAATGGATACCACTATAAACCCAGTAATACTTGGCACACCTGTCATAAACCCATAATTTTATAATTAAATTTCAATTCATTGCCTTTCATATGTCCCATCAAAAGCATCATTATAGTCACATTTTTACCAGTCAGTTCAAAAATTTCATTCATATAATATGCATATCCATTAAGCTCTCCAAATTGTTGCAGTACCATCAGTCCAATTCCAACCTATATCAAGTTTGAAACATATAAATAGATCACAAATCCATGTAGCAGAAATGGTGAAACTTGAGACTACTATTTACTGCTCACAATGAGTAAATGAGAATATTTCTGCTGAAACAAGTCAAGGATTTTGTCTTCTGGGATCTTCTGGATGTTTTCAGTATAATCCTGTCAGACAATAGAACCTTTTCTCATTTTCTTTCTTCAAATCTAAAGTTATAGAGTTAAAAATATTCCTTTCTAACAAAAATATTAAGTTACTGTGTTACTTTGATATCAGCAGCCTCTTCAGAAATATTAACATTCTTTCCCCTAAGGCGTTGTAGTGCAGCTTCAAATTCTCTTTCTCGGCCAATCTTTGCCTGCAGACATTTAGCTAAACATTTGGAGCCCATTTGTAGGAACATATTTTAAACTTGCAAGAGGTTTATTGAATTGGATGTGAACATATTATAACTCAATTTTCCCTAGATAAAAAAAACTAAATAAGAATTAGAATTCGCTGTTTTTCTTTCTCCTCTTAATGCACCATGTATGTGAACAACATTTACACACTAACAGATTTTTGAATTGCACTCACCAGCCATCTAGGGGACTCTGGAATGAAGAATAGACCAAAAAGTAGTAATAGACATGGAATAGCTCCTGAAAAACAAAAACAAAAACAAAAAAAATCATAACCGTTATGAAACTATACTGTTGAAATATAATATAACAGGTGGAAGAAGCAACCTATTAGAGCCAAGGCACGACAGTTGATGACAGAACCAATCAGATATGCAACTGATACACTAACAGGTATCATTGCCTGTGTAACAGACAATAAGGAGCCACATAAGGCAAAAGTACACATTGAAGCTAACATATTGTAATTTAAGGATAATTTTACCATAGAGACTGACGTAATTCCTCCCCTAAGATTCTTGGGTGTAATTTCTGATAGGTATGTAGGTGCCTGTTCAGCAATGGAATTTAAATCCCATTATCTATCATATGCACTTTTAAGTTAATGCATTTTGAAATCCAAACTTTACAAAAGTTACCACGTAACAAGTCAGTCCATATCCAAATCCCAAAGACAGGTTTCCAAGGTCGAGCAACCAAGCACCCTTTCAAAAAGTACTGAACATTTAGTGAATGGGTTGAAAGCAAATAATATGATATATGATTTTAACTAACAAATGTATCCTAATAATGTTCAAAAATTATTTTCCTCGACTCTTTTTTGCCTTTTTGGAAGTCTTATCTAATTTTTGGAAATTAATGTATAGAAAACATGTACTGCTTATGGTTATTATTATTATTATTATTATTATTATTTTTTGGTAGAAATGACACCTGCGGGGAATTTCCCATTAAAACAAGAAACTCCGAACAGAACCATAAAAGACCCAAAAGTTCTCTGCTTTTCTGCAGCGGCACCAGCTCTGCGTCAAAGAAACAGAGACAGTTCTCGACAACTATTAGTATAATGCAAGAAAAATACCATATCACATTTGTAACACATGATAGTACAAGGTGGTACAAGATAATACAAAGACAATACAATGAGTCAAAAAGTGGGCCTAGGCCTGATATTCTAACAGCACTTCTCAAATCTCACGGTGGAGTGTGAGAGACTATGGATACAAGATCATCAAAATGCCCTCGAGAGGGTGACTTTGTGAAGATGTCTACAAGTTGATCATGATGAGACCAATAGAGTGGCATAGTGGATAGACCGTAAGAAGAAGGTGACAATTGATCTTAATATGCTTGGTCCGTTAGTGAAAGATATTATTATGAGCAATCTAAATGGCACTCACTAGCCCATGCAACCAAAGGAGCTCCAAGATAGTATTGGTAACAGCTCAATATTCAGTCTCAGAACATTAGAGAGCAACAAAAGTCTAATTCTTGTTGAACCAGTATAAGGGAGGAGCCAAGGAGGAAGCAATACATGGTGGAGGGACAGTGATTGGTAGGGAAGGATACAAAGCATATAAGCATAGTGAGTAAAGCGTGGAGTTGCCATGAACTAGCTCACTTAATGTACGGCTTATGGGATATTAGAGCAAGTGACATGGAGAGAGGGGATCCAAGCTACGAATGAGCTTGCAGTACAGAGTGGAATCTGTTTGTTTATTTAGAGCCCTTGAAAATCAGATTAGTTTAATTTAATGAATTAGCCAAGTAGTTACATAGGTCAATTATTTAGATCGAGGTTAAACTTATGCAATCATATTACTTAGTGCAAAAAATTAAAGAAGACAGTAATATGATAATCTAAGAAAACCAAAGAAACAAACTGTTTTAAGGTAAAAACTTGATGAGGATTTAACCTAACTATTTTCAAGGTAAACAAATCCACTATGATAGAATAGAAAATTACAATAGATTCAAACCCTAAATCTAAAACTGCCTCAAGTAGAACTTGCTAACACGACCATGTGCAACTTCGAATCTACGGACTCTTCTATCTTGGATTTGCTCAACACAAACTCTCGATTTTTGACTTTGAGATCCCACTCAAAGGTTTTAGATTACCATCAGTAGTAGATCTTTATGTAGCAACTTGTTTCCACAATTTCTTGATTGTAGATCTCGTTCCGGTAGATGCTGGTTGAGTTAGAAGGTACAAAAATCTCTCAAATCTCATAGGAGTAACTCACAAGTCTTCCAAGAAACTCTAAAACATAATTAGGGTTTTCCATTTGTACCTTGTAGTGTAGGATTGAAACCCTGAACGTTTTCGCGGGCTTGGGCCTGATTTAAAATCTGCAGAATCAACTAATCTGCGATTTTTCGATCAGTTGAGTTTAATTTTTGATCGGTTGAGCTTCACAGAACTTGAACTTTCCTTTCGGCAGCTTGAATGTTCTTAAATCTTGATTTGTACAATCTCGAGCAATGTCTAACACCTAATCTAGACATGTTTTTGTTCTTGGTTTGTCAACATACACAAAATGAGAATCTAAATGTTTAATCCTAAACATTTAGAATCTAATAATCTCCCGCTTTGGCAATCCGTGACAAAACACACGTACACATGAATTGCTCAACTCAAAAACTAACCCAATTGCAAAGTATTGCCCTAATACAATTCTATCACAATCTACTATCTATTCATTGCTAAAATAGGTAGTAATTGATGAAAGAATTAACATGTAAATTTCTAAAACACTCAAAACAAACCATAAACGCATGTGTGGCCCTAATACAATTCTATCACAATCTACTATCTATCCATTGCTAAAATAGGTAGCAATTGATGAAAGAATTAACATGTAAATTCCTAAAACACTAAAAAAAAACCATAAACGCATGTGTGGAAAATATAGTGTAAATCAAAAAACTGAAAAAGTGAACTTGAATTCACCAAATATAATTAAGAGACAAATATCAAATGAAAAATATCATCATCAAAGTATCAACATATCAAACCATGTTTGTGAAACAAGAGCAAAAAATACATATCAATTATAACAAAAAATATATATCTCACTTCCTAGCTATCTCTCCTCCTAGCTATAAAAGCTACATCAAAATGCTCTCCCCCTAAGTACAAGAGCTATTCACTATGTACTCCCCCATTTTGTTACACATTGCCAAAGGCAACTATCAAGAATCAGAGGGTGGAGGAGTTGGAAAGCACTCCCATACTTAGTAAATTCCGCTCTCAAAGTAACAACCTTAGTAATGAGCTCATCCAAAAGTTGTCCATGTACTGCCTGAGTAGTCATGAAGGTCTCCATCATGGCACAAAGAGAGAGAGAGACAGAGAGAGAGGAGGAGGAGGAATAGTAGGATCAACATCACTAGTCTCAACATCGACCTCATCAACACCATCAACAACAACAACTGTAGGATTAAAAGGAATCTACTCAGCAAGCATATCTCCACTCGTGGTCTCTTGGATAAACCAGCACTTGGTTCAACCATCTTCTTTTATGCTTGTCGCTATCTAAGAAAAGAAGATCCTATAGGTGTAGTGAGATGAATGGAATAAGAGGCAGGAAAAATCCTTAAGCACTGGATAAGCTAGGACCTTACTAATGAAAACAGGAAAGAAGTGATGATGCTTCCTAGACTTACTCCTATGTACTACAACTATAGTTTGAGTAAAAAAAGATGGAAAACAGGTAGGACCATCAGTACTAAGAGCATACAAAAATACACATCTATCAATAGGGATAGTATGCATATGAGAGATTGGAAAGAGATTGTGACATGCTATCCTAAACAACATGTAGTTGTACTCTGTCAACTCACATTTAAGTCTTGGTTCAGTTCCTCAAATGACAGATCTTCCATAAAGAAGTGTCATAACATCATCAATATAAAGAGACTTAGTGTATGGATATGTAGGTCTATGGACAAGAGGCACACCAAGAGCTTTAGATACCATTTGCTTAGTAATCTTAAACTCTTCACCTTGAATCCAAGCAGTCAAAATGTGACCACTGGATGAATCAGACTAAATAGAGAGATTTGAATAGAATTCTCTAGCCAAAGTAGCAAGAGGGGGTATTAGATCATGACAAAGAGTCAACCAACCTTTAGACTTTAGATTCCTACAAATAGAAGGATCTAACTCATCTAGAATGACTTGTCTTTCACCCTAAATAGACCTATACTTAAACAGAGTATCAAATTTTTGAAAATTTTGAAACACATGAAACCTAGTTTGGTTAAATACCTCAATTGGTTCAGAAGTAGGCTCAAAGACTCTTTTGGCTTTGGTCTTAATGTTTCTAGACTTCTTAGGGGCCATTACTAGGATCTAAGGAGTTGGAAACAAGAAGAAAACAAAACACAAAAAACCAAGGTCAGATTGCATTAGAGAGAATTTTAAAACAATTTATATATGCAATCTTCAAAATCTATATGATGCATGATGCATAGACACAAGTGATGCATGAACTAATGCATCAGCAAGTTCAATTTTCTCAAAATTTTGAAAAATTGACCCATAAAATCAAGTTTTATGAAAAAAACCCCAAAATTTGAAGAACATAAACCCTAATGATGTAATTGAAGGAAAAGAGGGAAGATTTCATGATACTCTGCTTGGCAAACAGGTGGATTATTCAATTTTTCAAAAACACACAAATTGAGTGAATGAACATCACAACAGTTATAAAACATGATATAAATAGTCAATTAATCAATAACAATGGTCAATTTTAGCCAATTTTACCCAATTGAACAAAATCCCTAATTTCCTAAAGAACACATGAACCCTAATTTTGAAAATTTTCAAAATCCATGAAATTTTGAAAATTAAACCATAGGCATCATGTTTATATCATACATACACAAAAACTCATTGGTCATTTTGAAACAAAAACATCCAAACCATCAAAAACCCCAAAAATCCTCAAGTTTGAAAATTTTGAAAAATTTATGCAAAATGCATGTAAATTAATCAAAAGGAAAGGGTAAAAGAGTCATACCGGGTATGTGGATAAAAACCTTTAAGCTTTTGACTTGGAAATGACCAAAAAAAAAAAAAAAAAAGATTGTAGAGGAATCGAGAGGAAGACAAAAGTTTTAAAAAACTGGTTTGATTCCTTTTAAAAACTTTGAAAAATGTGACATTCGATTGGTCGAGAGGAATTGAGAAGTGATCGAAATGTTTTAAAAATAGAGTTCGACTGATCAAATAGGAATTGAAATAGATAGTGAGTTTTGGCCTAAAACCTGCTCTTTTTTTATCGATCGAAAAATCTAAAACTCATAATTTTTGAAAAACTTGAAATTTTCTGCAAATATACAATTCTTAACTAGTTTTCATGATATGAAATGCATATGAATGATTCCAGAAGTTTTCAAAAACACATCTTCTTCAAAAATTTAACTTTTCCAAAAGAGTATTAAACATCACACAATAAATAATTTTTGATAGCCATATTAGTTAACACAGAATCATATGTACAAAGTTTAACAAAGATTTGAGTGTAGTGTGTACAACTAGTAAGTGTATAAGATACATAATAGTTGATATGTAGATAGTAATCAAGCAAACTTTCTACATCATTAATCACATTGGTTTAAAAGTGACAATCACCTAAAGAGTTACATCATATAACTCTCACATCTCCTAGAAAACACGCTTGCAATTATGTAAAATCATTTTGTTTCTTTTTGCTTTTTGCTTTTTCTTTGTTTTCTTGTGATTTTTCTTTTACGCACAATCAAGAATATCATGCATGGGCATATAGGAGACAGAAAAGAAAATACCCTTGTTACACATCCTTATTTTTTTTGAGAATAACACCTCGTTTAATCTTGTTGTACAAGTGCTACACCTTACCGAGCACAAATTTTATAATTTGCACACAGGTGTTCATGATTGGTCATTAACAGTGGTGAAATGATTATTTATACATTTCTTTTAGGATTTTCTAGTCCTTATGATCAAAATGTGTGACATTAGAATCAAGATTATTTGTTTAAAAACTATAAACAACTCAAACAATTAAGCACTACATAGTACAAACTAGCAAAGTGCAAAAATAACCTATCAAAGCTTAACAAGGTTGTTAGGATATATGTGAATTATGTTAGAAACATATGTCATTATAGAATTGGCTAATCCTTTGACAAAACGCACTTTACTTGTAATTGGGTAGATCTAGGATGTGTTTAACTCTTCAAAGAACAATGTTTCAAGTTCAAGTGTTAAAGCCATGCAAGTTTGTCCAAGAATCAAGTAAAAAAGTGCTGATTTTTAAAACTCGACAACTAATATCTATCGAGGTTTAAAAGGCTATTCAAGCTTGATGCTTAACATCTGCTTGATAGATAAAGTATCTATCTAGATTTAAGAAAATCATATTTTCATTTATGATTTTCATCCAATTCGTGTATAGATGTTTGGGCTTTCTTTTCTCACAACCTTGACATATATAAGGATTTTTTTAAGGGCCGTCACAACTGATGCACCTAAATGCAAAAGTTTTTGACAAGCATATTGTGAACTGGAGACATATGCCCTAGTTCATCTTTCTCTTCAAGAAGCTGCTGTGTTTGTACACCGTAGGGTTTTGTAACCCAGGAGTTTTGTGATCTTCATCGTGTTATCAATCAGTCGAGCTTCATAGAACTTGAACTCTCCTTTCTGCAGCTTGAATGTTCTTAAATCTTGATTTGTACAATCTTGAGCAATGTCTAACACCTAATCTAGACATGTTTTTGTTCTTAGTTTGCCAACATACACAAAATGAGAATCTAAATATTTAATCCTAAATATTTAGAACCTAATAGAATCACGTATGAGTCTCCATTGTTCGGAGTAAGTCGATCATTAGGTTCTATTAGTGTGTTAGTGATCTTGCTTTATGTGAATCTAGCTTGTTAGAGGAGGGTAGAGTCTGCAACATCCGAGCACTCACAATCTATCACAGTAGAACCGTGGCAAAGTTGTGGCAAAAAACAGTTGTGATCCTAAAGGGCTCCTTATCTTGCATTATAAACAGAGTAATGCTACAGTCATATATTTTTACAAAATGTTGATGTGACTAACCTCTTATTAGTTTTTATCCAGGCTCACCATTAAATCACTTTTATATTTACCAATAATTACTTACCACATTAGTTGTTTGTAAAATTTTTTGTAAAATAGTTTGTATTTCTAGCATTATTCTTATAAACAAGCTTTGGTTGTAAGCACGGTTTTAAAAAAGGATTGGGCCATCTAGTTCAATCAAAAACTGGATCCTAAACTGGTCTAATAAAAATGGTAAAAATTGGGAACCAAGTTCTTTTCCAGTTTTTTTGACTGTTTCAGTTTTTGAAACCATAGTTATAACCCATCAATTGTTATTTGACTCCATTTGTAAAAGTTTCAGTCAGCAAAATGTGTGTGCTACCTTCTCATCCTTATAAGTATTTTGCATACCCATTGTCTCCTGGTTTTGCCAACGTAATGTATGCATGCTGTTGAATTAGAAATGCTTTATATAGACTTCGAAAAACTAAATATATTTTACTAAATGCTTTAGCTTCCAATGTTCAATTTCTAAGAAGGCAAGGACGAAAATGAAAATTAGCATATGGTATCAAACAAAAATGATTAAAAGCAGAAGAGAAAACAACCTTAGCAAAATATATTGCGAACCACCCCATTATGTAAAATATGTCCAGAATCCACATAGTCTGCCTCAAAGATAAATAAAAATTCAATAGAATATTAATTAAGAGCTGGTCAATATGTATACTTGCTAAAAACATTCAACTCTAGTCCTCCCAATGATTATTTGGTCATGTAAAAAACTCACATATTTACGACCAATGATATCTGCTAATTTCCCACTTATTACTGCACCTACCATTCCACCAATTGTCATTATGGGACCGAAAACTGAATACTGCAAAATTGAAGGGTGAATGTGTAAGGATAAATTGAATGATTATTGTTATCTGTTTCTAATAATTATAATTCCTTGTCCCATGCAGTGTTTGCAAATGGACATGCAGACAGCTACGTACTATGAAGTAAAAGATATATATGTGGCCAAGGCTTACTTTGGCAAAGTTTTATGATCAAGATATTCAAGAGATTTATTTCATGAATAATATATGTAACTGTTTCAACAAACTTCCCTCTACGTACCTGTCAGCCACAGAAAGTCCCAAATCAGCAATAATTCCAGATTCAGCAGGGGCCGAGTACCCTGCCTGAGATGAGATGCAATCACAACGCGCAATTTCAGAGATGGCACCATATATGTGTGGGCCTATATTAACAAAAGTTTGCAATTTCACCCCAAAAAATTTATACTTGGCCCCCCTCCCAAAAATATTTGACAAATTGGCCTATGAAACACCAGGGAAAAAAAATATAAAGCTGGACTATTTTGTTGTGCAATGAATTGTTAATGGGGGAAATGGGTATTAGAAATTGTGACTATTTTGCTGTGTAATGAATTGTTGGTAACATCAATTTTGTTGAAGTTTGTGGGGGAATTTTTTTTTTTTTTTTAATATATATTGAAACTACTTTTTTGGTACAATAGATTTATAAGATAGGATAATAATGAAGCGAAATAAAATTTAAAAAAAAAACTAAAAATAAAAAAATAATTTTTATATTGAATAAAGTACAAATTAATAAATTAATTGAATTTTTTTATGTAGATTTAAGATAAATCCTTATAATTTATATTACTTTTATTTAATTTATAGATTATCGGAAAGCAAGCTACAATGTTTGACTTTTTTTAAAAGAAAAAAATACAAATAATTAAGAGGCTAATACTGATGATTTTTAGTGTATCCCACTCTAGTATTGATATCCTAATTTCTTAAAAGTCTCAATTTTTTTTTTGGAAAAATCACTAATAAAATTGGTATTAGTTCATTGTTGTGTGATCCCAAATGGCATTTGGGAATATGAGATTATGATGTTAATAAATGTGATCTAATATTAAGCTTGGTCCCCCCTTAGGTTTAAATATTGCTTCCATCGACTTTGTAAAATTTCATTAATATTTGCCAAACCTATAATACGGTTTGGACTCATTATTTACAATGGTTTACAACTTGGTGATGGGAAAAAATATACAAAGAATTATCTCATACATTCAATGCATGCATGTTGTATAAGATACCAGATACATGCAAAAGATGTAAGAGATACTGTCTACATAGACCATCTTCCTCACAGCATGTAGGTTCTCCAGAGGCTTTATATCAATTGTACTTACCACAAATCCACCAGCAAAGGCACTACAAGAGGTGACAAAGGAACTAAGAAGAAGAACAGCGGTGACACCACTTGCCCTTGCACTTGCACTTGCTCCAGTATCATTGGAACCAGAGTCAATGCTGACTCTGATATTACTAGGTTGTTGTGTAACTAGCAGAGACTTTGCTAGTTCCTCGTCTTTCATATGTTGCTATTTTATCAGAGATGATAGGGAATATTTTAATCAGCCAGAAATTTTTCCTAACACCCTAGAGTCTTCGGTCACCAAAAGCATCATGAGCTTACCAAAAGAATTTTCGGTCACCAAAAGCATTGTTGGTCACAAATGGAGTGTGGCACATGGTGGTGCCACACTCTGCCCTAACGGTCTTCACGTATCAATGGATCATCAGGGACCCAACGGTTGTCAAGTACCTACTTTGACACCATGTGACATGCTCCGCCCTGACGGTCATCACGTATCAATGGGGCATCAGGTACCAAGGGGTCATTAGGTACCAAGGGGTCATCATGGACCCAGCGGCTATCAAGTACCTACCCTAACATCACACGACACACTCTGCCCTGACGGTCGTCATGTATCAATAGGTCATCAAGTACCAAGGGGTTGTCAGGAACCCAGCGGTCGTCAGGCACCTTCCCTGACACTACGCGACACGCTCTTCCCTGATGATCGTCACATATCAATGGGTCGTCAGGGACCTAAAGGTCGTCTGGTACCCTCCCTAATACCATGCGACACATTTTGCCCTGATGATCGTCACATGTCAAAGGGTCATCAGGTACCCTACTTATTGCCTAGAACATGCAGACACTAGCTCGTCTAAATCGATGAGACACTTTTGACAAACGACCCATTATGCTTGTCCAATCAACAAACCAATTTGCACACTAATAAGGGTGTTTTTGTCCAATAAAGCCCTTCAAGCACTCTGACTCATCAGGATGGAACACTCCACCACTAACCCATCAAGGTATATGCCTCTTCTGGTTGGACCCGCTAACTACGGACCTGTCAGGATGAATTCCTCATTGGACTTCCTTGAAGTCTCTACCAATCAGTGATCCACGTATGTGCCCAACGGATAGTTGCATACGTACCCAACGGATGGTCACGTCTTATCCTCCGTATTCATATCGACAGACTGATGGTTATACCGACGGTTGAGTAATTGGGTCCCACAAACCTTTACATATTCTTCACTCATGCATCCCTATATAGAAAGAATTTGCGTGCCACACCTAAAGACCATACTCCATGCTCGTGTCTTCCCTATATGGGAAGAAAAGCCTAAGATCTCGAGGTCTTAACTCCAAATCTTCTTTACAAGGAAAAACCCTACATTCAAAGGATCTTGGTCAACTCTACACCACTATATAAGCACTAAGCCTCCTCTTCCTTAAGGTATGTGCAATTTCCTAGCTCTTAAACTTTTGAGTTATTGAAGATTCTTCTATCACTGATTTAACCTTTGGAGGGTCTTTGGCCGGCATCCCACCAGTGCTCTCTATAGGTTCTTCATCTTCTTTGTTCTTTAGGTACCTCATTCGACGCATGTGTGGACGATCAACTCAACGATTTTGTGCATCATCGAGAGAGAGAGAGAGAGAGAGAGAGAGATATCAGATACTTTATTTTTGATAAAATAGGTTGTGTTCAAAGTTTGATGCAGGAAAAAATAAGTTGGTGTTAGTATGTAATTTGATATTGTCAAAGTGGGTCCCTAAGTATAATCTAGATGTCAACAAATGAAGAATCCAGCAGCGAAATTGAATAAACAAGCAAGTGGACACCTCCTGGACAAGACAAGTGTCAATCAATGAGAAATGAACCAAACTTTTGCAGTATTCTTGAAGCTTGCAATCATCCTAAACTCTTACATCTATATATAGATGTGAGTTGTAAAATGAAGTATCTAACATCCAAATAGATGTTTTTCCTTCATAATAGTAACATCTCTACAAAAGTAAAACACTAAATTCTCCTCCTGGCCATATAATTAAGAATTTGCACCCAACAGGTTGATGGGTTAACTGTCATTCTGTCAATATTGTCAACTATATCATATCAGCTGCATCTATTGATCATTGATGGTGGGATCTCGTTATTTGATTTGAAAAAAATGTCCATTTTTTTTTTTTTTTTGAGAAAGTAAAAATGTCCTGTTTAAATTGTTTGAATTATAAGTATTCTCGCCCAAGTATATATGGAAAGACGTGAATTACTATTTTATATGACATGGGGGTGCTTTTTAGGTATTTTGTAAGAAATTATGTTATGGTATAAATATATAATACTTAGTGTGTGTTATAACACTAATCCAAAAAGAGAAAGAAAAAGAGTATTATACTTATTATGTGTTATAGTGTTTTTGGAGAATCAACTTAGTTATGTGACATGTCATTAAAAAGAAAAAAGAAAATAGAAAAAAGTAAATTGTTAAAACTAATATAATAAAAAACTATTATTTGAGTGAATTGACAAATATGTAATTATTTCTAGTAACTTAAGCATATTTTTTTTTGTTAAAATTCTTGATTGCGACTTATGAGTTATTAAATTTACTTTTATAGAATTTTATGTTCCAAATTATTTGTTTCTTATGTCAATCTTAGAAAAATAACCATAAAAATATAATGCACCACCTATAAATAATTAATACATCAAAATACAATCTTATCTATACTCTTTTTAATTACATATACACAAATTAATATAGGCTATATTATAGTTTAGGTTATTATATATACTAGTCAATAAACCATGCAATGCACGAGTACTTCTTAGGTACTTCCGGAACACAGTGAATACTCCAGCCTCAGAGAGTACCTAAGAATTTTCCGCAATGCACATATATTTTCCTTATTATTTATCTTAGAATAATAGGGGAAAAAGTAAAAGAAATAAAAGAGTAGATAATGTCAATTTTTCAATAATAATAAATATATCTTTTTTACATTTCATTGAATGTATATTACACTAAGTCCACAAAAACCTCCATACAAAGAAAAAAAAAGTACCATCGAGCACCTTTGGAATGATGGAGGGAGTTTTAAATACATAGGAGGGAGTTTCACACACATATACACTTAGATTAAGTTAGAGTATGATTTTTATCTCAAATTAAATAAAAAAGGGTAAAGTTTCACCATGTAAAAAAATAAACAAAAAGTAGTACCAAAATTTATGACAATATAATAAAATCATAAATAAGCAATAGGAATAAAATTAAAAATTAAGATGCCAACGCCAAGAGTTTTTTAGCTCAAATGGCACATTTTGCTTCTATTGTTTCTAATGAAGATTTCTAGGGTCTAATCCCTACTATCAAAAACAATAAATAAATAAAAAGGGGGGGGGGGGGGGGAGATGCCAACTTAAGTCTAATGTAGCATGTAAATTTGACAAAATCAAAACAATAGATTAAATCGAAATCTTCCAAGTACATCTGTAAAGTTATGGTTTTTACATAACATTTATGTTGACCGTATTCCATGACAAAAAATATTGTAATTTAATTAATTTATCTCATTGTATTTTATGGTATTTAATTGTTATTGGTGAAGATTGCTCAAGAAATTGATATCACAATTGGCTTGAGACTGAAGCACCCGCAAAAGGCCATGTGAGAAGCACATGAGGAAGTTCAACAATCAGCGTATTTCACAAGTCACTTGTGACTTAGCCAACCCACGAGATACACTAATCAGTAGGATTTTAAGTGCGACTTTGATACCCTTCACCCATACTAAATATACCCTTATTGCCCACAAAATTGTAAGAAGACTATTTAATTAGAAGAAAAACCATAGAGAGAGGTTTTCACATCACCCACCTTTTAAAGAGAGCTACTCATCCTCAAGAGAGAAATTCTTATAGTCTCTTCTCCTCCCCTCTCCCTTTGTCATAACTTGAGAGGAAATTGCATCCAAACACAACCTATACCCGAATTGAGTGTTGAGAGTGTTTTGGAGCTTGAAAAGCATTCGGTCTTTGACAAAATAAGCCGGTGAGGCTTGGCGGTGCAAATTAGCTCAACAAATCCACATAAAAACCCAAGCTTCTTGTATTTTGGTTCAGCCCATCACATGAAAGCTTCAAGAAAAGCTTGCTCTCTCCAAATGTAAGGGAAGACCTCTATTCCTTTAGTCAGTTTTGGTGTTTGGAGTTTCTTTGGAAGATTTAATTGTGGTGAGTTGGGTCTGTAAGCTTTTAAAAAGGTAACATTTTATGTCTCCAAGTTTGTTGTGTAAGCTTTTTATTTGTAAATTCACATTTGGCTGATAATATTGGGGCTGGGGGAGACTTTGGCCACACCAGAAAGTGGGTGGCTTTTCCTAACAAAACAAGCTCAGAATGGCTCACTTGAGTGGGCTTTAATCTCTCTCTCTAGCGTGCCTCGTTTTGTTCTTCGAGTAGGCCAAAGACAGATTACAAGCAATATAACTTAGCATCTGGATACCGTTCATGGCTGATTGGCTTGCTTGATTGGGCTTGTTCTCGCACATGCAATAATCTTCAGTTTCTAAATTCCTGATTTATTTTTTTGTTCCACAGAATGATCAAGTAACGCAGACCCATTCCAGATTACCTTGTCTTGGTATTTTCCAATTTAAATCCTAACATAAGCTATTCTAGGAGCTTGAGTTATACACTCAAGAGTTGATAGGCATTATTAAGTCCTCTCTTTCTTTATTGAGTTACTTAGGAAAAGAATGGATAAAATAAATAAAGCAAGTGGTATGCTGAAATTGTGGGAGAAAGACCAAAGTGGTGGTAACTTTCATGTTATAATTTTTACCATATCATAGCAGCCATCAATATGGCTAGGTGCATGGAGAATGAGACCAAAGAGCTATTTAGCAAAAGGATCTAGAATGAAGTAGTAATGCCACTCACAGCACACCAGTTCATAACCAAATGCCACAGACAGCATTAGAAAGGGCTCACATGAACCTAATCTTTCATTAAAATTATTATTACAATATTTCTTCTTAATCTTGAATTTGTGATTAGATTCTTTGATGCAGGCAGATTAGTGTGCTTCATACATGTCACTAGGGTAACTAGTATCACTCTTCATGCTTGCTGCCTGCCGCTTGGTGTTTCTTATTGCAGAATAAGAGTGAGTGATGCTTGTATTTCTTCTAAAGTTCGCCTTTTAGTCTCAGGTACCAGCTTTGCAATGAACAGAACACCCAAACACGACATGCTTCCATATATGAAAAATGTTCCTGAAATAGCATGCATAAAACAATCATCAGTATTCACAAGAATACCGTGGAGAGAGACAGTGTAAACAATCTTAAACATAAGAGAGTGACGTAAATTAATAAAGAATTAGAAAAATGAGGGACAAGGAGGCATCACCTGCTGGGCTCCATTCTACTAGAAAGTTAAATGTGAATGAAACAAGCCAAGTGCAAAACCAATTGACTGCATTGCAAATGCTTCCAGCTGAACCCTTTATATTTATAGGAAATATCTGAAAGGGAGAAAAAGAAATCATTTTGCAGGTCCTACACTCTAATTGATATATGTGTTACAAGTTACAACTGTGGATAAAGTGTCATGCAAGCTACAGAGTTATCACTCAAAAAAGTTCTTACCTCTGATATTATAATCCACGGTATTGATCCAATACCCAATGAATAGGATACCTCAAAAACCTTAATTCAGAAACCAAGTAGTTCAATTAATCAGAACCGAAAATAGCAGGAAGAATAAGAAAGGGGGAAAAGAAAATGGTTTAATAAACCAAGTAGTTTAATGAAATTGAATGAAATCCTTTCAAGCTCAATACAGTAGTGGAAAAAGAATTAATTATTGATTGATTTTTTTTCTATATCTATATTCTATAGTTAGAAAAAGTATAGGAAGTTTGAAATTACAAGTGCATTACCACTATGCCTGAAAGCATCAAAGTAGGAGTGGCTTCCATCCACCAGTTAAGGTTCTGCTCATGGAACATAAAATCTATAATTACAAACTCATCAAAAGTAGACACCACACCAAGAACAAACCTTTCCCCTTAAAAAAAAGATCCAGATGAATAAAAATTCTACGCTAAAAGAACCTGCAATACGAATGATAGTCCAGTAAGAAAGCAACCTAAGCATTCCCCAGTAACAGAAACCTGCATATGAAATTGCAAAGTTTAAAATTAACTCTTTGATCAACTATGTTCTAAACTTTGAGCAATCTTTTGTGATCTAACCATCAATAATGTCCGCCTTCCAAATTTTTCTATCAAGATTGATCCCAAAGCGATTGCCGGAATCTGCACAGAGAATCTGCACTATTTGGATATGCACTAAAGGGGATCACAACATTTTAATTGCACCTAAAATATTCAGAACTACCTGAGGAATGGATACCACTATAAACCCAATAATACTTGGCACACCTGTCACCCATAATTTTAGAATTAAATTTCAATTCATTGCCTTTCATATGTCCCATCAAAAGCATCATTATAGTCACATTTTTACCAGCCAGTTCAAAAATTTCATTCATATAATATGCATATCCATTAAGCCCTCCAAATTGTTGCAGTACCATCAGTCCAATTCCAACCTATATCAAGTTTGAAACATATAAATAGATCACAAATCCATGTAGCAGAAATGGTGAAACTTGAGACTACTATTTCCTGCTCACAATGAGTAAATGAGAATATTTCTGCTGAAACAAGTCAAGGATTTTGTCTTCTGGGATCTTCTGGATGTTTTCAGTATAATCCTGTCAAACAATAAAACCTTTTCTCATTTTCTTTCTTCAAATCTAAAGTTATAGAGTTAAAATGATTCCTTTCTTACAAATTTATTAAGTTACTATGTTACTTTGATATCAGCAGCCTCTTCAGAAATATTAACATTCTTTCCCCTAAGGTGTTGTAGTGCAGCTTCAAATTCTTTTTCTTGGCCAATCTTTGCCTGCAGACATTTAGCTAAATATTTGGAGCCCATTTGTAGGAACATATTTTAAACTTGCAAGAGGTTTATTGAATTTGACGTGAACATATTGTAACTCAATTTTCCCTAAAAAATAAATTAATTAATAAAAAAAAAAAATAAAAAAAAAAAATAAGAATTAGAATTTACTGTTTTTCTTTCTCCTCTTAATGCACCATGTATGTGAACAACATTTACAGACCAACAGATTTTTGAATTGCACTCACCAGCCATCTAGGGGACTCTGGAATGAAGAATAGACCAAAAAGTAGTAATAGACATGGAATAGCTCCTGAAAAATAAAAAACAAAAAAAGAAAAAGAATCATAACCATTATGAGACTATACTGTTGAAATATAATATAACAGAAGGTGGAAGAAGCAACCTATTAGAGCCAAGGCACGCCAGTTGATGACAGAACCAATCAGATATGCAACTGATACACTAACAGGTATCATTGCCTGTGTAACAGACAATAAGGAGCCACATAAGGAAAAAGTACACATTGAAGCTAACATATTGTAATTTAAGGATAATTTTACCATAGAGACTGACGTAATTCCTCCCCTAAGATTCTTGGGTGTGATTTCTGATAGGTAAGTAGGTGCCTGTTCAGCAATGGAATTCAAATCCCATTATCTATCATATGCACTTTTAAGTTAATGCATTTTAAAATCCAAATTTTTACAAAAGTTACCACGTAACAAGTCAGTCCATATCCAAATCCCAAAGACAGTCTTCCGAGGTCGAGCAACCAAGCACCCTTTCAATAAGTGCTGAACATTTAGTAAATGGGTTGAAGCAAATAATATGATATATGATTTTAACTAACAAATGTATCCTAATAATGTTCAAAAATTATTTTCCTACTCTTTTTTGCCTTTTGGAAGTCCTATCTAATTTTTGGAAATTAATGTATAGTATTTATATAGAAAACATGTACTGCTTATTATTATTATTATTATTATTAGTTTTGGTATAAATGACACCTGCTGGGAATTTCCCATTGAAACAAGAAACTCCGAACAGAACCATAAAAGACCCAAAAGTTCTCTGCTTTTCTGCAGCGGCACCAGCTCTGCGTCAAAGAAACAGAGACAGTTCTCGACAACTATTAGTATAATACAAGAAAAATACCGTATCACATTTGTAACACATGATAGTACAAGGTGGTACAAGATAATACAAAGACAATACAATGGGTCAAAAAGTGGGCTTAGGCCTGATATTCTAACAGCACTCCTCAAATCTCAAGGTGGAGTGTGAGAGACTATGGATACAAGATCATCAAAATGCCCTCGAGAGGGTGACTTTGTGAAGATATCTACAAGTTGATCATGAGACCAATAGAGAGGTATAGTGAATCGACCGTAAGAAGAAGGTGACAATCGATCTCAATATACTTGGTCCGTTAGTGAAAGATATTATTACGGGCAATCTAAATGGCACTCACTAGCCCATGCAACCAAAGGAGCTCCAAGATAGTATTGGTAACAGCTCAATATTCAGTCTCAGAACATTAGAGAGCAACAAAAGTCTAATTCTTGTTGAACCAGTATAAGGGAGGAGCCAAGGAGGAAGCAATACATGGTGGAGGAACAGTGATTGGTAGGGAAGGATACAAAGCATATAAGCATAGTGAGTAAAGCGTGGAGTTGCCATGAACTAGCTCACTTAATGTACGGCTTATGGGATATTAGAGCAAGTGACATGGAGAGAGGTGATCCAAGCTACGAACGAGCTTGTAGTACAGAGTGGAATCTGTTTGTTTATTTAGATCCCTTGAAAATCAGATTAGTTTAATCTAATGAATTAGCTAAGTAGTTACTTAGGTTAATTATTTAGATCTAGGTTAAACTTATACAATCATATTACTTAGTGCAAAAAATTAAAGAAGACAGTAATATGATGACCTAGAAAAACTAATGAAACAAACTATTTCAAGGTAAAAACTTGGGGAAGATTTGACCTAGCTATTCTCAAGGTAAACAAATCCACTAAGATAGAATGGAAGATTACAATTAATTCAAACCCTAAATCTAAAACTACCTCAAGTAGAACTTACTAACACGATTACGTGCAACTTCAAATCTACGAACTCTTCTATGTTGGATCTGCTTAACATAAACTCCCGATTTTTTACTTTGAGATTCCACTCAAAGGTGTTAGGTTCTAAATGTTTAGAACAATTGGCAAATCGCGAACACAAACTTGTCTAGATATAGATCTTAGAGTCTATAGGTTTTATTAGACAATGCTTAAGGTGATTCAAGTCAAGATTCAAGAACATACAAGCTGCAGGAAGAAGACTTCATATTCTGCCTGGTTCGATCAATCGAAGAACAAGCTCGATCGATCGAAAATCATATCTGCAGAATTTTAAGTCGGCCCAAACAGCAGCTTAAGCCCATTAAGGATTAGGGTTTCAGATCTACTTCTCCCACTATATAAAGGAAACCCTAAGCCATGTTTTTGGGACTTTTTGAGAGAGAGATTAAAGTACCTTTTGTGCCTCCTTTTATTTTTAGGGTTTTGTACCCAAACCTTTCTAAGTCTTTGTTGCTCATATTGCTGTTTATGTGAATCTCTTGTGAGATCTTTGAGGAGCTTTCCTTCACATAAACTTAGGGTTTTCAAGGTAGAGATATTATCTACATCTTGATGATCAACAAGGTTGCTACCATTGAAGCTTAAAGAATATCAAGCGTGGGTGCTTGTAGCTGATTGAAGAATTCAAGAAAGAAGGAGTCCATGGATTCGGAGCATGCACGTGGTCGTGTCAGTAAGTTCTACCGGTGAGTAGCATTAGGAAGTCGAGCGGGGAGCTTGTAGTCCTTCTGTATGAACTTCGATTCTTTCATAGTGGATTCAGGTTTGCCTTGAGGATCGGTGGGTCAAATCCTCCCCAAGTTTTTACCGTGTGGTTTCCTGGGTGATCATATCATTGTGTCTTTTATTATTCCGCTGCTTTATTATTTTGATATGATTATTTGATTGCTTTAACCTAGTATTGCATAATTTGACTAAGTAACAACTTGGCTAATTAATCTAGGCTAACCAATCTGGTTGTTCTTAGGGGTCTAAAACCGTTCAAAAGGTTTCAGATTACCATCAGTAGTAGATCTTTATGTAGCAACTTGTTTCCACAAGTTCTTGATTGTAGATCTTAGTTGGTAGATGCTTGTTGAGTTAGAAGGTATAAAACCTCTCAAGTCTTCCAAGAGACTCGAAAATGTAATTAGGGTTTTCCTTTTATACCTTGTAGTGTAGGATTGAAACCCTAAACGTTTTCATGGGCTTGGGCTTGATTTAAAATTTGCAGAATCAACTAATCTGCGATTTTTGATCAGTCGAGTCTAATTTTCAATCGGTTGAGCTTCACGGAACTTAAACTCTCCTTTCTGTAGCTTGAATGTTCTTAAATCTTGATTTGTACAATCTTAAGTAATGTCTAACACTTAATCTAGACGTGTTTTTGTTATTGGTTTGCCAACATACACAAAATGAGAATCTAAATGTTTAATCCTAAATATTTAGAACCTAACAATCTCCCCCTTTGGCAATCCTTGACAAAACACACATACACATGAATTGCTCAACTCAAAACTGACCCAATTACAAAGTATTGCCCTAATACAATTCTATCACAATCTACTATCTATCCATTGCTAAAATAGGTAGCAGTTGATGAAAGAATTAACATGTGAGTTCCTAAAACACTCAAAACAAACCATAAACGCATGTGTGGAAAATACAGTGTAAATCAAAAAACTGAAAAAGTGAACTTGATTTCACAAAATAATTAAGAGACAAATATCAAATGAAAAATATCATCATCAAAGTATCAACATATCAAACCAAGTTTGTGAAACAAGAACAAAAAATACATATCAACTATAACAAAAAATATATATATCTCACTTCCTAGCTATCTCTCCCCCTAGCTATAAAAGCTACATCAAAATGCTCTCCCCCTAAGTACAAGAGCTATTCACTATCTACTCCCCCATTTTTTTATGCATTGCCAAAGGCAACTATTAAGAATCAGAGGGTGGAGAAGGTGGAAAAGCACTCCTATTCTCAGTCAAATCCGCTCTCAAAGCAGCAACCTTAGCAATGAGCTCATCCAAAAGCTGTCCATGCGCTACCTAAGTAGTCATGAAGGTCTCCATCATGGCACGAAGAAAGAGAAGAGGATGAATATTAGATAGCAAGAGCTACTCAATATCTACTCCCCTTTTTGTTACGCTTTGCCAAAGGAAACCATCAAGAATCAGAGGGTGGAGGAGGTGGAAAAGCACTCCTATACTTAGTAAAATCCACTCTCAAAGAAGCAACCTCAATAATGAGCTCATCCAAAAGTTGTCCACGTGCTACTTGAGTAGTCATGAAGGTCTCCATCATGGCACGAAGAGAGAGAGGAGGAGGAACAGTAGGATCAACATCACTAGTCTCAACATCGGCCTCATCAACACCATCATCAACAATAGCAACTATAGGATTAAAAGGAATCTCCTCATCAAGCATATCTCCAATGGTAGTCTCCACTCGTGGTCTCTTGGATAAACTAGCACTTGGTTCAACCATCTTCTTTTGTGTTTGTCGCTATCTAAGAAAAGAAGATCCGATGGGTGCGGTGAGATGAATGGAATTAGAGGCAGGAAAATCCTCAAGCACTAGATAAGCTAGGACCTTACTAATGAAAATAGGAAAGAAGAGATGATGCTCCTTAGACTTACTCCTCTGTACTGCAACTATAGTTTGAATAAAAAAAGATGGAAAACAGATAGGACCATCAGTACTAAGAGCATACAGAAATACACATCTATCAATAGGAATAGTATGCACATGAAAGATTGGAAAGAGATTGCGACATGCTATCCTAAACAACATGTAGTTGTACTCTATCAACGCACAAGATTTAAGTCTTGGTTCAGTTCCCCAAGAGATAGATCTTCCATAAAGAAGTGTCATAACATCATCAATATGAAGAGACTTAGTGTATAGATATGTAGGTCTACGGACAAGAGGCACACCAAGAGCTTCAGATACTATTTGCTTAGTAATCTTAAACTCTTCACCTCGAATCCAAGCAGTCAAAATGTGACCACTGGATGAATCAGACTGAATAGAGAGATTCAAGTAGAATTCTCTAACTAAAATAGCAAGAGGGGGGGTATTAGATCATGACAAAGAGGCAACCAACCTTTAGACTCTAGATTCCGATGAATAGAAGGATCTAACTCATCTCGAATGACTTGTCTTTCACCCCAAATAGACCTATAATTAAACAGAGTATCAAATTTTTGAAAATTTTGAAACACATGGAACCTAGTTTGGTCAAAGACCTCAACTGGTTCAGAAGTAGACTCGAAGACTCTTTTGGCTTTAGTCTTTATGTTTCTAGACTTCTTAGGGGCCATTACTAGGATCTAAGGAGTTGGAAACAAGAAGAAAAAAAAAAACACAAAAACCAAGGTCAGATTGCATTAGAGAGAATTTCAAAACAGTTTATATATGCAATCTTCAAAATCTATATGATGCATGATGCATAGACACAAGTGATGCATGAACTAATGCATTAACAAGTTCAATTTTCTCAAAATTTTGAAAAGTTGACCCATAAAATCAATTTTTATGAAATATCCCCAAATTTTGAAGAACATAAACCCTAATGATGTAATTGAAGGTAAAGAGGGAAGATTTCATGATACTTTCCTTGGCAAACGGGTGGATTATTCAATTTTTTAAAAACACACAAATTAAGTGAATGAACATCACAACAGTTATAAAACATGTTATAAACAGTCAATTAATCAATAACAATGGTCAGTTTTACCCAATTTTACCCAATTGAACAAAATCCCTAATTTCCTCAAGAACACATGAGCCCTAATTTCAAAAATTTTCAAAATCCATGAAAATTTTCAAATTAAACCATAGGAATCATGTTTATATTATACATACACAAAAACCCATTGGTCGTTTTGAAACAAAAACATCCAAACCAACAAAAACCCCAAAAATTCTCAAGTTGGACAATTTTGAAAAATTTATGCAAAATGCATGCAATGCATGTAAATTAATCAAAAGGAAAGGGTAAAAGAGTCATACCGGGAATGTAGATAAAAAAATTTAAGCTTTAGACTTGGAAAAAAAAAAAAAAAAAAAAAAAAAAAAAAAAAAAAAAAAAAAAAAAAGAGTGTAGAGGAATCGAGAGGAGTCAAGAGGAAGAAGACAAAATTTTGAAAAATTGATCTGATTCCTTTTAAAAATTTTGAAAAACATGACATTCGATTGGTCGAGAGAAATCGAGAAGTGGTCGAAATGTTTTAAAAAAAGAGTTCAACTGATCAAATAGGAATTGAAAGAGATAGTGAGTTTTGGCCTAAAACCTGCTCTTTTTTTATTGATCGAAAAAACTGAAACTCAGAATTTTTGAAAAACTCCAAATTTTCTGCAGAAATACAATTCATAACTAGTTTTCATGATATGAAATGCATATGAATAATTCCATAAGTTTTCAAAAACACATCTTCTTCAAAAATTTAACTTTTCCTCTCCAAAAATTTTGACCCAGACCCTAAAAAGAGAATTAAACATCACACAATGAATAATTTCGGATGGCCATATTAGTTAACACACAATCATATGTACAAAGTTTAACAAAGATCTGCATGTAGTGTGTGCAACTAGTAAGAGTATAAGATACATAATAGGTGATATGTAGATAGTAATCAAGCAAACTTTCTACATCATTAATCACATTGGTTTAAAAGTGGCAATCACCTAAAGAGTTACATCATATAACTCTCACATCTCTTATAAAACATGCTTCCAATCATGTAAAAGCATTTTGTTTCTTTTTGCTTTTTCTTTTTCTTTGTTTTCTTGTGAATTTTTCTTTTAAGCATAATCAAAGATATCATGCATGGGCATATAGGAGACAGAAAAGAAAATACCCTTGTTAAGTGCTACACCTTAACGAGCACAAGTTTTATAATTTGCACACAGGTGTTCATGATTGGTCAGTAACAGTGATGAGATGGTTATTCGTACATTTCTTTTAGGATTTTCTAGTCCTTACGATCAAAATATGTGACATTAGAATCAAGATTATTTGCTTAAAAAATATTAACAGCTCAAACAATTAAGCACTACATAGCACAAACTAGCAAAGTACAGAAATAGCTCATCAAAGCTTAACAAGGTACATAATCATGAAATGCAAATTTCATTGGTCAACCTTAATTACACATTTAGTGGTGTGCAATGCACAATTTTTTTTTTCTATTATTTTTTATTATTATTTTTAAATCCTGATCAACCCTAGAATGAAATGCTAAAAATAAAAATAAAAATAAAATTTTAAGCAAAAAAAAAAAAAAAAAAAAAACATTTTAGTCCAATGGAATAAGGGATATAGCACGAGAACCATGTCAAATAGACTCAATGAAGTTGAGTCTTTTGCATCCACACTTTTTTAGATGTAGGTCTAAAGTTGGAGTTTCTAGACACATGATATTTTTTATCAACTCTAGCATTGGTATAGAGACTAAGAGCCTTTACCAATTCATGAATAAGTGTCATGAGATCTTATGCTTTTGGTATAGACACTTTTTGTTTGATTGCTTGCTTGGTTGCATGCAACTTGAAATAGAATGGGTGAGTATGCCCAACTCCACCACAGAAGTGACAAAACCATTGAGGCTTGTGTTGTTTCTTACCTATAGGATGAGTAGGTTTCTTGGGTTTTGTTTCACTAAGATCTGCTCTAATTCTCATAGTAGCTAGGACATCTTCCTTAGGTATTCTAATATCAAGTTTGGGCACAAATACAATGGGGACAAACTTGGGAGGAGTCATAACAAAGGATAAACCACTCCCAACAAACCCTAACCCTATCTTATAAGATGCATATTTTTTAACATTCAACATGTTATCAAGTTTAGAAGTAGAAGTCCTATCAAGTTGTTCTCTAGCAACAAGTAATTCAAAGTCTAAACTATTTACTTTTTCAACCAAAGACATGTTCTCAATATTAACAGCAGTTTTAAGTTCATTGGCATCAAACAATTTGACCAAAAGATTCTTCTTTTCATGTTCAAGAGTGTCTATCTTTTTCAATCATAGTTCAATATTCATGGCATCTTTTGCTGCAATTTTGCAAAGCTTGTTGTATGCTTCTTTCAAGTTAGCATTTTTAGAGAGTTCCCCATCATAAGGGTTCTCATAACAATCTCAGTTTCACTTATTATAGCTGTAGCAGTGAAGGCCATGAAATTTCCTTCTTAATCACTTTTACTATTTGACCTAAAAAATATGGGACATTCATATTTAACATTGCCACACCCTTGACAACCAAAACATTGTTAAAAGATTAAACAACTTTATCTTTTGATTTTTCAAAAACATTATTTTTTGTTGTTTCGTTCTTCTTCACATTCTTAGGGTCAGCATTATTTTGATTTCTTGCCCTTCTATTATTGTTTCTTAGAAAATTTCTAAAGTTCTTGACAAGATGAGCAATCATTGTAGAAGAGATCTCATTATCAAATTCAAAATCATCTACAGACTTTAAAACCATAGATTTGGATTTGCTAGTCTCATAGGATTAAAGGGATCCTACAAGTTCATCAACAGGAATGGTTTCTACATCCTTGCTCTTAGTTATGGCAGTCACTTTGGGTTTAAAATTTTCGGTTAAAGATCTAAGAATCTTCCTAACTATCTTAGGTTGATCATATACTTCACCCAAATTAAAAGCTGAGTTTACTATGTCATTCAATTTGGCATAGAACTCATCAAAAGTTTCATCATCTGCCATTCTAATGCTTTCAAGCCTAGAGGTTAACTGTTGCAATTTATTTACTTTCGTAGTCTTAATTAGTGCCTTTATGCATGGTTTCAAGATATTCCAAGCAGTGTGAGCAACCTTTACATTAGAGATTCTCTTGAATTCTTCCATAAAAACGACATTGAATATTGCATTTATAGCTTTGCTATTAAAGCTTGCTACTTCTTTTGAGTAGTAGACTGTTGATCTACAGGAGTGGCCAGTCTTTCCTAACCATTTTCCATAGACAACCAAACCCTTTGTTTTCATCCTCACTTTCTAGTAGGCATAATTATTTCCATCAAAGTGGGAGGGATCACAAGAAAGTGACCGTGTTCCATGATAGCAGGGGTCAAGGATTAACTCAAAGTAAAACTACCTAATCAAGAGCTAACCCGCTCTGATACCACTTGTTTGTTTGTTTAGACTCCTTGAAAATCAAATTCGTTTAACCTAATGAATTAGCCAAGTAGTTACTTAGGTTAATTATTCAGATCTAGGTTAAACTCATGCAATCATATTACTTAGTGCAAAAAAATTTAAAAAGATAGTAATATGATGACCTAAGAAAACCAATTAAACAAATGTTTCAAGTTAAAAACCTGGGGAGGATTTAACCTAGCTATCCTCAATGTAAAAAAATTCACTGTGATAAAATGAAAGATTACAATAGATTCAAACCCTAAATCTAAAGCTACCTAAAGTAGAACTTACTAACATAACCATTTGCAACTCTAACTCCACGGACTCTTTTATCTTGAATTTGCTGAACACAAACTCCCTGTTTGTGACTTTAAGATCCCACTCAAAGGTTTTAGATCACCATCAATAGTAGATATTTATGCAACAACTTGTTTCCACTAGTTCTTGATTGTAGATCTTGTTCCAGTAGATGCTTGTTGAGTCAGAAGGTATAGAAACCTCTCAAATCTCACAGAAGTAACTCACAAGTCTTCCAAGAGCTTCTAAATTGTAATTAGGGTTTTCCTTTATACCTTGTAGTGTAGGACTGAAACCCTAAACATTTTCTCAGGCTTGGGCCTGATTTAAAATCTACAGAATCAACTTATTTGTGATTTTTCGATCGGTCGAGCTTTACAAAACTTGAACTCTCCTTTTTGCAGCTTGAATGTTCTTAAATCTTGATTTGTACAATCTTGAGCAATGTCTAACACCTAATCTAGATATGTTTTTGTTCTCGGTTAGCCAACATACACAAAAAGAGAATCTAAATATTTAATCCTAAATATTTAGAACCTAATAGAATCACATATGAGTTTCCATCGTTCGAAGTAAGTCGATCATTAGGTTCTATCAGTGTGTCAGTGATCTTGCTTTATGTGAATCTAGCTTGTTAGAGGAGGGTAGAGTTTGCAACATCGCACTCACAATCTATCACAGTAGAACCGTGGCAAAGTTGTGGCAAAAAACAGTTGTGATCCTAAAAGGGCTCCTTATCTTGCATTATAAATAGAGTAATGCTACAGTCACATATTTTTACAAAATGTTGATGTGACCAACCTCTTATTGATTTTTATCTAGACCCACCATTAAATCACTTTTATATTTACAAATAATTACTTACCACATCAATTGTTTGTAAATTTTTTTTGTAAAATAGTATGTATATCTCTAGCATTATTCTTATAAACAAGCTTTGGTTGTAAGCACGGTTTTAAAAAAGGACTGGGCCATCTAGTTCAATCGAAAACTAGACCCTAAACTAGTTTAATAATAATGGTAAAAATTGGGAACCAATTTCTTTTCCAGTTTTTTGACTGTTTCAGTTTTTGAAACCATAGTTATAACCCATCAATTGTTATTTGACTCCATTTGTAAAAGTTTCAGTCAGCAAAATGTGTGTGCTACCTTCTCATCCTTATAAGTATTTTGCATACCCATTGTCTCCTGGTTTTGCCAACGTAATGTGCTTTATATAAACTTCGAAAAACTAGCATATGGAATCAAACAAAAATGATTAAAAGCAGAAGAGAAAACAACCTTAGCAAAATATATTGCGAGCCACCCCATTATGTAAAATATGTCCAGAATCCACATAGTCTGCTTCAAAGATAAATAAAAATTCAATAGAATATTAATTAAGAGCTGGTCAATATGTATACTTGTTAAAAACATTCAACACTAGTCCTACAAATGATTATTTGGTCATGTAAAAAACTCACATATTTACGACCAATGATATCTGCTAATTTCCCACTTATTACTGCACCTACCATTCCACCAATTGTCATTATGGAACCGAAAACTGAATACTGCAAAATTGAAGGGTGAATGTGTAAGGATAAATTGAATGATTATTTTTGTCTGTTTCTAATAATAATAATTCCTTGTCCGATGCATTGTCTGCAAAAGGACATGCAAACAGCTACGTAATATGAAGTAAAAGATATAAATGTGGCAAAGGTTTACTGTTTTGGAGGGGAATATAATTTATTTAAATAAGAAAAACCAGCAATGATCAAGAGATTTATTTCATGAATATATAATATATGTAACTTTTTCAACTAACTTCCCTCTACGTACCTCAGCCACAGAAAGTCCCAAATCAGCAATAATTCCAGATTCAGCAGGGGCCGAGTACCCCGCCTGAAATGAAATGCAATCACAACGCACAATTTCAGAGATGGGACCATATATGTGTGGCCTATGTTCACAAAAGTTTGCAATTTGACCCCAAAAAATTTATACTTGGCCTCCCTCCAAAACAATTTGACAATTTGGCCTATGAAACACCAGGGAAAAAATAAATAAATAAATAAAGCTGGACTATTTTGTTGTGCAATGAATTGTTAATTGGGGGAAATGGGTATTAAAAATTGTGACTATTTTGCTGTGTAATGAATTTTTGGTAACATCAATTTTGTTGAAGTTTGTGGGGGGCATGTTTTTTATTTTATTTTTTTTATTGAAACTACTTTTTGGCACAATAGATTTATAAGATAAGATAATAATGAAGCGAAATAAAATTAAATAAATGAAAAATTAAAAAAATAATTTGTATATTGAATAAAGTACAAATTAATAAATTAATTGAATTTTTAGGTAGATTTAAGATAAATCCTTATAATTTATATGATTTTTATTTAATTTATATATCATGGAAAAGTTAGCTAGAATGTTTGATTTTTTTTTTAAAAGAAAAAAAAATACAAATACTTAAGAGGCTAATACTGATGATTTTTACTGTATCCAACTCTAGTATTGATATCCATATTTCTTAAAATTCACAAAAAATAAAAATTGGAAAAATCACCGATAAAATTAGTATCAGTTCATTGCAGTGCGATTCCAAATGGCGTTTGCAAATAAGAGATTATGATGTTAATAAATGCGATCTAATATTAATCTTGGCTCCCCCTAGGGTTAAATATTGCTTCCGTGGACCTTGTACAATATCATTAATATTTGCCGAACCTATATTACGGTATTGACTCATTATTTACAACGGTCTACAGCTTGGTGATGGGAAAAAAATATACAAAAAATTATCTCATACATTCTATGAATGCATGTTGCATAAAATTCTAGATACATGCAATAGATGTAAGAGATACTGTGTCCATATATAAATATACCATCTATTTCACAACATGTAGGTTCCCTAGACAGTGGCGACTCTACATGCAAGCCAAGTTAGTCACAGGACCACACTAACTTGCAAAAAAAAAAATGTATATATACACTTACCCAAAAAAATATTATATGCTAAACTAACCTATTATGACTATTCTAATAAAAATTTTGAACACCCTAACTTAAGAATTACAAAAATTTGGGTTCAACAAAAATAAGAATAATGCTATTATATTCACAATATTTTTATAACAAATCTAATGTGATAAGTTGTTATTGATTCTAATTTGGGCCAAATACTAATATTATTTTTTTTATCCATTAATAACAGCTTTTTGCATAAAATTTATTATAAAAATATTATAGACGTAACATTACTTCAAAATTAATTCTGCCCCCAAACATAATTCTTAATCTTTTTTTTTTTTTAAGTTTAAATAACAACAATAAATATTAACCCAAATAACAACAAATATAAACCAAACAAAAACAATACAAGATCAAACAACAACAATGAAAAAACTATTCAACAAAAAACCTAGTATTAAAAAAAATTGTAACTCGTTTTACCTATTCATTAAAAATAATTTCTAATTTCATTTTTTCCTTAAAAAATGATATAAAGAAAAATATTGTGATAATTTAAATTTCTTAGTGACCACCTTAAATAAAATTCATAGAACTGAGCTGCCATTGTCTCTAGAGGCTATGTATCAATTGTACTTACCACAAATCCACCAGCAAAGGCGCTACAAGCAGTGACAAAGGCACTAAGAAGAAGAACAGCGGTGACACCACTTGCACTTGCACCAATATCATTGGAACCAACGCCGTTGCTAATAATTCTGATATTACCTGGCTGTTGTGCAACAAGCAGAGACTCTGCTAGTTCCTCGTCTTCCATATGTTGCTATTTTATCAGAGACAGAGAGGAACAGAGAGATAGAGAGTAGAGAGTAGAGAGTAACTAATTAATACTTTGTGTTTGATAAAAATGGTTGAAGTTAGTTGACTGACGGGTTAACCTGTCATTCATTCAATAATTTTCAACTATATCATATCATGTGAATCTTTTGCTAATTGAATAATCGATGGTGGGGTCTCGTTATTTGATTTGTTAAAAATGTCCTCGTGGAAATTAAGACGTGAAGTATAATTTATATGACAGGACATGGGATGTTCTTTTTAGGCATTTTGTAAGAAATTATCTTATGGTATTTGTATGCATGTGTTATAATATTTGGATAATCAACGTTAGTTATATGACATGTCATTAAAAAGAGAGAAATTGAAAATTGTTAGAACTAATATAATTAAAAATTATTGCTTGAGTGAATTGACAAATATGTAATTATTTCTGGTAACTTAGGCACATTATATTTTTTTAATATTTATTTTTTAAAAATAATATAGACAGAAGACGCAGGGACATGGTTTTGAAACTTGAACCGTTCAATAAACTGTAAAAGAAAGAGATTTAGGGTTTTAAAGGTCAGACCGAGGTTCAACCAAGGTTGAACAGTGATGACGTCATAAATAATTTAATAATTAAATGAAATTAAAAAAAATGTAACAAATTTATAAAAGTAAACAATATTGATCTGAAAATATAGAATATTTGTTCAAAAAAATATAGAATAGTAAATCTCTTTCAAATATATTTTCACAATTTTTATATTTTAATACTTTTAGCCCAAAAAAAAGTAACAAACTGAATGAAAAAAAATGAAAACCTACTGCCATAATGCCATGATCCATTAGATGTCTTATCTCTCTCTCTCTTTTTTTTTTTTTTTTTTTTTAATAAATAAAAAGGGACAAAACTTAGGTACAATACCTTAGGTGCTGTTCCTTAGGTACCCTTCTTAAGATTTAACCGTGTGAATATTTAACTAAAAAAATACACTTTCATCCCATGAGAAAAAATGCACTTCAAATTTTAAATTTTAAACAAAACAAGAAACAACCAAAAAAATCTATAGCCACTTATGTACATCATCTTATTTAATTTAAAAAATTATTATTTCCAAAGCAACCCACTCATATGTCATATCACCCTCTCTTCAATAAAACATCAGACCCTACCTGCCCCCACTTACGACTCTCTCCTCTTCCCTTTTCATCTTCTTTTCTCTTTCACTCCCTATAATTCTCTCTATCCCCATAATCTCTCTTTACAAACACAAATTTATCCTCCCTCCGATAGAAACTAACAGCAAGAACTAGTGATAATAGAGCAAGATCAAGTGATGATAAAGCATTTTGGCTAAAAAAGATATCAGGCTCTGGCTTCTGGTGAAGAAAAACGAGATAGACCACCGCAGATTTTTTTTCAAAGTATTCGTTATCCAACTGGTAAAACCATGTCCGGCCTTGCAAATCGAGAGGGTTGACCCTGGTCCAAGTGCTACAAATTAAAATTTTTCAGTTTTATACTTCTAAGGAACCAGACTAATGACCGGTTTCGGTTATCGCAGTCTGACCGGCCAATCTGGTCTAGGTTTTAAAACAATGGATAGGGAATGAAGAAGGAAGGAGTGGGAAGACAAGTCTCTAGGAGAGAGTTTCATACACATATACACTTAGATTAAGTTAGAGTAAAATTACTATCTTTGTAAAAAAGAAATTAAAAAAAAAAAAAACTAAAGCGTAACATTTAATGTTGTTTTGCTCCTCTTAACCCACGTCATCATCAAGCATTTAATTATTTTTCTCTTTATTAATTTGTCAATTTACAATTACACTTTCTCCAACATTTACTTACTTTTACCTTTTTATCTTCCCACTACTCTATACCTTAACTTTTCAATTTCTTCATCCTGTCATCTTCCTTTTATTTTGAATCTTTTTTTCCCCATTTTTTTTTACTATAAATTTTTTTCTCTTCCATTCAATCCATATTTTGCTCACACAAAAAGGTGAATACTCTCTCTCTCTCTCTCTCTCTCTCTCTCTCTCTCTTTATATATATATATATATATATATTCTTTCTTTTGGTGGATGTTTAATTCTTTAAATTGATGAATTTTTATATTTAACTCTACTTTAGATTGATAAGATTTTATTATATTTTAATTTATTTTATCTTTTTACTTTTTTTTTTGTTACATGTTATCCTATAAAATTATAAAATGATTTAATGTTATTCTATTACATTGCATAACTTGAATAATTTGGTGTTTACAACTATACATTTTCTTTTGAATATTCTTCTACTCATCTTCTTTAATATAATTTTGTTATTTGTCTCACATTCTCTTCCAAAAAGGCCATTGCTCTCTCTCTCTCTCTCTCTCTCTCTCTCTCTCTCAACTCTATTTTAGATTGATGAATTTTTTTTTTGTTTTGTTTTGTTTTGTTTTGGTTTTTTTTTTTTTTTTTTTGGATGATACACTTTGGTGGTGTGTTTTTTGAATTATTTATCACATGTACTCTCCATCCCTCTTATAGTTTTGGTTTGAGTTAATTTTTAAATATTTTAGAAGTGACATGATTATGTAGTTGAATGTCTCTATAAATTATTTGAGTAATATCAATTATAAATTTGTGATGAGGTTTGGTTATCATGATAATCTTCTTAAGAAAATGAGATATTCAAATAATTAATTTTGGAACTTAAAAATTTTAGTTGAAGAAAAAAAAAAAAAACCATAACACACTATACAAAAGTTTGAATAATATAGATCACTTAAAAAAGAATAGTATTTCTATCTTTTATCTCAAAAAAAAAAAAAAAATTGGAATAACATCAATCAAATGCAACTAAGTTTTTCAAAAAAAAAAATAAAAATAATAGAATGATATATTTGTAGAGATGGAGGGATGAAAAATAACTTTAAAAATAATACGTCTAGTACGTTTTAGAGAATAAATCATACATTATACCATGTTAGAAAATAGTTGTATATTCCCACGCATTGCGTGATCCTGCGACTAGTTTACTTTAATTTCCAAATCATTAACTTTTATAGAATTTTATATTCCAAATCATTTGTTTTTTATATCAATCTTAGAAAAATAACCATAAAAACCCCCATACAGAGAAACAAAAAAATAATTATTACATAATTTGTTTTTTCCCTAATAATAATTATTATTATTTCTTTCTTACATTTATTTCATTGAATGTATATTACACTAAGTCCACAAAAACCCCATACAAAGAAACAAAAAAGGTACTTCAAAGCTCTTTTGGTTTGATGGCCACTCTACAAGTACAAGTTCTTGTGGGTTGGGAGGCAAGGGCCAAGGTTCAAGTCTATGAGAGGGAATTTCACACTCATAAAAACTTAGATTATTCCATAGTAAGATTTCTATCTCAAATTTTAAAAAATAAAATAAAATAAGGGTTAAAGTTGCACCGTGTAAAAAATAAATAAAAAGTAGTTCCAAAATTTATGACAATATAATAAAATCATAAATAAGTAATAGGTACAAAATTAAAAATCAAGATACCAATACCAAGTATTTAATTTGTAACTCAACTGGCACTTCTTGTTTATGTTGTTTCTAACGAGGATATCGAGGGTCTAAATTCCTGCCCCAACTTTTGAATTATCAAAAACAAAAACAAATTGGGATGCCATCTTAAGTCTAATGCATGTACGTAAATTTAATATAATCAAAACAATAGATTAAATCAAATTCTTCCAACTACATCCATTAAGGAATTTACACTCAAATTATAAATGAAATTACCACTTTTGCAGTTAAATCACCAACTCCTTAATTTAATGAAGTTTCTGTTCTAACATAAGATTGAGCAAATTCAACATGTCAATGGTACATAAATAAATAAAAAATGCTGATGAGATGACTGGAGAAGACATGCTGATGCAGCAAAGTAAAGTTTGGTAGCATGTTTCATAATATAAAAATGGCTCCCCATAAACAAACAGTCCTGAAAGCATTGATGTGTACTGTTACCAAATCCCAATGGTACTGAAAGCCAATTGAAAGCTATCTTGTAAATGGTACCAAATCCTGATCAATCATCGAAATAAAGTAGCCCCTACCACCTCAATTTTGCACATACCTAACTACCTTTCAAATGTCCGTTTCTGTTACCAAATCCTGATCATTCCATTTATGTTACCTTTCAAATGGAAATTACTAAAACTCCTCTCAAAAACAATCAAACTATACTTGTTTGCTTGTTTAGATCCCTTGAAAATAGATTAGCTTAACTTAATGAATTAGCCAAGTATTTACTTAGTTTAATTATGAGGTCTAGGTTAAACACGTGCAAACATATTACTTAGTGCAGAAAAATTAAAAAAAAAATAGTAATATAATGACCTAGGAAAACCAATGCAACCAACCATTTCAAGGTAAAAATCTGAGGAGGATTTAACCTAACTATCCTCAAGGTAAACAAATCCACTATGATAGAATGAAAGATTACAATATATTTAAATCCTAAATCTAAAGCTACCTCTAGTAGAACATTCTAACACAACTATGTGCAATTTCGACTCCACGGACTCTTCTATCTTGGATTTGTTGAACACAAACGGGGAGTTTGTGACTTTAAGATCCCATTCAAAAGTTTAGCAACACAAACTCTCCAGTTTGTGACTCCAAGACCACTTTTGAAAGTTTAAATCATCAGCTATGTATGATCTTGTTGCAACAACTTCATATATGCCGGTTCTAATGATATAAGAATGATTTCTAGTAGTGACTTTGAAAGAAGAAGGCACAATACATTTTAGAACTCACATAGTACCTCCAAAGTCTTCACAAAACGTGCCTTAGGGTTTCCTTTAAATACAATGTGAAATAGATCTGAAACTCTAATCACTTAATGGGCTATTGATGGACTGTTGGGCTTTAATTAAATTCTGTAGAACCCGTCGTTCAATTGGTTGAACCTATCCTCTCAATCAGTCGAACCTGGCATGTTTCGAATTCTTGAACCAGTAGCTTACTTTTTCTTGTATTCTGACTTGCAACACCTTAAGCATTGTCTAATCGAACCTATAGACTTAGGAATTTATATCTAGACAAGTTTGTACTCACGATTTGCCAATTGTTCTAAACTTTTAGAATTAACACTTGTAATTTGAAAAAATAAGAAAAAGTAAAGTTTTTAAAAAGTTGTACATAAGCTAAAATGCAAAAAGCTAGATTATATGTTTCCAAGCACACACTAAAGCTAAAATTAGAAAACAAATCTTATTGAACCAACCACGAAAATCATTGAATAATATATCATTAGAATTCACAAAAAGAAAGAACTCATATTGCATTGAAAGAATTATAGTCTTAAGGAAAAAGTTAACAAATGCCCTAAAAGTATTAGTTAAGGAAATATTTTTAGAAATTTTTTATGGAAAAAGAAAAAATAATTAATTTTTTTGAAGGACTTATGTATTTTTTATGAAAGTGGTGTCAAAAATTTTCTAAAATTGTTTATTAGTAATTGCTCTAAGGGCATCCATTAACATGATCATTGTCTTAAAGCAAACATATAGATTATTATACAATCACGAATCACCATTAAACCATAATTCTTCTCAAAAAAGAAAAAAAAACCATTAAACCATTAAACCAACAATCAATATTTTAATTTCTTTCTAGTCATAACTCATAACCTCTTTTTTTTTTTTTTTTTTTTTTTTTTTTTTTTTTTTTTTTTTTTTTGAGAAACAACTCATAACCTCTTAAGTCTTAAGTCTTAACCTTGAAAATTCTATCAACCTTAATTACTCAATTGAGTATTCAGTTATACAAGTTTTTCTACTACATGACCCAAAAGAAGCCCGGGATGTTGTGGCGCGAAAAATGAATGAAATTTTATCTAACTAAATGGCTCATTTCTAGATCCTAATTTGAAGAGCAACAATTCATTTGGAGCCACAAACCAATTCGGTGACAGGAAATTATTGGAATCTCAGGAAAAAATTATATCACAAATCACTATATCATATAATGAAAGTAAAGTCATTAATTTGTTGGAATTTAGGAACCTCAATGGTGGAGGTTGTAAATGAACCAAGTCGTTTATAAATAGCTTAATCTTGAGCCTTAGTTTTAGATTCGTTTAATAAATGAGCCAAGCCTAAACAAAAATAAATAAATGTTCATGAACAGGCTTGTGAACATTAGCACTAGATACAAAACAAGCTGAGACTAGGCTCATTTATGAGCTTGATAATAAGCTTAACAATTAAATAGGCTTGATAATAAGCTTGATATGGGCTTGTTAATGTATTTGAGTTGGATTTTAAGCTTAAAAGCTTGATATTGAACTTGAGTTCAACTTGACTAGCTAGCTAATGAAACAGTCAAGCCAAGCTCATACTTTTAGAATCTTTGACGAGCTTGACCTCGAACATCATTTATAGCTGAGCTTGAACATTTTATTTTACATTTATTGTTGAGCTGAACCTAAACACTCACTACTTGACAAAACTCAATTCGTTTACAGCCTATAGAGAAATAGGCTCCTGTGATCATGCAATAGGCATGAATTGCTAAGCAACAAGCTCAAGCTTCCAAGTTCCTAAATTTCCCCATTCTCCTAAAGATACAACCTTAGTTGCACATGAACACTTCTATGCCCTCCGATGACTTGCATTTAAAGGTACCAAGTACTAACAACCCATTTGAGATAAATTCGTGGCTTAAGAAGATGGAAAATATTTTCACAACTATGGGAATTAGGAAGCACAAATACTTCATTTGGGGTTCTGTACCCATGTCTGACACTTGACACTCCTCAAACACTTGTGCATGTGTGTCCTAGCCATCTCCTTTTTTTAAATAAATAAAAAAAAAAATTAGGACACAACTAGGACAAGAGAACAAGAAAAATCTAATACCCTTTCACCAAACAAACAAAGTATTCATGCTCTGAATAGTTTTAATGCATTTGAAAATTTAATAAATATCTTAATTTTTTTTTTTATTCGAATTTCCAAACATCCTTTAATAGTAAAGGATTTGCTTTATTATCCATTATTATTCTTAGTATGATATATAATTAACATTATATGGAAAAAAAATTTATTATTAATTGTTAGGTTCTAAAAGTTTAGAACAATTAGCAAACCGTGAATACAAACTTGTCTAGATATAGATCTTAGAGTCTATAGAGTTTATTAGGCAATGCTCAAAGTGTTACAAGTTAAAACACAAGAAAATACAAGCTATAGAAAGAAGAGTTCAAATTCAGTGAAATTCGACCGATTGAAAATTAGATCCAACTGATTGAAAATTGCAGACATGAAATTTCTGCAAAATTCTATTTCAGCCCAAACTCTACTTAAATGTTTTGGGTTTCAAGTGAAACACTTCTAATATATAAAGGAAAACTCTAACTATGTTTTTAGAGCTTTTGAAAGACTTTAGAAGTGCTCTTGTGAGATCTAAAATGTATTGTGCCTTCCTTTTTCAAAGTCACTATTGGAAATCATTCTCATGTGATTAGATCCGGTATATCTAAAGTTGCTGCATACAAAATCAACAACTGCTGATGATCTAAACCTTCAAGGGTGGTCTTGAAGTTACAAACTGGAAAGTTTGTGTTAATAAACCTTCAAGTGGGATCTTAAAGTTACAAATGTGGGAGTTTGTGTTCTGCAAATCCAAGAAGAGAAGGAGTCCATGGATTTGAAACTTACACGTGGTCATATCAGTAAGTTTCTACATGAGGTAGCAATAGATTTATGATTAAATCTGATTGTAAAAACTTTAATTCTTTTATAGTGGATTTACTTTACCTTGAGGATAGCTAGGTCAAATCCTTCCCAAGTTTTTACCTTAAAACGGTTCATTTCATTGGTTTTCCTAAGTTATCATATCGTGGTGTTATTTATTTTTCGCTACTTTGCATGATATGATTTATTTATGTTTGACCTAGATCCGAATAATTAATTTAAGAAATCACTTGGTTAATATATTAGGTTAAACAATCTGGTTGAAGGGGTTTAAATGAACAAATAATTATATAAAAATATATTTAATAATTATTTAATAGACGTATCATGCTGTATACCATGTCAAATTCTTTCAAAAATTCCCGCATTGCCATTTTGCACATGTACCCGTACTTGTATCCATATCTATATCCGTGCTTCTTAGCATGGGAGGCACTAGTGAGCAACATGTGAATTTTTTGCCATTTGGTGGGATGAGGGATGAGGGATAGAGATTGGTTGAATGAGACTGAGAAATAAGTCACATGGGAGGCATTCTTAGAGGCATTGTATGAGCTCTACTTAATTTATTGTTCCTTTTTTTTTTAGGAAGTAAATCAACTTTATTCATTAACTGAAAGAAAAGATACATCATGACATAATGCATGCTCTAAGAAACATGGTTCTTCTTCAATTTAAGAAACAAAATTGTCTACTTTGTTGTTAGTACCAAAGATTAGTTAGAATCAGAATTTTTAAGACTTATACAAGGGAAGATTGTATGTTTTTTATTTTACTAAAGATTATGTAGGAGATGGTATCTCATGTGCCTATCGGATACAAGAATTTTGCATTATGTAGAGGCATCACAAGTTGCTAGCTGTCACATGAAAACCAATCATTTTGATAGAGTTGAAGGTACATATCATGGCTAAAATCTCTTCCTTCAGCTGCACAGTATAAAGATAGTCCCATCTTGCGGTGGCAGTTGTGTCTAAATATTAAGAGAGATCCCAATCCCCAACTGCAATTTTTTCTTCTTTTACATAAATAATGAGGGTATTCTCAACACAGACAACACCCATCATCATAAACTACTACCATGACAACAACACAGACACACCCATCAACATGTAACGAGTAAGACTGGGAAATCCAGTGTGGCATTATATTGATTAATCAAAAATAAATTTTTATTAGATTCGTTGTTACTGATACAGTGCAACTAGCACATGTTATTTGGTACCCCTCTAGTGTCATGCTCCTCATTGCAGAATGTCAGTTAGTGATGATTGTATTTCTTCCAATGTTCGCCCTTTAGTCTCTGGTACTAGTTTTGCAATGAAAAGAAGTAAAGAACACCCAAACCGCAAATGCTTGAATATATGAAAAATGTTCCTGAAATGGCATTCATGCACAGCTAAATCACCACTAGGAATAAAAACTCTGGATAACACAGAGGAAGAAACAAGTGAGTGGCATCACCTGCTGAGCTCCACTCGAATAAGAAGTTAAAGGTGTAGGAAACAAGACAGGAGGCAAACCAATTGACCAAATTGCAAAGAGTTCCAGCTGAGCCCTTCACATTTATAGGAAATATCTGGAGAAAGAGGAACATTATTCAGTATGAGCTATACTTATCGTTGATTTAAATTTCCATTGAAGTGATGAAGATATCAAGCTAATTAATGTTAACCAACCTCTGAGACTATAATCCATGGTATTCCTACCATGCCAAATGAGTAAGATCCCATATAAACCTGATTTCAGAATCAAACAGTTCAATTTTAAATATATGAGTCAAATACAAGAATATGAAATTATCACTGGGTGTTTGCATTTCACCAAAGTAGTGATGATGGTTGTGTAACAGTGCAAGGATGAGAGAGCTTTCTCTGTCTAAAGAGTAAAGACTAGAAAACACTAAAAGAAATTGAAAATGAAATAACAAAGAAAAAAAAGAATGCAATTAAACTTGTACAAATCCTTCCAAACTTGACATTAAAAGATCTACGTGGTTACTGATCTACTGTGTTGGTTATGCTAGGGGTTCGGGAGTTAGCAGGCGCCAAGAGGGGACTCATATTGCATCCAATTGGCATCTGTACTACTATTGGGATATTTCCAGTGTTTGAGAATACAGTAGAAGTACTCTTAGGTGCACTAAGGTAATTGGGATCATATATATACCTATGATCTTTGTAACTCCTTCCAGAGTTTATTAAAACTCAATGAGTGTAGTCCTAGTGTGGGAAAACCACGTAAACCTGGTGTTCTTGTGTATGTGCTTTGATCCTTTCTTCTGTTTTTATTGCTGGGGGGACATCAATTCAGAACAAGGTTCTTGCCACTGATCAAATGAAGAGAATTAGGCAGTTTTGGTTCAACGTCTTGCCACATTGCTCAGTTTAACTATTTTATTAGCTTACGGATTAAACGAAAAGGAGAGGGAAAAAATGCTACATAACAAAATATACAGATACAAAAGAGATTGTGAAACCAAAAGTTACCAACGATAGTTAATAGTAAGAAGAAAGTATAGAAATGTTTGATAATAAAAATATCATTACCAATACTCCTACAAGGGCCAAAATGGGACTGACTCCTTTCCACCAGTTATAGTCCTGTTCATAGTATATTGAAAATTACAGAGGGTGATTGATCAACACAGAAATGTCAAATGTTCAAGATAACGTTAAGGAACCTGCAACAAGTATGATAATCCTGTAAGGAGGCAACCTAAGCAATTCCCCATTGCAGAAACCTGCAAACATTGCAGATTCTTCTATTAAATATTTGATCAATTAAGCCCTAAACTTAAAAAACTTTTTTTGTAGCCTAACCATCAAAATCGTTCGTCTTCCAAGTTTATCTATCAGTGAGGCGCCCAGAAAAATTGAAGGAATCTGCAGAGGAAATATCCACTCTTCTGAGAAATTCACTGAAGAAAATCACACAATATTTTTAATATATATATATATATATATGTATATATTCAAGACCTACCAGGATAACAGCCAGCATTATGTACCCGACAGTACTAGAGATACCTGTAACCCCCAAAAAAAAAAAAATATATATATATATATATATAGACATATACATGTAACATAAGTTTTGTGCTTTGTCTATTTTTGTATGAAGTTCTGTTAATAATCTCCATGATTTACCAGAAGAATTAAAATTTTCACTCATATAAAACAGAAACCCATAGAGCCCTCCAAGTGCTTGCACTAACATCAGCCCGACTCCAACCTGTACATTGATTTAGTCATATCCATGGATTAGACAAATTATATAGCACAAAAAGGAGTAACACAGGATATGATTGATTTTTTCAACTCACAATGAGTAGATGAACATATTTTCGTTGAAACAAGTTCTGAATTTTGTCATCTGAGTTTTGTTGAAGGTTATCAGTATAATCCTGTACAATGCATGCTAGACAACTGGCTCAGTTCTTTGTGTTGATGTCAATAATATGGTAATAGTGAGTCCAAAAGAACTTTCGATGATCTGTTACTTCGATATCAGAGGCCTCTTGAGAGGTTTCAGCATTGACTCCCCTGAGGCGTTGGAGAGCAGGCTCAAATTCTCTTCGTTTGCCAATCTTTGCCTGCAGATATAGTTGCAGTGATCATTTGAGAATGTTGATGCATTCGTGTACTACCTTAAATGTGAACTACTGCAATTTGATTTAATTTTAACATGGTTTTAGCTTTGCTCATCCCTAAATGAAAAACAATGAGAATTATGTACTCAACTAACAAAAATTTTAACTAAATTTCAATTGAACTCACCAATCATCTAGGGGACTCTGGAATGAGAAATAGACCAAAGAACATTAATATACATGGAATAGAACCTGAGAATGAAAATATGTAGAAACCATTACATAAGAAAGAACCATTAGTTTGCAAGTATAATGTGCATACAAATCTGCCTATTAGGGCCAAGGTACGCCAGCTGATAATTGAACCAATGAGAAATGTGAGAGAAGAGCCATAATTTGTCATGACTGCACAATGAAGAATGAACAATAAGACCCACCAAAAGAAAAAGTAAATTCCAATTGGAAAATGTTAATATCCAAAAAAGGAAAATTAAATAGGTTAAATTAGTAAATTTACATTAGAGTTTGAAATATATTTCCTTATTTTCAGTGGGGTTTTTAGAAAATTCAGATTAATGACCTGCCAGCAACTTATAGGTTTATTAAATTGACTAACCTGAATTCAAAAAAAATAACCAGCTAGAAGATTTATTAAGGATTTCAAAGGGAAGAAAATTAAAGGCTCAAATTTTTAATACTTGGTCAATCTATTTATTCTTAAGGCAAGAAGTCTAAAAATATCTCCTTTATATTAATTTTAGTATTTCAAGATAAATTTTCTCCCAAAAAAAAAAAAAAAAAAAAAAGCAATTCAATGCAAAAGATACCTTAGGAAGTTTCCATTATCTTCTAACTTCAAACTGTTACTTGGCCATATGTGAAGCAAACTAGACTATTTTATTGTAAATCTCATGATATTGGGTTTGGCTATTTGTTGGAACACATGGATCATGAATGAAACTATGTACATACCTAGCTTTTGGTATTGAATCGATGAAAAAACTAAGGTTTTTAGTGACAGTTCGATTGAAGATGAATGAATTTTATAAGAAATCAAAGAAAAATCAAGTCTGATCAAGGCTGATCATGGAGTTGTTGGATTTATGGGAATTAAACTAGGTCAGTTGGGGCCTTAATTAGTTAGGAGCTTTAAGATATCATTGAGCTTGTGGTTAAGAGCTAGATGTTGAAGCATAATGAATGGATCTTATTTGAAATTTATTTATGCTAAACACAGTATAATAAAGTTGGCATTTCGATGATGTAGATTGTTTTTTGAGTTTGTTGAAGAAACGAGACATGGGCATGAGCCATAGACCCTTAGCAGTGATTTTCTTCATGCGGACGACGCATTAGATACCTCCTCGGGTGATGCACCCACACTTCACGACTAGAACATCCGACCGACTCCAACAACCTCTTGAAGATTGGAACTCTACATTAACGCTAGGATGATGGTTCTATGGCTTCATCTCTTGATCTCACAAGTGAGAAACAACAGAAAAAATGTATCTTTTGAACTCACAGGTACACAAGATGAAATCTAAAGTTTTCTCTCTCTATATTGCTTACGTTAGCTGCGTTTCCAAACTTATGAAAGTTGAACTTAATAGGTCTTTTATATAGTCTCCGTCATTAGGGTAGAAATTACCCACAACATCGCATGTAGTAATACACATTATAATTTTGAGTTCCCGATTTTCATCAATCAAGCCTCGATTGAGGGATAGTCAAACTTAGATGAAGAGTAGTGGTATCTTTCTAAACTAATTTTCTTGAGCTGTTTATTGCAAAAATGGTCTTGAACATGATGTAACTTTTATAAAATAATTAATGACACATCTGACAGTTACATTGTTATGGAATTTGCCAACTTTAAACCTAACACATGCATGGTCTAAATTCCACATTCTATTCAAAATCACACTAAAAACTACTGTCTCATCATCCAATCAAATAATAAAACATTCCCCATGAGTATCTACACCCTCTATTATGGTGCTATGGATTTCGGATTATGTTAGCATGTTTTTATACCAATTGAATTACTATTGGAAAATCTGTAATTGTGCGATTGTTGGTCACATACATAACTTATTTAGTTGGATTCAAGGCATGATACAAAAATTTAGAAGGATTGAATATACCTGAGTTATTGACATAAACCCACCTCCCAGATTCTTTGGTGTTATTTCTACAAGGTACACAAGTCCCTGTTCGCAGTGGAATGATAATTCATTATCGGTCATATTCATGAGTATATGAATTTGAAAAATCAATATTACTTCATTTATACCACATAACATGTAATCCCGTATCCAACTCCCAATAACAATCTTCCAAAGTCGAGCAACAAAGCACCCAGTTAGCAAGCACAAAACATTTAGTATTATGATATAAATGCAAATGAGTTATGTGAGATTAAAACTAGCAACTGTATGCACATTGAAATTAGGTGCAACAGCCTAGGTTAAGATTGAGAGTTAAAAAGTGAAGAGGTAAAATTTTTTTTTGAGAGAATTGAGGAGTAATTGCACCCTATGCAATAATTTAAGTATTGCATGAAATTCTAATCCACCCTTGTTAGGGGGGAGAAAAAAAAATACAATCTTTGACGTATGATAAAAAAGGAAGATATGAAACCTTGGCAAAGATTATTGATAGCCATCCCAGGATGTAGAATATATCCAAAATCCAAAATGTCTGCTTCAAAATATCAATAAAAGTAGAAAGGAATTATAGAATCGCTTGAGGTTTTTTGAGTTGAAAAACTTAACACCATTAACATTTTGTAGAAATATGGCCTTGAAAAACACACATATCTACGACCAATGACATCCGACATCTTTCCACTTATTAATGCCCCTATTATTGCTCCAATTGTCATTATTGATCCAATCAGCGAATACTGCACATTTGAGTGAAAGATGTAGAAGTCAAATACATTAGCAGAAGTATAAAGAAACAATTGCAGTTTACTTAATTAAGTAGTGAAAAGCTAATGGATGAGTATTGATTTATAAAATATTTTTAGAAACATTTTATGAGAAAAGAAAAAATAATTGATTTTTTAAATCCTTTTTTATATTTCCCATGAAATTAATTTTAAAACTTTCTTAAAATGGTCCACTAACAAATTTTCTAAGGACACCCATTACCAAATCCAATCAATTAATCCAATTTAATAATTGAATATATATATATATATATTATATATGTATATGTATATATATATATATATATATCTCACTTTCGACTATAAGAAGTTTTCTGACTTTTCCCCTCACTTGTCAAAACTAACCATGGCGCAATACGCTTGATTATACTAGGATCTTTAAGACCACTGTTATGATTTAGATCGAGCATGAGACTATTGATTACCCTAGTCATTTTATATAACTATATAAGCATTTGTCAAACCATCCTTGTTGCCAATTTCTTTGTCCACATACATAGTAATGTCCAAGTGAGAATATATATGACATGGAATAAGTACATATATTATATCATACCTACGTGTTTCATTTGGTTCAAAAATTTTTAAAAACTATTTCAAAAATTGTATTTTATATACATATTTTTTAAAATATTTTTATTTGATATGATTTGTAGGAATACAAATTTTTATGTACATACAATATACAGTATACTACGTGTGTTTTTGCTAAGTATGCCCCATGTTTGCAATATTTGTATAGCTAGTGGTTAGCAATTGTGTAAAATGATGAATGATGTACGTAACTAGCTAGCACTTAGCGATAGTAAATGAGATCTATTACTATATATATATACACTATTTGTAGCCAATATTTGTGAAGATAAAATTTAGGAACAATGTAATAATATTAATTTCATCCAAGTTTCCGAGTCTATGTATATTTGTGCGCGCGCGCATGAGTACTTCACCTCTGCCACAGTGAGGCCCAGATCAGCGATGATTCCATTCTCAGCAAGGGACGAATATACCGCCTGCAAAGAAGCCACAAACATCAATTTCTCAGACAAAAGAAAACTTCAATTTCATCCCATATCAGTTCATCATGTAACTCAAATAGTATCTCTAGCTGAATCCTAAAGCACTGATGTGAATTTATATAACTAGGTTACAATGTTTGATAGTACGTAAGTTTTAAAAGATTGAGAGTGTATGTTTGGAATGGAGAGAGATGGAAGGAGCTGCTGTCTCCTCTCACATTATCTCTTTCCATCTAAACACAATGTAAAGATCTTTTGTCTTAAAGAACTCATTCATCCAATTGAAAGGTACCAACAATTTTTTTTTTTTTTTTGGCATTTTTTTTCTTCAATTAAAACTTTTGTTTATTTTTCTATCCTTATTTTTCTATTATAAATTTTAGTTTTTTACTTGAAAAAAAAAAAATTGAACTTGACATTCTATCAAATCATATATGACAAGTTTTGAAACAATTTCCGTTGTCTCTATAGTTAGAGGCTTGCCCAAATTCTATTTTATAAAAAAAAATTATGTTTAAAAAAAAAAAAAACACCTTTGTGAACAAATTTTTAAAAAATGATAAATTGGTGATAATGAAAATGACAGGAATGAGAGGAAAATCTAACTTTGAGAAATCGTTAAAACCAAATAGTTTGATGCAAAAATATATAACAGTTTCAATCTGACTTTATCGAACCTACTTTTTGTGTGTGTGTGTGTGTGTGTGTGTATATGTGTGTGTGTGTGTGTTTTACTCGCTAAATTAAAAACAACACCAAGAAAAAAATGATTTTTGAAACATCATATGTTTTCCTTTCTTTTAGATATAGAAGTATCCAAAGACAAAAACACCGTTAGAGACTTTATTTATTTTTGTTGTTAAAATAAAATTAGTGAATCGACTAAAAAAATAAATTGAGAAAAAGATTCTTAATTTAAAATTTTAAGAAAAGAAGTGAAAAGGAAAATAAAAGAAATTTTCCAATCCCAAAATTTAAGCATGTTACGATCAAGAAACAGCTTTATTAATAATATTGATACAAAAACTTTCCTTTCTAAAATGAATTCAAAACTTTCCTTTCTAATATTGATACAAAAACTTTCCTTTCTAAACTTTCCTTTCAGCTAATGAATAATGATTCTACCAATATGCTAATGGAGCCTCTTTTGACTGACTGCAGGACCCTCCTAAGAGGCTTCCCCAACAAACGGGTTGAGCACACCTACCGTGAAGCAAATCGTTGCGCAGATGCTTTAGCTAGAGTAGGGGCTAGTTGTACTTTATCTTTTATAGTGTTTGTGGAACCACCACCTATGGTGGAGCACCTATTAGCTAGTGATAAAGCTAACACTTTTTGTAATAGACTTGTTGCTTCTAATATATAAGTAGCCTTTTCTGACCCAAAAAAAAAAAATTCAAAAGTTTTCTATATATATAAAAATATATATATATATATATATTTGTACCGTAAAAAGTTTGATGCTTCTTCCTACCACACAATAAAAACATCAACATCAACATTTTTTTTTAAAGAAACGAATGCACGCATACACAAGAGAGAGGAATAGTGGTTTTAACATAAAAGCATACCACAAACTCTACTTGAAAACTATAGTAACTTTTAAGAACATCAACAAGCTTTTATGTGACCTTGTTTTGTCATATTTATTATTTTTAGTATTTATATGAATATATATATATATATATATATATATATATATATATGCTCATTCTTGTTGGAGAAGATCTTGGACAATTTAATATATTTAATATTATCAAAAAAATTAGATGAACTAATCAATAATAAAAAAATGGTGTCGTATCGATGATTTGACTCAATAATTGATAGTGTGGTAACATAAAAAATGAGTTATTTCTCATATGTGTTTAGTTGAAAAGATAGAAAAGTTGAGAAAAGAAAAACTTATTTGTTTGATTGAGAAGAAAAATGAGATAGAAAATTTTGTTCATAAAATTTTACTTTCATGTCTCTACTAAATAAATAAAAAAATTAGCAAAAAACTAATAATAATAACAGATATTAAGAAAAAAGGGTTGAACAAAACAAAAATAAACAAACAAACAAACAAAACGGAAAACATATGGTAACAGAAAAGGACAAAAACAGATGCTAAGAAAACTAATGAATAAGAAAAGGACAAAAAAAAAAAATTTGAACCCTTTTTTTTATTTTTCTTTTTTATGTTGGTTACGTTGCACAAAAGGGTGTTCGGTCCGAAAAGTCCTTCTTGTGTTCCTTTTCTCTCTTATTTCTTCTCAAGTTGGGAAGAAAATATTTTGGTAGACTTGGAAAGACAATACATGACTTTACCAATTTTTCTTCCACAAATTTATCTGTCCAAATATCCCTACAAATTTCATTTTCTCCTATTTTCTCTTCTTCTTTTTCTATCATCCCTAAAATGTATCTAACCAAACATACTCCTAATAATATCACTATATTATTATTTGTAATTTTGAGGTGAGAGATAGAAGAATCTTACTATTATAATTGAATGAGTAATTATATACAAAATGGGATTATACTCACAACAATGCCACTAGTGAAGGCATCACAAGCAGCCACAATGGTGCTGATAACGAGAATAGCTGTGGCACTAGAATCACATGGTCAAATAGCAGCAGCACCCATGGTTTTTAAACCCGAACCAGACCGTATGGTCCGACCGGAAAAACCTCGAGCCAGCCAATTTTATGGTCCATTTAAGGTGAAGAACCGTTCCATGTGAAAAAAAGCATGGACCTGTACGAACCGCGTTCCAACCGCCCGGTTCACATGGTTCAAAAAGTTGCTTTGTTTCAAGCCTTAAAACAGCGTTGTTCCATCTCTTCCCTGTTTTTTTTTTTTTTTTTCCCTATACAGCATCATTTGGAGCATGCACATTGAACAAAATAGAAACCCTGAAACAATGAAACCCTCGCCTCACTCTCTCAATCACTCTCTGAGCTCTCTGCCTCTCTCCCTCATCGCTGCCGCAACTTAACCCAAGTCGCAACTCACTCTCTCAATCACTCTCTGCCTCTCTATCACTCTCATTACATCTTTGCCTTGTTGCCGTCACTCTCATTACATCTCTGCCTCGTTGCCGTCACTCTCATTACATCTTTGCCTCGTCGCCGTCACTCTTACTCCATCACATCCTTGCCCAGATTGCAAGGTACTTTATCATTTTTAATTCTTCTTTCTTTTATGTCAATTTATATTTTTTGGCCAATTTTTCTCAAGTTATCAAGCAACATATCATTTGTAAAAATTGTGCTTCAATGTGTGTTTATATTTTATAATTTTTTTTTGATAAGTATGTGTTTATAATCTATGAATTGATATCTTTAACTTGTGAAAGTTATGAATCTTGTAATGGGTCAGTTGTAAAAATTTGGTGAATTTCTCTATTTCAGAAATTGTATGAAGTTGTGAATTTGTGATTCTTTGACTCTATGACTCTGTGTATATTAGTTTGTTAATTTGACTCTGTGTATGAAGTTGTGATTCTTTGACTATCTGTATTATTGTTTTTTAGAAATAAGTTTTATGTATTTTTGTAAGAAACAATGTGTAGTTGTGTATTGTAACTTGGAGGCTTGTTTATGCATTTTTACTTTGTACTTTTATGGATTGATTGAGTAATTCATATTTATGTTTGCTAAGGATTTGAAATTTCTTATTTGTCTTGAAAGTTATGATATAAAAAATATTTGAAAGAATTAGACTATTTTAGTTAAATTTTCTATTTTTTTATTAATTTAATGTTTTTATATATATTTAAAATAATTATTAAATTAATTATAACATCATCACAGTTCAACCTCGATTCGACCTCAAAAACCTTAAACATCTCCCTTTTACGGTTTAATGAACGGTCTGGGTTTGAAAACCTTAGCAGCACCACCATTGGTAGCACCATGATTACCAACATGGTCGTTGCCAGTGGCGTAGCCAGGATTTTAGTTCAAAGGGGGCAAAATTGAAAGACTATATTGAAAGTAAAATTAATCTAAAGACATAGAAGTTAAACACGTGATTTGATTCCTTAAAATAAATCAATGTAAACGTGTTAAGGATATAGAAATATACCTACAAAGTTGTACTTCTTGGCCTTGAATACTCTTAAAAAGTTATGTAAAATTCAACATTTCTTTCTCTATTATTTTAAGTGGTAAGAACTAAGAAGTTAAAATTTTGGTCTATGGCAAAAATAAATTGTTTGAAACTGTGAAAAGGTTAAGATAGAAGAGAAAACAATTAGGAGGCTAGGGTTTTGTTTGATATAAAAGGTCTAAAATATTATTTTTTATTATTATGATGATGTGGATACCCTAATTCAAAGGAAATAATTGTGTGACAAAGGCACCAGGGGGAAAAAAAAATGCAGTTGCTTAAGAACATACGGCCGGAAAAAAAAAAAAAAAAAAAAAGGAATATGGTTTTTAAGTGGGACCCAAAAAACATTGTTTTGTTTAAAATGACAAATAAACCTATGGAACGTTTGTGTTATTTCTTATGGAACCTAATATAGAAAAAGACAAAATAGTGTTATTTGTTCTCTAAGTGTAAAACGTTTGAGGTCAAAATGGCAGGTATTGTAAATTGCAACACTATATAGGATATTTTTTAGAGGGGGGGGGGGGTCAAGGGGAGCAATAAAATAGTGTTATTTGTTCTTTGAGTGTAGAACGTTTGAAGTCAAAATAGTAGGTATTGTAAATTGCAACACTATATAGGATTTTTTTTTGGGAGGTCAGGGGGGGCAACTGCCCCCCCCCCCCCCCCCCCCCCCCCGACCCCCCCTGCCTCCGCCCCTGGTCATTGCCAATATCTACTACATTGCTTGGCTCTTGTTTTACAAGTAGAGACTTTTACACCACTTCATCCACCATCTTTCTTTCTTAGAATACGAAAGTAGTAAGGCTTAAAACCTATATGGAAAGAAATTATGTTCGTGTATAAGAGAGAATCAGAGAGAGTACTATATAAGGGCTCTCATACTGTTCCATGAATAGCAACAATTGCAACAGATGGGCTTGGCCACAACTTGTGACGTGGCAAGTTGCGGTAGAGGTGTGGACCAATAATAGTATCAACTACGTCGTTTGCCAAATTAGACCAAAACTACGTCGTTTTAGGCCTAAACTTAAAACAAAATTCTCTAGCGTAAATGACACAGTTTAAGCCAAGTTCCTAAAATAGAAAAACAAAAACCACGAGCAAGGTTGAGACCCACAAACGGCCAAACCTTACGAACCCAAAACGATCATCTCGCGTGATCCAGGTGGCGGCAGCAGCCTTGGTGGCCACCTCCCCAGCTCCGACTGCTCATGTTATTTTACACCAATCCGAACCCAAGCCAAGGTTGTCTAAACCCCACAACTAGAGAGTTGCAAGAAAACAAGGTTGTCTTTACAGAGATGGAGGAGTTTGTCTGGGTTCTCCAGCTTGATGAAGGTATTTTTCTTTTTACGTTTGTTCATGTGTTTGCATAGAATTGAAATTTGAGTTGCCTCTGCCCTAGTTGAATTGAGATTTCTTCATATTTAATATTTTTGACTGCTTTACTATTTCTGGCCATTCAATATCTTGTGGTCAGTTGATGTCCATCCTTTTATCTGGTCAAATTCAAGTTTAATTATGACCATTTTTCTTTGGAAGTTGTCCTAATCTTGTGCCCGTCGATTTCCTTGAGCTTCCATTTGTACCCCATTAAAATACAATTTCATGTCTTAGTTTGCTACAAGTTTTCAATTCCTCCAATGGTTTTATAAAAATATAAATAACTTGTACTTTTGTGCTCTTTTAGAAGCCTGTAGGCTTGAAAATGAAGAAGTTTTTATGCAAGAAGATAAAGAGCCAAGAGCTTCCAATGAAGAAGTAAAAGATGAGGCTAGTGGATGGACCGAAGTTATAGATGTCAATAAGATTGAGCACACTGCTGATGAGGACAAGGAGGAGATAGTGCTAGATGAAACTATCCATGAAGTTGCAATTGGGAAAAGGTTATTAGGTGTGCTAACGCTGCTTAAAGAGCGAGGAACACTAAAAGAAAGCATCGAGTGGGGTGGCAAAATCATGGACAAGAAGAAGAGCAAACTCGTGAGTATTGTAGATGATGACAAACCAAAGGAGCCTTGTTCATCTACTCTAGTTGATTTTAAAAAGGAGATTCACATAGAGCAGACAAATGAATTTGGGTGAGGCCGCCACCGCCGCCCGGGATCACATGAGATGATCGTTTTAGGTTCATGAGGTTTAACAATTTGTGGGTCTCAATCTTGTTTGTGGTTTTTGTTTTTAGATTTTAGGAATTTGGCATGACTATGTCGTTTAGGCTAGAGAATTTTGTTTTAAGTTTAGGCTTAAAACGACGTAGTTTTGGGGCTGATTTGGCAAAAATAAAACACAACATGATGATGTGTCACTTAACAGCAGAAATTAACTGTAGAGGGTGAATTACTAACAGAATCAAACTTCAAGGTGTAAAATCAAGTTTTTGAAACATTGAGGTGTAAAATCCAGTTAACCCCAAACTTCAGGGGTGTAATTTGCAATTTACCAAAAAAAAAAAAAAAACTGTTATTCTCACCACCCATTTGTATTCAAATGTCTAATTCCTATCTCTATTTGTTATCTATTTGAATTCAAATACTTCAATTATCTTTATAAAAAAATACACAAAATTACTTCTACCAAAAAAAAAAAAAAAAAAACTCATTACCTCACGTAAAAAGTATTCATTCTTATCTCAAAATTCCTAAGGTTTTTTTTTTTTTTTAATTCTTTAAAGCATTCCAAAAATTTTGTTATCCAAATTCTATACCGTTATCACAAATCTCCATTCATCCACACTAACGTATATCATCTATCTTTTATTCAAATCTCAATTTTTTTTACTTATCACAATTCTTATCCCAATCAATAGATTCAAATGTCCCAATGGGTTTTAATTTCTTACAAATCTCTATATCATTTTTAAACATTATTCCATGTTACCTTACCTCCTTTAAAAACAAAAATACACAATCATTTATATATCCCTTTTAAGCATCATAATACTAAACTTAATAAATAAATAAATAAAAAGAGCATTATTGCATGTGCAATACGCACACAAGGTAAATTATATTTATATATATATATATATATATATACACTTTTCCTTTTACCACACACACACAAACATATATATATATATATATATATATATTCTTTTCCTTTTACCAAGGTAAATTATAATGTTGATCCATATCTTTTACACCATATTTTAATTTAATCCCTAACATTTCAATTGTATAAATTTGATCTCTAACTTTTTCAGGGTCATGCCAATTTAGCTCATGTTGTTATCTTTTGGATGGAAAAAATTGATATATCAAATAGAATAATAAACAATTATTTGTATCAACTATATTGCCACGTTAGATTTAAAATAATAATAATAATATAAGACATGTAAAATCCCACAACCAAACCCATCAGTCATCTCCAGGGTTAGTTAAACCATATATGCAAGTGATGCAATCACCTAAGGCCCTCAAATTATAAAAAATAAAAAATAAAAAATAAAAAAAAGGCCCCCACTTGTATTTAAAAATACACACACACGCGCGCGCACACACACACACACACACATATATATATATATATATATATATATATAATATTTATCTAGATATTTTAATTAAGAAAAAAAAATTAAGTCATTTTATTTGTTAATAAAATGCATTAAAAATGCCCTATTGTATCCTAAAATATAAATGATTAAAAAAAACATAAATAGTAAAAATTTGGCTAACAAAATTAAATCATAGGAGACAAATTCATTAACTAAATCTTGATATAAACCCCTTTCCCTCTTCCCTCTGTGTGTGTTTTTTTCTCAAAAAAAAATGTGTAATTGTCCCACATTGCTTAAAAGAGTGTGTTATGTATAGTATAACTTCCCCCACCCTCCCTTAAAAGTTACCATGTTTTTTGAGTGGAGTTATGGTGTGCCTTTGTATTAGAACTCATTTCCCTCTCTCCTGTGTGTGTATTTGTTCTCCAAAAAAAAAAAAAAAATCTTGATATATGCCAAAATCAAAATTAATACCAGACAATCTCTCTGTCTCTCCATCTATAGTCTCACCTTTCTTTTCTTCATCTTGAATCCTTGATCTTTTTTTATAAGTTTTCCTTCATTCAATCATTCTTTGCAATAGCTTCACTACCTTCACAATGGTGGACGGTGTATGCTGCTGCTGTGTGTGGGCATAGCAATCTAAGATAACCTCTCTCACTTTCCTAAATTTTCATGAAGATGGAATAGTATGGCTTGTGATAACCGATAAGTGTTGGCATTTTATTCTTTTTTTTTTTTTTTTTTTAATTTGCACACTACCCATTGCACAATTGATAGGACAGCACACTGCACGCTACATATTAGCTAATAGCAATGTAGCCCGATCCACAGGCCCCACGCATTATCACTAAAGACACTAAGAGTCCGTTTAGATATAGCTGAAAATTGAAAATTGAAAAATACTATAGCAAAATAAATTTTAAATGTGTGAATAGTACCATGGGACCCATTTTTAATAAAAAAGTTGCTAAAAAATGAAATTTGTGGGTCTGTGAATAGTAAAATTTGTGCTGAAAAGTCAAAAAAGTCAAACTTTGCGACTACTGTTCATGAACAGTGCATGAACAATAGCCATGTTTGTCTCTCAAACAAGTGCCAAAAAAAAAAAAGGCCAAACGCAACGCGCTGGGTTTTCAGCCCAAGCCCAACGAGCACTAAAACTACGTTTGGATAGAGCTTGGAATGGCCGACATTTAGAGTTAGGCATTTTAAACAGTGGGACCAACAGCATCTATGCATATAACAGATCAGACAATTTTTTGAGTCTCACACGGCACTATTCATATTTAAAAATTATTTTGCTACAGTGTTTTGAATAATAAGATTTCAGTTTTTAGCAATAAGCGGTATCTAAACACACCAGTGTGCATTTGGCTCCAGATTAAAAAGTCAGCTTATTTTACTATTCAGCTTATTTTTTGCTACTATTCATAAGCCTCACAGCACTTTTTAGTACTATTCATGGATCTCACTGTATTATTTCAGCTAACTTTTACCTTTATCTACAGTACTTTTAGCAAAAAGTTTTCAGTTTCAGCAAAATAATCGAATCTCAAACAGACCCTAACTCAGCCACTATTACACTGTACACACATAGGCACACGCTATCCCACTCATTGTACCGTATCTTTTACTTTTACTTTATCAATTATTACTATAAGTTATCACACCAATTGATAATTTGATGTATATCATATCAACCTATTTGTATTATAGTGATACTAACTTATTAAACCATGTAATAAATTAATTTTTAGAAGAACTTAAATACAAAAATTTAATTAGTAATTTTGCATCTCAAAAAGCAAGAAAAATAGATTTTAAATAAAAAATAAAAATCAATAAATATTATTTAATTAATATTTAAATAAAAAGGTCTAATTAAAATTTTCGCCTTAAGCTCCACAGTTGTTGAGCCTGCTAAAGTGGACAAAATATGGTTGTCCATGTCCAAGAATTTTAGTTTTATTGATCTAAATGCCAATAATTGTGCTTACAACACGACCACTAGTGAATGAGAGTAATTCTTAGGTACTTTCAAAGCATGGAGAATAATGCTCTCTTCTCTCACATTCATGATAAAGTCCATTTATTAAATTCTATGGTGGAGCCCACCATGAATATGAGAGAAGGGAATACCATTTCTCCATATTCTGAGAGAACTTAATTAAGAATTTTTCGACGAAGGAACTGCAAGAAACCACAAAGGTGCTGATGATGAGAATAACTGTGCCACTGGAATCACTTAGCCTAACAACAGCACTAGCACTGCTACTATTACCATGTCACTGCCACCATGTTATTGCTATTGCTTATATTTTCAGGCTCTTGTTCAAGGGCGGCCCAACATTATTTGGGGTCTAAGGCGAAAAATTTATGTGGGGTTTTTAATATGTAAATATTAATTAAGCAAAAGTATTTAATACTAATCAAATCTAGGTTAATTTGATACATTAAATACATAATTTGACCAACTAAAATAATGTTAATTTCATATAGAGAATTGAATATCATAGTTTAACCATAAATATTAATAAAATAAAAATAAAAATATATTACGATTATAAAAAATACTTTATTTTGGATATACAATGATCCATAGTTAAGTAAAGTTAAAATCTAATTTTCAATTTTATGTCTTCTTTTTAAGAAAGGGATATAGATATTATTTAGTGTGTGGCATTGTAGGATATCAATTTACAAAAATTAAAGTCTCAAACTATTAGGGGAGATTAATCTATAATTGATGATTTAACACATTTGCAATATTTTTTTGAAACATTTTAGAGTTTCAATTGGGTTAGGGTTCTATTGGTCTCGTATATTGAGAGTCTTAATAGAAATGAAAAGGGAAAATGTGTTTAAAGCATTATAAGATGTTCACAATATGATGTGATATTGACTCTTATTGATGAAATTCATCAATATCTAACTAATGAATATTTAAATCACTTTTTTGTGATTAGTAACATGACAATTTGTTAGCTAATAGTAAAATTTGTAGTATACGTAACATCATTAATAAAAAAAATGCACAACCTTTAAAATATATATATATATATATATAATTTTATAAAAATTTGGGCCATTAATCATTGGAAGTGGGGCCTTTTTCCCTAAGGAGAATTTTATTTTGGGGTGGGGCCTTAGGCCTAGGCCTTGGGCCGGCCTTGCTCTTGTTTTACAGTTAGGGGCTTTGTCACTAGTTTATTCTCCACATTTACTTTCTTGGAATACAGACTGAGCAAAGAATAATGGAAAAGAAATTCTCTGTGTCTGTAGCACCAGAGATTATAAAAAATACTTTATTTTGGATATACAATGATCCATAGTTAAGTAAAGTTAAAATCTAATTTTCAATTTTATGTCTTCTTTTTAAGAAAGGGATATAGATATTATTTAGTGTGTGGCATTGTAGGATATCAATTTACAAAAATTAAAGTCTCAAACTATTAGGGGAGATTAATCTATAATTGATGATTTAACACATTTGCAATATTTTTTTGAAACATTTTAGAGTTTCAATTGGGTTAGGGTTCTATTGGTCTCGTATATTGAGAGTCTTAATAGAAATGAAAAGGGAAAATGTGTTTAAAGCATTATAAGATGTTCACAATATGATGTGATATTGACTCTTATTGATGAAATTCATCAATATCTAACTAATGAATATTTAAATCACTTTTTTGTGATTAGTAACATGACAATTTGTTAGCTAATAGTAAAATTTGTAGTATACGTAACATCATTAATAAAAAAAATGCACAACCTTTAAAATATATATATATATATATAATTTTATAAAAATTTGGGCCATTAATCATTGGAAGTGGGGCCTTTTTCCCTAAGGAGAATTTTATTTTGGGGTGGGGCCTTAGGCCTAGGCCTTGGGCCGGCCTTGCTCTTGTTTTACAGTTAGGGGCTTTGTCACTAGTTTATTCTCCACATTTACTTTCTTGGAATACAGACTGAGCAAAGAATAATGGAAAAGAAATTCTCTGTGTCTGTAGCACCAGAGAGATTCTGACTTTAAAAGAATATTTATTGAGAGAGATATTTGTCATGTGCTCTTATTGAATGGTAATAATTAATACCTGTAACTATCAAGCTTGTAACTTTATAAAAATAGGAAACAGGATAATTATTCTGCTTCTCATGTGAGAGGAGAAGTATTACTCCCAGAAAATTGCAAATTTGCATTCAAGTGATATCTTTATACTAATGTTATCAGTACCATTTCTGTGGGTGTTCCAAATTTGTCAATGGTACAAGATGATTAATTGAAAATACTGTTAATTTTTATCTTGCCCTTTCAGTCAAAAAGGCATTCCTTGATATGGAAACTGCATAATTGCAAGTTTGGAGCGTAAATTTAAAAAAATAAAGTTGTGGAAGTGTCATATTAACACATCCTTCTCATGGCTTACTCATATGTTCAAGTGGCAGTTTTGTTAGGTGACCATGTATTTAATAGGTGCAATAGTTAAGTAAGCATGCATATCAGGCTCCGTTAAAAGCATTGATTTCTCCACATGCATACCTGATGCCTAATTACATCTACATACCATTACTAAGTTGCCCTCACACTTACAACTGTCATATATCAAAATTGAAATTCCTTAGCCTCAATTCAGTCACTGCAAGCAAACACACTCAGCAATCAGTGTTTGAAGTACCAACTATTTAAGAGCAATTACATGCTAAAAATTATGTACAAAGCTCATTAGTGATCTGTATGAAATGCACAATGACTGTTGTTACTTTGTGTGATATGTGTCTTTATGGTGGAACTCAGAAATCATTTTAGTAAGATTCAATGGTATGTATAATCAATTTCCATTTTAAGCAATTAAAGCAAGAGGCAAATTGATGAAAACAGAGAGGAACTGATGAGTTCAGACCTGTGGGCAAAGTCCTTTATTATTAAGGAAGAAGAAAGAATGATGGTTTACTAAGTGTCTAAGCTGAAAAACTATTGTTATAGACCCCTATGTGATTAACAATATGGAAATAAAAAATTTATTGATTAATCACATAAAATAAAAGTATACCAGCAGATTATATGTATATAAAATAAATAAAATCACACTCAAAGCTAATAAAAATAGTAACACAAAGAATGATCACAAAGCCAAAACCTGAGAACATCTCCAAAGGAAAAACCATTACAAAACCTATGCAAACCTAGACTCTATGTAATAAGAATAGTAACACAAGAAATGATCATGAAGCCAAAACCTAAGGAGAACACCTCTAAAGGAAAAATCATAAGGGGCAAAACAATTCCATAGAAAATCTACCAATAACTAATAAGGAGTTACATTAGTCGACAACTTACAAAACCTTTGCAAACCTAGACTCTCTCTATGTAACTTATGCAAACATCCTGTTTACCTTCCTACCTCATAAACACTAAAACTTCTAGGTAATAGAATGTGCATTTTATCAAGCACTTGGCATGGGTTTTTTTTGGATCTTAGCTAAGACATGGGGATAGTAAACAAAGTTTAAGATCGAGAACAAGGTTGGAGGCTAAAGCATAGGCTCACTCTAATCTCTTTAAATACAGCTTAAGAGCTAGACTAAAATGGCTTCAGCACCTATGAAATCCCAAAGCCCTCTGCGTGTTTTTTAATGTTTAGCTCAGGAGCAGTCTCTCTCTGCCTCTTCAATTTCGGCTTCAGCTCAAGAAACCAGAACCCCAATACCCTTTTGTGAAAATTAGCTCAGCAAATGGCATGGAAGATTTCATTGTAATGAAGTTGGCTGTGTAAAGCTCCTAAAGAGGAAAGCTTGTATTTCTCCAAGTTTGTCGTGTAATCTCAAGATGTGTAATAAAACTTAAATAGTAGATTACTGTAACTTGATGTTTATAGTGTGGATGTAGGCCTAGTGCTAACCATGTAAATCTTGTGTGTGCACTGTGTATCCGTTTATGACTTCTTCTGTGTGCACTGTGCACCGTGTATCCATTACCTTTGTGTTGATAAATTCACACTTTGGTCTCTCTGAGTGTCTGGATATTGTTCATGGCTGATTGGCTCACTCGATCAGGGCTTGTTCTCATTCGAGCGATAATCTTCAGTTTCTAAATTTCAGAGTTTTTAGTTTCACAGAATGATTAAGGAATGCAGATCCATTCCAGATACCCTGTCATGGTAAATTGTCAATTTAAATACTAACATTGGCTATTCTAGGAGCTAGAGTTATAATTGATAGGCATTATCAACTGCTCTCATCCTTATTGAATTACTTAGCAACAAAGCAAGTGGTAACTGTGGTATGCAGATATTGTGGGAGACAGATCAAATTGGTGGTAACTTTCACTTTATAATTTTTAGCATATCAAAGCAGCTGTCCATAAGGCTAGGTGCATGGAGAATGGGACCACACCATGTTCATAACCAAATGCCACATACAGCATTAGAAAGGGCTCACATGATCCTAATCTTTCATTAAATATTATTAGAATATTTCTCCTTAATCTTGAATTTGTGATTAGATTCATTGATGCTGAGTAGTTTGCTTCATACATGTCAATAGGGTAACTAACATCCCCTTCCCTGCTTGCTGCTCCGTGATTCTTATTGCAGATTATGAGTGAGTGATGTTTGTATTTCTTCTAAAGTTCGCCATCTGGTCTCAGGTACCAGTTTTGCAGTGAACAAAACACCCAAACCCGACATGCATGCATATAAGAAAAATGTTCCTGAAATATCATGCATTAAACATCAATCATCATGTACTACATACAAGAATGCTTAGGAGAGTGACAGTATATATGAGAAAGAAACAGCTGCAAAGAAACAAACAGAAATGGAGACATGGAGGCATCACCTGCTGAGCTCCATTCTACTAGAAAGTTAAATGTGTATGAAACAAGCCAGGAACAAAACCAATTGACCAAATTGCAAATGCTTCCAGCAGAACCCTTTACATTTATGGGAAATATCTGAAAGAGAGAGAGAGAGAGAGAAAAATCATTTAACAGGAATCGTTATAGGGATAAATTTTCCGTGCAAGCTACAGAGTTATTAATCAAAAAAGTTCTCACCTCTGATATTATAATCCATGGTATTGCTCCAACACCCAATGAATAAGATGCCTTAAAAACCTGAATTCAGAAACCAAGTAGTTCGATAAAACAGATCTCTAATAGCAGGAAAAGTGAAGGAAAAAAAAAAAAAAAAAAAAAAAAAAAGGAAGAGGGGGTTTGGTGGGGGGGGGGGGGGGGGGGGGGGGTTTAAATTAATAAACCAAGTAGTTTAATGAACTTGAATGAAATCATTCCAAACTCATTACACTAATGGAAAAAGGATAAATTGTTGTTTGCCTTGTCCTCATCATCCATATTCTATAGTGACAAGAAAGTATGCAAGTATGATAATTACAAATGCATTACCAATATGCCAGAAAGCACCAAAGTAGGAGTGGCTTCCGTCCACTGGTTAAGGCTCTGCTCACGGAAGCTTTAAGTTTATAATTAGTAATTCATCAACAATAGACACCACACTTAAGAACCAACCTGCCCCCTTAATAAAATGATACAGATACATTTAAATTCTATGTTAAAGAACCTGCAATAAGAATGATAGTCCTGTAAGGACGCAACCTAAGCATTCCCCGGTAGCAGAAATCTGCAAACGTTGTTGCAAAGTTTAGAATCAACTATGTTTTAAACTTTCAACATCATTTTGTATTCTAACCATCAATAGTGTCCGTCTTCCAAATTTTTCTATCAAGATTGATCCCAAAGCAATTGCTGGAATCTGCACGGAAAATCAGCAATATCTTGGTTATGCACTAAAGGGGATCACAACATTTTAGTTACACCAAGAAGATTTAGAACCACCTCAGGAATGGATACCACTATAAACCCAATAATACTTGGCACACCTGTCATAAACCCAAAATTGTATAATCAAATATCAATTCAATGCCGTTCACATTTGTCTATCATAGAAAGCATCATTGTAGCAGGCATTTTTTACCAGCCAATTCAAAAATTTCCTCCATATAAAATGCAAATCCGTTGAGCCCTCCAAATTGTTGCAGTACCATTAGTCCAATTCCAACCTATATCAAGTTTGAGTCATACAAATTGATCACAAATCCATGTAGCAGAAATGGAGCAACTTTGAGATTACTCTTTAAAGCTTACAATGAATTGATAAGCATATTTCTGCTGAAACAAATGAAGGAATTTATCTTCTGAGATCTGTTGGATGTTTTCAGTATAATCCTGTCATACAATAAAACCTTTCTTCAATTTCTTGCTTCAACTGTACATATATAGTTAATGATTCCTTTCTTACTTAAAATTAAGTTACTGGGTTACTTTGATATCAGCAGCCTCTTCAGTAGTATTGACATTCTTTCCCCTAAGGCGTTGAAGTGCAGCTTCAAACTCTTTTTCTTGGCCAATCTTTGCCTGCAGCCATTTAGCTAAATATTTGGAGCACATTTGGTGGGAACATATTTTTAACTTCAAAAGTATCATTGAATTTGGTGTGAACATATTATAACTCAGTATACATTAGATAAGAACTAACTAAAAATTAGAATTCACTGAGCAACATATAATAATATAAACACCAACAAACTTTTAAATTGCACTCACCAGCCATCTAGGAGACTCTGGAATGAAGAATAGACCAAAAAGTAGTAATAAACATGGAATAGCTCCTGGGGAAAAAGAAGAAGAAGATCATAACTATTATGGAACTATATTATTGGAATATAGTGTAATAGAAGGTAGTAGAAGCTACCTATTAGAGCCAAGGCACGCCAGTTGATGACAGAACCAATCAGATATGCAACTGTTAGACTAAAAGGTATCATTGCCTGTTGAATGGACAAGAAGGAGTCACATAAGGAAAAAGTACATTTTGAAGCTAACATTATTGTAAGGATAATTTACCATGGTGACTGATGTAAATCCTCCCCTGAGATTCTTGGGTGTAATTTCTGATAGGTAAGTAGGTGCCTGTTCAGAAATAGAATTCAAATTTCATTATCTATCATATCTACCATAAGTTAGTGCAATGTAAAATCTAAAATCTTACAACATTTACCACATAACAAGTCAGTCCAAATCCAAATCCCAAAGATAGTCTTCCAAGGTCAAGCAACCAAGCACCCTTTCAACAAGTACTGAACATTTAGTAAATGGGTTGAAAGCAAACAATATGATATATGATTTTAACTAACAAATATAATATTGTTTCCCAAGACTCTTTTTGCCATTTTGGAAGTCCTATCTAATTTTTGGTAATTTATTATAATATATTCAAATAGAAAACATGTACTGATTATGGTTTCCTTTTTGTAGAAGTGGCAATTGCTGGTAGTTTCCCATTGAAACAAGAAACTCAGCTCAGAATCATAGAAGATCCAAAAGTTCCTGCATTTCTGCCAGGGCACCAGCTCTACAGATGGAAGTGGGGGGAGAAAAGAGGAAAAGTGGGCAGGTAAAATTTGGACTTCATTTTGAATAGCTTATATTCCTTGAAGACTACATGGTGAGAGACCATAAGTCGGTATGAAGGAAGATGATAGAACCTAAATCCCTTTTGTGCCACTCCATAGAAAAGAAAGCAACAAAACCAAGAGAGGGAGAGAGTCAAGTTTGATATGCTCATGAGGTTGGAGTTTCATGAAGTATCCAGAATCAAAGAGTTTAAGGTGATGATAGTTTGGGTGGAGCCAAATCACCTCTCAAAAGGGTCAATTGTCAAGCACACGAGTGAGAAGTTTGTTATGGAGTAAATATCTGTGAGTGCAACTTCCCCATAGAAAGGTGTAGGGACAACAGAGGACTAGAAGAGAGCATGAATACTGTCAAGGATGTGACAAAGCTTACATTTGGCTCTCCGGTTCTGCTATGAGCCTGGACATAACAGGTTGTGAACAATGTCATATTGTTCAAGTACATTTTGAAGTGCTTGTTGTTGTAACTCCAAACATGGCATGAATAAGTGCACTAAGAAAACTGGGTTTTAATCATTTTGAAAAAATTACAAAAAATATATAATAATTCCAAATGAGAGATACCAGTTGATCTATAAGGCTCTTGGCGCATGCTGTTTAATTAGAATTGCTATGGACTTTGAAAAACTCAATAAATTTTATGGACCTACGTTAGCTTCCAATGTCCAATTTTTAAGAAGCCAAGGACGAAAAATGATTAAAGCAGAAGATAAACAACCTTAGCAAAATATATTGCGAGCCACCCCATTATGTAAAATATATCCAGAATCCACATAGTCTGCTTCAAAGAAAAATCAAAATTCAAGGGAATTAATTAAGAGCTGGTCTATACACCTGGTTAAAACATATTCAACACTAGTCCTGCAGAATTATTTGATCATTTAAAAACTCACATATCTACGACCAATGATATCTGCCAACTTCCCACTAATTACTGCACCTATCATTCCACCAATCGTCATTATGGAACCGAAAACTGAATACTGCAAAATTGAAGGGTGAATGTATAAGGAAATTAATGGAACTGACTGGAGATCTAATCCACTCTACATAATCAGATAATGCAACATTTTTTCATTAACAATCACACCTACCAAGTCCCAAATTTTTTTCATCACATATTACAAATATTGTAATCTTACTTTATATATGTGTCTCTGATTTCCAGTGTAGATAAAGGACATCTAATCCCAATACAGCGATGGTCATACACAATCAAAATTTTTGGGTTCTTCCCATCAATTTTTTTTTTTTTTTTCTTTAGTTCTTTACACTTTATTTTTCCTCTTTTGGTAACTATTTTTTGTGGCTTTTTTTGTTGGGGGGGTGGGGGGGAGTGGTGGGGATTTGAATCCTAGATGTTTTTATTGAGAATAACAAAAGATGTCAGTTGAGATATAAGGTTCTTGACAACTATGTTTTGTGTTTTTAAGTATCAACCTTGTTATCAAACCAAAAATGGCATGTTTGTTTCTATGATCTATCTCTAATTTCAATTCCTCAATGGAAATGTAACAACCACATAATATGAAGCAAAAGATTTATATGGCTAAGGTTTATTTAGGTAAAGTTGTTATCAAGATTTATTTCAGGGATAATGTAATTCTTTTCAACCAACTTTTCTCAAGTGAATCCCAATTAGCTTAACTGATAAAGTCTCTCATGGTTAATTAAAAGATTTGAGGTTCAATCCCCATCTACACTAAAAACTGATTGGTGTCTTGATGTAATGATAAAGAGCTACCATCAAGAGTAAACACCATGAATTGAAACTCTATCAAACAAAAAAAAAAAATCCTCAATTCTTCTCTTGCATTTCTGCAGTTGCATGTGTGAGTGTGTTCACAATTTATAGCAATGAACTGAATAAACTAGTTACGAACCTCAGCCGTAGAAAGGCCCAAATCAGCTATAATTCCTGATTCAGCAGGTGCTGAATACCCCACCTGCAATGCAATCACAAAGCAGAATTTCATTAATACGTATATGCCGAAACTACAATATGATTTGAACTCATTATTCATTACCGTGAGTTACTTGGTGATCAGAAAATATAAGGGAAATTACACTTTTCTAACTCTAAATTATATATCATTTTATACTTTGCAACATGAAACTACAATATGCACGATTGGCCTCCTAAACTAAAACTTGTGTCACACTTGACCTCACTACATTACTTTTTCAATTAAGTCAAACAAAAGATATCTATTTTGGAAGGAATTGTAAATTGATTTTTTAATACCAAATTACGTTAGACTTAACCCCAAAGTAGACAATAGAGGGTTAAATGTTATAGTATTATAAACTTTGAGAAGTCAATGATGAATTCCGATATTTCGGGAGCAAAGTGTAAAATGAGGTATACAACATGTAGGTTCTCCAGAGGCTATATATCAATTGTACTTACCACAAATCCACCAGTAAAGGCGCTACAAGCAGTGACAAAGGCACTAAGAAGAAGAACAGCGGTGACACCACTTGCACTTGCACTTGCGCTTGCACCAGTATCATTGGAACCAAAGCCATTGCTAATTCTGATAATACCAGGCTGTTGTGTAACTAGCAGAGACTTTGCTAGTTCCTCGTCTTCCATATGTTGCTATTTTATCAGAGACAAAGAGAGATAGAGATAAACTAATTAAGATACTGTAAATTTGACGAACATGGTTGTGTTTACGGTTGGTTGTTGAATTTGATGCAGGAGAAAAGTTGGTTGACTGTCGGGTTAAGTGTCATTCTTTCAATCATGTGCATCTTTTGCTAATTGATGGTGGGGTCACGTTATTTGATTTGTTAAAAATGTCCTCGTTATGTAAATTAAGACGTGAAGTACAATTTATATGACATGACATGGGCTGCTTTTTAGGTATGTTGTGTTGGATTATTTTGATAAAAATATTAAAATTTATTTTCTCAAGTGAATTGATTAAATTAATTTTTATCCTTTAATGGCTATATCAATTTCTTTGTTATTGTTGAAACTAAATTATAATGTTTTACCAAGCCAGGATCGGACATATCTTTCGGGAAGCAAATTGGGGAGCAGATTATCTCACCAAAGGAGGCTGCTCCTTTGCTGGGACTTCTGCTGTTTTAGACTTTCCTTATTCGAAACAACTTTGTAATATTTTAAATTCGGATGCTTCGAGGTTGTATTTCTTAAGGCTTAAGGCCAATACTTCGCCTTTTATGGCTAGTTTATATTAATGCAATTTACCCCCCTTTCAACCAAAAAAAAAAATTTTAATTAAATTATAATAATAATTTCAAATGCGTCATTTTTTATTTCTTAATGATATTGACTAAATAAAATTTGGACTAAGTTTAGTTATAAAATTAGTTGTAGTATTAGGTTATAACATTAATAAAATATGCATTACTACATATTTTAAAATCTAACTATTGAATTGCATGCTCTTTACGTTCTTAATACACATTTCAAATTTTGTGTCAATCGAATATTATTTACAATATGATCTATAAACTTGTATTTTATGCATAATATTAATACAACCATACTTTCTACACAATATATTTTTGGGTAAAAAAAAAGTACTATTAAGAGTTTCCTATCTTACAAGCCATGTAAGCTTACATGAATAATCAACAAAAGTAGTTGGGTTGTTGTATCCCATGGGAGCACGCATAATGTTGTTAGTCTACTACACTAAAAATTTCGTAAATGTGTGTATCGTCTCAAAACAGTGACATGGTCCACGCCTCAATCCCGCCATCTAAAAACATATATGAATTGACAGTAGATTACTTCTTGTTATGAGATTAATTTAGAGTATCATCAAGGTAAAATCTCTATGCTATTCTCTAATCTTATAGTATATTCTAATTTATGTGATACGTTATTATTAAAATGTTTATTTGAAGATTATTTATTTATCAATTATTGTTCTTAGGAACAACACTTTGTAAGAGCATTCATAGCAAAATTGTCAAAAAATTTAGTTTTTACTAACTCAAAAACCTACTTTAACTATTTTAACACATCTCTTTATGTGTTTGTTTCTCAAAAAAAGAATGGGTAATTGTCCCACATTACTTAAGAAAGTGTGTTGTGTGTAGTATAACTTGCCCCACCCTCCCTCAAAAGTTACCATGGCTTTTGAGTGAAGTTGTGGTGTATCTTTGTGTTAGAACCCTTTCCCTCTCCCTTGTGTGTGTATGTGTGTGTTTCTAAAAAAAAAAAAAAAAAAACACATCTCTTTACAATACACCCTGCATCAAATTTTCTATTTTTTTACCATTTTATTTAAATATTATTCTTTATTCTTGTTTAATTTTTACTCACTCCTTTTGATCTATCTTCTTCTCTCTCTCTTTCTTTTCTTCGCCGCCACACCCACTGCCACTAACCACCACAACCACCATCATTTTAAAAAAAAAAAAAAAAAAACCCACAACCTACTGCCAACCACTACCACCACCACTAAAATATATATATATATATATATATATATATATATATATTTAAAAAAAAAAAAACCATAAAAATTCAACCACCATGACCCATTCCATATACAAATATGAGATCAACCCAACCATAAAATCAAATCATTCCAACTAAAAAATCAACACAACCACAAAACCCACCAAGGCTAACCCGCCACCGTTACGCCGCCCTCGTGTTGCCACAACCAAAATCCACCAGCTCAACGAAAACCTAGACAAAATTGAAAATCATCAGACCAATCGAGCTTGGATTCGATCGAGAGAGAGAGAGAGAGCAAACCCACCTATGGCCAACCCGTCGCCATTGTGCTGCCACTACACAGATCTGGCCACCATAAAGTTCAACCCCATATCACAACCAACAAAAACCCACCCACCATACCAAAACCCAGCAAGCCACAAATCACAAAACCCCACGAATCCAATCTCACCTCCGATGCGCCCACGAATTCGATCTCCACGCCGATGCCCACAATCTGATCTCACATGGGCTGGAGCCGGAGCCACCAAGTGAGAAGAGAGTAGAGGAGAAGGGAAGAGAGGAGAGAGAAGAGAGAAAAGAGGAGAAAGGCAGGTGAGAGACAAAGAGAAAAAAATTAATAAAAAGATGGTTTTTTTTTTTTTTGGTTTTGTAGCTAAAATCATTTGTTTCTTATGACAATCTTAGAAAAATAACCATAAAAATTTAATACACCATCTCTATATAATTTTAATGGATACATCAAATATAAGTATTTACCTTATTTATACTCTTTGTTTTTATAAGTTATTTATACTCTTTTAAATTACATATGCACAAATTAATTTAGGTTTCTATAGTTTAGGTTATTATATATACTAGTCAATAATTCATGCAATGCACATGAATTTTTCTTATTATTTATCTTAGAATAATAGAGAAAAAAGCAAAATAAATAAAGAAGTAGATAATAATAATTTTTTCTCTAATAATAATAATAATAATTTATTTCTTACATTTCATTGAACGTATTGTGGGGCCTGAGAACTTGGCAACCTCGGCCCACTTTACATCCGGCCCAAGGACCATGCTGAGAAGGAAGGAATGTCCGAGGATGAAGGGTGAAAGTCTGAGTTGCTAGGAACCCTGCCGAGGATGACCCTGCCCTCGGCCAACCAAGACCAACACTAAGCGAAGGAGCAAGTCCAGGATAAGCTGTCACCTCCACACTAAATGCACTCACCTAACCCCCTGGCCGCACTAATGGAGATGTGACCTTTGAACAGGGCAGCCTTGGTTGCTGCAACTCACATGAGTGCTAGTAAAATGGCTGATAGGACGGGCGGTCAGAAGGGAGGGGCATGGATGATCAACAATTGGAAAAGAGAGATTGTGGAAAAAGGGCTATATAAGGGGAAGAAACAGATCAACTAGGGGGGTTCTTTTCCCTGGACGATCCCCTGGAGAGAGGGAGACCACTGTCAAGCTCCTCGGACCGGTTCCGAGGACACACTTTGGAGGGTAATCTTGGTCTGCCAGCCTTCGATGGAGGTGAATGCCACATTGGGCGTTGTCCGCATGCTAGGGCCTAGTTCTTGAACCCACTTTCTACAAATTCATTATACTAGGCTAACTGGGCTTGAGTCCACTATCTCAACAGTAGAAGTGCTCAAACCCAGTCCCTACAATTGGCGCCGTCTGTAGGAAGAACTAGTGCGTTAGCAAGCGCAACGGTCAATGATTCCCCCGTTGAGGGCTTGCGCAAGGTTAGGCAGTTTTTCGTCACCACCGGCGACACCGATCCCAAATCCCATCAAAAAAAAAAAGGAAAGAAGGAACAATAAACAATGACACATTTGCACAAGAAATAATCATTGCAGAAAAGCAGAAGATTCAGAGAAAAAGAAAGGGGAATAAACATTGCAGCATTTTATTAAACAGAAAATAAATATATGATACAAACAAAGGCTCAGACAGGCTTGTTTTAAAGCTAATTCTACAAACAGAGGCCCAGATGAGCCTGTTCTAAAGCTAACCCTAGAAGGGAGGGCTGAGGCAAGCTTGTTTTAAGGCTACCAACAACCCCCAGGCGGGTGTGGATGGTGCCGGCGCGAAGAGAGGAGCAGATGCAAGAGCGTCTGATGGCCCTTCCCCATGATGTTCCCTTGATGCTCTCCCAGCCCCATGGTGATTAACCATTGGAGGCGCCAACACCCGAGCACCGGACATGACGTAATCTTACAAGCCTCCACCGGCAGGTAGCCCAGGCGCGAGTCACTGCCAGCTTGAAGGGCAGGCATGGACGCGCACCGAAGAAAGGCATTATGTACTTCATGGACCTCCCTCCTAACTGCCATGCATGACACCATCAGGATGACGCCCAAACCTTGCCGCGCCAGAAGTCTGACACGAACTACAACCGTAACGGCTTTCAATTGAAGGAGGAAGACCTTTGGCATGCGTGCTCTCACCCTCATCCAAAGCCATCCCATTCCTCCAAACTCTGATCACAATCCTGACAAAGTTATTGAAAGGGCTCGGAGGGCTGAAGGGCCATGTTTCCTATTTAACTGGAGGGTTCGTGGAGTGTGGAAGGACGATTCCCTCGAAAAGCCTTATATAGAGGGCGAAGGTTGGTGGGAATTGGTCCACACGGAATTCGAAAGAAGAATTATCAGCGACATTAATCCTGACCGAATTCCAAAGAAGCCATCAATCGCTGGATCTGCATTGATCCACGAGGATATTAATGAGAGCACGCCTCGCACATCGAAGCGTCAAGCGCGAAACGCGAACAGTCATGAGACGCCTCGTGATTGAGGAGGGCAGAAACTTGGAGCGAATGAGGGGCCACTACCACGCATGAGGATAGAAATTCGAGCCACCCCTGTCCAGGGCAGCGCGGGGTCAAGGGTCCGGTCTAAGGAATAGCCCACTTCCGGCGAAGCAAGGCCGAGGCCGTCATCACGCCAAAAACAAACTTCCCAGCACGGGGGACAAATTCCTTTACTCCTAGTAGAAGAACACCTGGGTACTAGGCTAAACCAAGGTCTTCCACGGTCTTCGGACCCAAACCTTCGGTGAAACTAGTTACTTACAAAAGAATACCTGGGTACTAGGCTGAACCAAGGTCTTCCACGGTCTTCAAACCCAAACCTTCAGTGAAACTAGTTGCTTACAGAAGAACACCTCGGTACTAGGCTGAACCAAGGTCTTACACGATCCTCGGACCCAAACCTTCGATGAAACTAGTTACTTACAGAAGAACACCTGGGTACTAAGCTAAACCAAAGTCTTCCACGGTCCTCGGACCCAAACCTTCGATGAAACTAGTTGCTTATAGAAGAACACTTGGGTACTAGGTTGAACCAAGGTCTTTCATGGTCCTCGGACCCAAACCTTCGGTGAAACTAGTTACTTACAGAAGAACACCTAGGTATTAGGCTAAACCAAGGTCTTGACTGAACCAAGGTCTTGCATGGTCCAAGGACTCAAGCCTATGGGGAAACTAGTTACTTACAGAAGAACATAAGCGTTAGACAGAACCAAGGCCTTGCATGGTCCTCGGACTCAAGCCTATGGGAAAACTAACCACCCAAATATACTTGGGTACTAAATTGAACCAAGGTCTTGCATGGTCCTCGGACTCAAGCCTATGGGGAAACTAACCACTGTAAGGAAAACCTGGGGGTTAGGCCAGACCAAGGTATTAAATGGTCCTCGGACTCAAACCTAAGGGAAAACTAGCCACTTACAGGAGAACAATAGTGTTGGATAGAACCAAGATATTAAGCAAAGCATTAAAATACGACAAGTGAAAGGAAGCATCATTTGAAGAACTAAAAACAAACGATTGGATATATTACACAAAAAATAGTTTCGTTACAATGTCACCTAGAAAAAAAGCAAAAATGAAAAGAAAGCGGGATCAGGATGGCCCCAGCCGTCAACACAGGATAGCCCGACGAGAGGGCCTAATTCCCCAACTCGGTAAACAGCTTGTCCTGAGGAGTCTTCTAGAGGGCTTCGACTGGTGCCTCAAGACCCTAGCTCGGAGGGGCTACTTCGAAGGACCGTCCCCCAGCAAAAGGGATCTGAGGGGTAACAAGCGTAGCTTGGGAGTTAGCAGAAGGCTTCACCGCATCCTGGGGTGCTTCTTGGCAATCAGTCCCTGCCCCCTCCAATGTTCCGTGGAGCTCGGTCTCCTCAACAGGCTTATCAGCTAAAGTTAAGTCCTCAGCAGCACTGGCCCGGCCTTCATCTGTAGCTTGTAAGGCGAAGCACGCCTTAGGAGCGACGGGGACAAGCTCGCGAATTACGGGGGAGGGGGGGGTAATACACCCTGTCGGCCCTCCTGAGCTTGGACAAGGCCTCGACCCCTGCTTGGTTGAGAGCCTCACTCCAGGTCTGGGAGTAGTAGCGCCTGCATACTTCAGGCACTTGAGCCTTAAAGGCAGCCTCGGTCTTAGCCATCCCCTCAGCAAAGGCCTCTTCCTTCGCTTGCTCTAGGGAGTGCTCAGCATCTATTCTTGCAAACATGGCCTCTTCTTTAGCCCTCACAGCCTCGTCCCTGGCGTACTCGGCAACACCTCTCGCCCCCACTGCCTCGGCCAACTCCTACTTTAGGTTGGCAATATGCTCTTTGGCAACTTGCAGCTGACCTTCAACATCCTACAAGTGCCCTGTCTGGTCCTCGGCTTGTTTCATAGCGTCGGCTAGGTCAGATGCCGCGCTATCTTGGGCCCTTGTCATCTCCTCCATTTCCTTCTTGAGATCGGCCTCAAATCTTTTAAGAGTATTTGTGGCATTCAAGTACTTGTCGCGCTCTTGGCCCAGAGCTTTACCCTGGCTGTTGGCCTCTTCGTCCAACCTAAAAGTGGCCTGGATAGCCTGCCAGCCAAAGCAAGTACACTATAAGTTGGGGACTAAGCAATAAAATTCAAACAAAGGAACAGGTCTCAAAAGTCTTACCATGCTCAGGTACCTCTTAAGGTTACGGGCAACTTCTTACCCCCTCATGCCCCCCAGCTCGGCCATGTCGATAGGGAGAAAGAGGGACCTCTCCAAGGCATCGACTACGCGAGCCCCCTCACCCCCTCGGAAGTCCCTGAGAATGGCATCGTCCATCAAAGGCTTCCCGTGAAACATGGCAGCGGGCAGCCAGGCCTAGGGCTGTGACCGCTGGACGACCTCTTTCCCCTTACTCTGACCACCAATCCTCAGCTGCTTGGAAGGTCGATGAGCTTAATCTTCCTCTTGGGAGGAATGAGATCTCCCTCCGGCCACAGGGTCTTTGCCCTTGGAAGGCCTCTTCCTCTTCAGGTCGATGGACTTGAGCCGAGGGTCCGAGATTGTCGAAGTGGAGGACGACTTGGCCTACGCAGGCAAAGGCTTAAGTAGGGGAGGAGGAAGCTTGGGTGCGGGTGGAGGAGGCTTGGGCTGTAACTCCTTCGGCGCATCCTTCCCTGGCTTGCAATACCTCACAATACCTCAGGCCCACGTTACTGGGTATCCTATAATCGGCGATAAACTTCTCCATTGCCTCTTTAGACTCAACTAATTTCTTAAATCTACCCATCCCTAGCAACGACTAAAAGACTCGAGAAAGAACGAAGGAAGGAAAGGAGTCAGAAAAGAAGTTTGAGCTAGAGAGAAGAGGACTTACAGAAATGAGGAAAAGCTCCTCGGACAGGCCTTTTATGTTGGAAAGGGACACTGATTGGGTTGGAGGTTTGACCGGATTCAGGATATGTGCGCCAGAGTTCTTGAATGCAAAAATAAGGAGACAAAGTGGTTCAAACAAGTATTTATATCCTCAATTAAAGATAACTGGGCGGAGTTTACCGCTTATAAAGGCAGGAAATCCCCACCGACTAATTACCATCACACCGTTGGACGTGTGGAGCATGGAGCCGCCAGAATTTAATGCAGGTGCGTACCATATATCGAGGTGCCAAAAACGTGCATTAGGCAGGCAAAAAGACTCCAACACTGACGTAGGCCGAGGCTGGAAGAGTCATGACGAAGGCCCAAGGATATCAAAACCCTCCTCGCCGTCCAAAGATACAGACAGCAGGATTTTGAGGGGCTATTGTGGGGCCTGAGAACTTGGCAACCTCGACCCACTTTACATCCGGCCTAAGGACCATGTCGAGGAGGAAGGAACGTCCAAGGATGAAGGGTGAAAGTCTGAGTTGCTAGGTACCCTGCCGAGGATGATCCTGCCCTCGGCCAACCGAGACCAACACTAAGCGGAGGAGCAAGTCCAGGATAAGCTATCACTTCCACACTAAATGCGCTCACCTAACCCCCTAGCCGCACTAATGGAGATGTGACCTTTGGACAGGGCAGCCTTGGTTGCTGCAACTCACATGAGTGCTGGTAAAGCGGCTGATGGGACGGGCGGTCAGAAAGGAGGGGCATGGATGACCAACAAGTGGAAGAGAGAGATTGTGAAAAAATGGCTATATAAGGGGAAGAAACAAATCAGCTAGGGGCGTTTTTTTCCCTGGACGATCCCCTAGGAGAAAGGGAGACCACTGTTAAGCTCCTCGGACCGATTTCGAGGACACACCTTGGAGGGTAATCTTGGTCTGCCAGCCTTCGATAGAGGTGAATGCCACATTGGGCGTTGTCCGCATGCTAGGGCCTAGTTCTTAAACCCGCTCTCTACAAATTCATTGTACTGGGCTAACTGGGCTTGAGTCCACTCTCTCAACAATAGAAGTGCTCAAACCCAGTCCTTACACGTATATTACACTAAGTCCACAAAAACCCCATACAAAGAAGAGTCCAAAAATGTACCACCGGACACTTTGGCTTGATGGCCACTCTAGAAGTACAAGTTTTTGTGGGTTAAGGGGTAAAGGTCAAGATTCAAGTTTTAAGGAAGAAGATTTACACACATATACACTTAAATTAAGTTATAATAAGATTCTATCTCAAACAAAATAAATAAAAATAAAAATGGTAAAGTTGCACCATGTAAAAATTAAATAAAAAGTAGTACCAAAATTTATGATGATATAATAAAATCATAAAGGTAAATTGCAAATTACACTCCTGAAGTTTGAGGTTGACTAGATATTATACCCCAAAGTTTTAGACACTTGATTTTATACCTTGAAATTTGGTTCCGTTAACAATTCACCCCTCATGGTTAGTTTCTGCTATTAAGTGACTACAGATTTATTTTATTTTTACCAAATCAACCCCAAAAATGCGTCTTTTAAGTGATGACTAAGTTGAGAGGTGGCACAATCAAAACTAACTCATTTCAGGCATAAAATTAAAAACACATTACTTTAGCTTAAACGACATCGTTCAAGCCAAATATCAAAAATTAAAAACAGAAACCATAACCCCATGAACCCAATGACCTCCCTTACATAATCCCCTCAGCTCGTGTGAACTCAGGCAGACCATTGGTCGCGGCAAAGGCTCCAGGCTGCCTTGGCAGCAGCGACCATCATCAGGATTCAGAATAAACAAAAGGCGACACAAACACACGTCTTATAACACAAGACACTACACACCAAGCGTTACACAGAAACAAATACATGTTTTTCTTTGACGATGGCTCTTCTCTCTGAACTCTTGATGAATCTCTCCTAGTAGAAACAATCTAATTTCTCTCTCTCAATCGCTCTCTTTCTTTTCTTGCCTTTTGACTTTTGCTACTGTTTCTATTTTCTAGCCCAAAGTCACCCAAACTTTCACCAGTGGTCCTGTGCCAAACCCAGGTGGGTTTTGGTTAGCCACCACTCTAGCTACATGCCAAAATATAAGGTCATGTTTCACGGCTGTTCTTCATACCCATTTGCTCACTTTTGCACCTTTGGTAACTTTGCGATGTCTTAAACATGTCTTAGTGATCAGCGAGACTTGTTGATCGGATTGAAGAAAAGTCTGCCTGGGTTCTCTGGGTTCTTGGGGCTATAGTTTCTGTTTTTTTATTTCTCATATTTGGCTTGAACGGTGTCATTTAAGTTAGGTAATGTATTTTAATTTTAGGCTTGAAGTAGTTTTGATTGTGGCAGCTCTCCACTTGGTCATCACTTAGACGATGTAGTTTTGGGGCCGATTTGGCAAAAATAAAACACATCAGCATAATAATGTATTACTTAACAGTAGAACTAACCGTGGGGGGCATATTGTTAACGGAACCAAATTTCAGGGTGTAGAATCAAGTTTTTGAAACTTTAAGGGTGTAAAATCTAGTCAACTCCAAACTTCAATAATGTAATTTGCAATTTACCCAAATCATAAATAAGCAATAGGTACAAAATTAAAAATCAAGATGCTAATGCCAAGAGTTTTGTAGCTCAATTGACACTTCTTGCTGCTGGTGTTTCTAATAAAAATATCTAGAATTTAAATTCCTATCCCAACTTTTGAATTATCAAAAAAAAAAAAAAAAGGAGGGGGGATGCCATCTTAAGTCTAATGCATGCATGCAAATTTAATACAATCAAAACAATAGATTTTTAAGACCGGCACGACAAATGGATCATTTTTGTCGCACCATCCATCTCTACGATCTCATTGATCTTGGCTATTATGGCTCACCATTCACATGGTCCCGAAATCATCCAACAGAAGGTTGAACTCACATTTGCCTTGATCGAGCTCTAGCCAACAATGCTTCGAAATTGCTTTTCCCGAGTTCCTCAGTCCACCATGTCTCCATTCCTTCTTCAAATCACTCTATGCTTACTATCTTCCTCAAACAACCTCAAACTCGAAAGCCATGCTACTGACCTCTGTTTTGTTTTGAAGCCATATGGCTACAAGATCCACGGTGTGCCGAAGTAATCCAAGAAGCCTGGCACGAGGGACTCTATAGTTCAAATGGTGACTCGATCATCAATTGCCACAACACATGCTACCACCGCCTAACAAAATGGAATAAAAGGGAGTTCGGCCATGAGGGAAACCAAATTGAGAGACTTGATCGTAAGTTACAACTCCTTGAACAGAATCTGATCCAAAATGAAGTTGAAATATGTGAAGTACGAGTTGCTTTGAACAGATGGATGGATGCAGAAAATATCATGTGGCATTAGCGGTCAAGGAATTTGTGGATCACTAATGGGGACCGTAACACCGCTTTCTTTCATCAGAAGGCTTCAAACTGAAAAGATAGAAATTCAATTATTGGCATTTGTGACTCAGTAGGATAGTGGCAGGAGGATGACCATGTTATTGAAACCATCATCTTGGAGTATTTTGAGAACATTTTTCGTTCAAATGGACCTGTTGACATATCACTACTTGTTGATGCAATACAACCAATGATAACGGAGGAGATGAATAATTCCTTGACTCAAACCTTCACAGCAGAGGAAGTTCATAAGGCACTCAAGCAGATGCATCCAAAAAAATCCCCAGGCCCCGATGGTATGCCCCCACTCTTTTATCAGCACTTTTGGTCTCTTACAGATGAGTGTGTCACCAAAACTATTCTTGACTTTTTGAATTTAGGTATTATACCTCCAAAATTCAATGATACACACATTGTACTCATCCCTAAGATCAAGAACCCCACAAAGATTACTCAATACCGACCTATTAGTCTATGTAATGTTATCTCTCGACTTACATCCAAGGTTATTGCTAATAGACTAAAACGGTTTTTGCCATCCATTATCAGTTAAAACCAGAGTGCTTTTATGCAAGGTTTTGAAACCTGGACTGGACCATACGATCCGACTGGGAAAACCGCAAACCTCTCAATTTTGTAGTTGTTTTAGCTTCAAAAACCGCTTTATGGGAAAAAAGTAGGGACCCATGCGAACCATGGTCAGACCGTACGGTTTTGAGAACCGTGATCGATTTTTGAGGTTCAGACCATTTCTTTTTGTTTCAGCTTTTCCGATGAATTTTGGCCAATACACTAGTATGAAGTTATGATTAGATCTAGAAGAAATGAAAGAACATGGAGAAGAACAAAGATCGGAGGGAGATCTTATAATTTCAAATCTTGAACAAAGGGATTTGTAAGGGAAAAAAAAAAAAAAAAAAACACAACAAAGCAAGGTCTGCACCCAGTTGAAGTAGCAACCAGCAGGTTGCCAACACAGTCGCCGATCATGCCTTCGTCTTCTACTGCTGCTTCTTCTTTCTTCTTCTTTTTTTCTTCCTCTCTTTCTTTTTTCCGTTGATGGAGATCACTCTGTAATTTCCTCTTTTTCGTTGAATACTACTGCTATGTGTTCTCTTTCTTTCTTTTGTTACTTTGTTACTCATTTTGAATTCCCAAGTCCCTCACATGGCTAACATTGGAATGATGAAAGATTTTAATTTTTTAATAAAAGCAAAAAAAAATTAGCATTAAATTCAGATTTTTTTTTTTTTTCAGCTGCCCAGCATGATGTGACATGCATTGCTAGGTGCATTAAATATTTTAAGTATTTTTAGTAATATTTCGGGCACAAATTATTTTACAACATTTTTACAAAATATTGACGTGGTCAACCTCTTATTGGTTTTCATCTAGGCCTACCATTATATCACATTTTTATTTACCAATAATCACTCACCACATCAGTAGTTTGTAAAATATTTTGTAAAATAATTTGTATCTCTAGCATTATTCTTTTAAGAGTAATGTAGTATTACAGTATTTTACACAATTTTTTGCTATAATTTGACACATGGCAAAGTGTGAGTAATGAAAAAAAAAAATTTATGGGTCTACATTTCTACCACTCACATCTCGTCACGTGGCAAATTGCGGCAAAATTTGTATAAAATGTTATGGTACTATTATTGCTCTAATTTTAATTAATATTTACAGTTAAGTATATAATAATTATTAAATAATTATTTCAATTTAAAATTATTTATAATTTAAATAATTTATTTTATTTTATTTGAGTGTCTTTCTAATTCTTATATAATAATAATAATAATTATTATTATTATTATTATTATTACAATTTTAACTAATCAATATATAAAAAAATAAATATAAATATTATTATTATTATTATTATTATTATTATTATTATTATTACAAGTTTAACTAATCAATATATAAATAAATAAATAGATATTATATTTAAATTTGCTTAGGATTTGCTATTTCTTATTTGCCTTGTAAACATTGTGATATGAAAATATATATTTGAAATATAGATATTTATATTTAATTGGATTATTTTAGTTAAATTTTCTATTTATACTAATTTAATATATTTATATTAAATTAATTATGACGTCATCACGGTTTGACCTTGGTTCGACCTCGGTTCAACCTCAAAAACCTTGAATATTTCCCTTTTACGATTCAATAAACGGTCTGGGTCTGAAAACCTTGCTTTTATGTCTGATTGCCTCATCACAGATAATATCCTTGTTGCCTTTGAAACTACGCATTACCTCAATCAAAAAACTTGTGGTAAAGTTGGTGAGATGGCTTTGAAATTAGACATGAGTAAAGCGTTTGATCATGTTCAATGGAGGTGCTTAGAGGGTATTATGCTAAAAATGGGCTTTGCTACTAAACGGGTAAATCTTATGATGCAATGTATTACCTTTGTTACTTATTCTGTCAGGATTAACGGACAACCCCGAGGCCACATCACCCCTTCTCATGGCTTGAGACAAGAGGACCCCATATCCCCTTTTTTATTTCTTTTTTGTGTAGATGGACTATCAACACTCCCACATCAATCCGCATCACAAGGTCTCCTTAGAGGTGTTATGGCTTGCCCTTTTGGCCCTTGGATTTCCCAATTATTCTTTGTTGAAGACAGTATCATCTTTTGTCTAGCAACCCCAGAACAATGCAACCAAGCCATCTTGAGCATCTCTTGACAATATATGAATAGGCGTCAGGCCAATAGCTCAACAAGGACAAGACTGCCCTTTTCTTTAGCAGAAATACCCCACATGACATACAGGAAGACATAAAAAATCACTTTGGAGCAGAGGTGATTCGACAACATGAAACTTACTTGGGCTCACCATCACTAGTGGGTAGATCAAAGCAAAACACTTTTAGAGCTTTAAAAGAGAAGCTTGATAACAAACTATTCGGGTGGAAGGAAAGACTACTATCACAGGCCGGGAAAGAGGTACTAATAAAGGCAGTTGCACAGGCTATATCGACATACACTATGAGTGTCTTCAAACTTCCTAACTCTCTATGTGATGACTTGACTGAGATAATTCAAAGATTTTGGTGGGGCATGAAGGATGGAAAAAATAAAATGGCATGGCTTAGTTAGGAGAAAATGTGTGCTCCTAAAGAAAAGGGTGGGCTTGGTTTCCATGACCTAAAAGCTTTCAATTTAGCACTTCTAGCTAAACAAGGTTGGCGTCTACAAACGAACCCAAATTCCTTAGTTCACTGAGTATTAAAGGCACGTTACTTCCCATAAACAGATTTCTTGCATGCTGAGTTGGGTTCACGACCATCGTATGCATAGCCCAGCATCCTTTCAGCTCAAACAGTTGTGAAAACAGGTTATCGCTGGCAGGTTGGAGATGGGGCATCGATTGCCATATGGACAAACCGCTGGTTGCCGCGACCTTCCACCTTTCGGGTGTTGACACCTCCACCCTCTCATTCAACAAACACCAAGGTAAGCTCCCTCATTAACCCAAACAGTGGTGATTGGAATGTATTCATGATCAATTAGTTGTTCCTACCTACGGATGCCGCTTCCATCTTAAGCATTCCACTCAGTTGCCAAAAGCCAAGAGACAAACTAGTCTGGGGCTATTCTCCTAAAGGCAATTTCACGATGAACAGTGCGTACAAGGTGGCCATCTCCATGACTCGGTGTAACCCAGTTGCAGAAACTTCCCATGGCGCGCTACACACCAGCTTTTGGAGGAAAATATGGAATCTCCGTACTCCAAGCAAGATAAAGCTTTTTACCTGGAGAGCGTGCCAAGATATTCTTCCTACAAAAGCCAACCTATGCCATTGTCATATCCTTGACTCACCAACATGTGAAACCTGTAATGTTGAGCCAGAGGTTGTGGGACATCTTCTTTGGGATTGCCCTTTCACTAAAAAGGTTTGGAGCACTTCGGATATACCGTTTGATAGCAATAGACTCAGTTTCATGCATTTCAAGGACTTTCTTTGGCACTTGATTTTTAAGCAGCACATGAGTTCTGAACTAAGAGAGTGATAACGCCTTAAAATGTATACTTGTTATATATTTATGTGGGCGTTATCTCCTTATTACTATGCTTAATTTGTATAACTAAGCCATGATTTGCATTAGTCCCTATTATTTATCTTTACATAATTTCTTGAATAAGATACTATTCATTGTGTAATTTTCTATTTTCAGGAAATCATGTGAGAAAGATGCATTTACAGGAATTTGTCAGAGAATGGAGGCCAAACTAAAATTAAAGTGGAGCTAAAGGACCATGCTTAAACATCTAAGGAGGTGCAGCTGGAGTGCTTGGATCGTCTACCATGATTGGAAGCTTCAAATAAGGAAAGAAAGCAAAGAGACAGAATCTGAAAAAGAAAAATCTGATTTGAGCACTGATCAGTATTTTGGGCGTATCTCTCTCCTCAAAAATCCAATTGATGCAAGGCTAGATGGGTTGGAACCATGACTTAAATATCTACAACTTTCCAGTTTTGAGCTTTCCGAAATTCTCAAGTTTTGAAGACCGAAATTAACTCACAAGTTACTGCTCTAAACCTGAACGGAAATTTAAAATTGTAAAAGTTTTATTTTCTTTGGACACTTTTTACATTAGGGTGTGGAAGGGAGGTTGTGAGAATGAATTTTGGGCAGAGAAAACCTTGTTTTTCCTTTCTCTAATAGCAGCCTAAACTTTGCTAAAGCTAGGGGTTGTGTTTCTTCTATACGTTATGAATATTTAATGTAATTCTTTCTAGGATTTTATCAACGACATATTTGATTGTTCAATTATATTTCTTTTGATGTATTAATTCTTCCATGCTTTGAATAAGTTCAATCATGTTTTTCTTATTGTTTAGATGAATTTCTAATAGTTTCAAATAGAAATTAGGTTTTAAAGTGAATGGATTTTTCTGAAAACTTTTCTAACCGCATTATTAATCGAGGTTATCATGCGTTCTTGAATTGTCTCAGTTCAACCGAATCATAAGTTTTTAATTGTATAAGAAAAATCAATTATGAAATCTATAATTTCTCATATCACAAAGAATTTCATATCGATATAAGGAAACACCCCGATGCCCTAGTATTTACATTATTGATTTAAATCAGTTTTTATTATTATTCTTGTTAACAATCACCAAGCAAAAGTATTTTTCTTCTTCACCCAAATTACTGTTTAATTTTATTGTCTTTGAATTTATCCTGCTCCTTGTGGTTAGACCTCGGTACTCCGAGAATTATATTGTTACGATCTCCCGCACTTGGGAGTGAGCAAGCAAAGAGTTAATAGACACCACGACATGGAGTATTTGGTTCAACAGAAACAAAACCAGATTGGGAAATGCCTGCCAATCTCCTCACGAGATCATCCACAAGACCAGAGTCCTAATCCTAGAATACCAACATGCTCACCTTTGCCCCCCACTATTTAAGGACGACTTCGACACTAGATGGGTCCCACCGGTGTTCCCATGGTACAAAGTAAACGTTGACGGTGCAGTTTTCTCCAACCTCGGTACTACTGGCATTGGGGTGATTATTTGTGATCATGACGGTTTTGTGATTGCTGCCATGAGTAAACGCCTTCCTTTGCCGCTGGGACCTTTGGAGGTTGAAGCCAAGGCCATAGACGAAGTTGTTCTTTTTGCATGGGAGGTTGGAATCTGGGATATCATCCTTGAAACGGACTCATGCACTGCATGGCATGCCCTTCAAGACCCTAGTGCTTCACCGATCTCCATCTCTAATTTAATCTTTGGGACTTGTTGTAGACTTCATGATTTTCACACTTTTGATTCTCTGCATGTGAGACGACAAGCTAATAAGTCAGCTCATACCTTAGCAGCTTATGCTAAGGATATAGATTTTTTTGTAACCTGGATAGAGGATTATCCATCTTTCATTGAATCGTTGGTGATTCAAGATGTTTTGTTATTTTCCCAAGTTAAATAAAAATTGCGCATTTTGTATCAAAAAAAAAAAAAGATTTAATCAAATTCTTCCAAGTACATCCATTAAGTAAGTTTGGTAGCACGTTTCATAATATAAAAAGGGCTCCCCGTAAACAAACAGTCCTCATGAAAGCATTGATATCTTGCTGTTAAGCATATATTGCCAAATCCCAATGGTACTGGAAGCCAATTGAAAACAATAGGTTGTAATAGTACCAAATCCGATCAATCATCAAAATAAAGTAGCCCCGCCACCTCAATTTTGCACATGCCTAACTACATTTTTCTTTTTTTTTTCTTTTTTTCTTTTTTTTCTTTTTATACGAGATATAAATTCTACTTTATTCTAATCTAAGTGCATATGTGTATAAAGCATCTTTCTAGATGCTTGAACTCCGGCCCTTGCCCCTCTACCAACATCCCACAAGCATTTATACTTGTAGAATGATCATTGCACCAAAGATGTGCAGTGGTGCCCAACTACCTTTCAAATGTCCATTTATGTTACCAAATCCTGATCATTCCATTTATGTTACCTTTCAAATGGAAATTACCAAAACACCTCTTAAAAACAATCAACTAGGTGTTCGTTTGAGATTATTCTCCTTAACTTTTTATTGAAAGTGTTTTGTTGAAAATCTATATATAAAAAGAATCAATCCGCAAAGTAACAAATTTTGGTTTATTCAATTTGCATTATTTCACTAGCTTTCTTTTCCCTTTTATTTTTTTGTGTGGAAATAACGCATATTGAACGCACTTTTTATTTTTATTTATCTACATATGAGCTGTTATTCTAAATAAATAAAATATTAACATAACAAATTGCCACAATATTTTCACAATTGTTGAGGTGTTAATTCCTTATAAGTCAAATAAAATAATAAAATATCATACTGGAACCAACTGCAACTAAAAATAAAAGTATTGTTAAAAAATATGTGACATCTTCAACATTTTTCATAATACTTTCATAACAAATCATAGGTCGTAAATTGTTATTAGTTCTAATTTAAACTTGCCAATGAAATTACTTTTTGTCCAATAATAAAAACCCGTAACAACCTCCTACTTTATGATTTGTCGTGAAAATATTGTAGATATAGCATTTATCTTGTGAAAATATTAAGACATTCTATTGTCGTCATAATATTTTCACAACTATTAAAGTGTCAATTCTTTTTGAGTCAAAATAAAATATAACAAAATTATAAAAGTATTACGAAAATGTCGTAACATTATGTTGTGTTTCTATAATTTTTTTTTTTTTTTTTTTTTTTTGGTTTAGTTAACTTTGTTGAGCCAAAATTCACTATTTTACATACAATTTTTTTGGATTGACTTTTTGTATTTTTTTTTTTTAATTGTATTTTTATCTTTGTGCACCAATTTAAGTAAAAACGCATAGTTTTACACACACACAAAAATAAATAAATAACTTAAGATAAAGTCACTTTTTATTCTTTATGTTCGAGGTAGTTCACAATTCTTACTTAAACTTTAAAATCAAGCAATTTCTCCGTTAATATCTTGGAAAAGAACTAATATGTCATATTATTATTCTCTTAGTTAAATCCTAATGAAAGCTTATGATTCTTAAAATATTATATTGTGTAATGTCTAAAATACTCCCACTAAATTTTAACATTCCAAAATTTTATTTCTTCACTTATTTTGAGTTTTTGATGGTAGTAATGCTTAGAAAGTTAGAATAGTGATATAAGGTGTTTTATTATTTACCTAAAAAACATTGATTTTCTAGGTTTAAATCTTCGAAATGTATAATTTATTTAATGAAAAATTCAATGACACATGCCTTTTGTTATCTTTTTTTTTTTTTTTTTTCTTTTCTTGCCTAAAATGGGTGTTCAATAAAAACTATGTAAACTAAATATTGCACCTAGACTCATGTAGAATGACAAAGAAGAAAGTAAGAATGAAATTTTTTTCATTATGTATGGTTGAAGGTATTTGATGAAAAATTTCAATTGTAGCATATGACATCATTCATTATGAAAATTTAAATATTGTGACAATGTCTTAGCAAAACTCAATTACTTATTGTTGGAAGATGATGGTATTCATTATCATTCTTAGAAGTTTTTAGTGAGTGGATATTGCCTTTAGCAAATAAGTACTAAGAAACTATTATAGTAAAATAAATATTCATATGTTAAATAGCCACCCTAACTTTGTGTGTGACATACATTTTTTATGTATTTAGTTTCATACTTTTTCAAATAGAAATTTTATCTTAATTTTTTCACTCAAGAGGTAGCACGTGCCATCCTATCTAGTATATTAAAGTATACTTATACTTTGAAAAAGTTTTTTTTTTTTCAAATTAAGTTTTAAAACATTGTACATAAAAGCTAAAAAGTAAAAAGCTAAATTATAATATGTTTCCAAACACACACTAAAGCTGAAAAAAAAATAAAAAAATAAACTTATTGAACCAACCTCAAAAATCATTAAATAATATATCATCAAAATTCACAAAAAGAAAGAACTCGTATTGCATTGAAATAATCATAGTCTTAAGGAAAAAGTAAAGGATTCCCTAATAGTTTTAGTTAAGAAAACATTTTTAGAAATTTTTTATGGGAAAAGAAAAAAAGAATTAATTTTTTTGATAGCCTTTTATATTTTTCAAGAAAATTATGACAAAACTTTCCTAAAATGGTTTATTAATAATTACGGCATCCATTATCATGATCCTTGTCTTAAAGCTAACATATAGATTATTATACATTTATCTTATAAAAAAAAAAGATTATTATACAATCACCATTAAACCAAAATTCTTCTCAAAAAAGGAAAAAAAACATTAAACCAAAAATCAATATTTTAATTTCTTTCTTGAAATTTCAAGAGACCACATGAGGAAAAGAAGCTTTCCAAAGAATGTACATTCTACCCTCGGCATTTTTCCTCTGCAACACAAAGTAACCTTCAAGATCTACTGTTTTAGGGCAGTTGGGTATTCATTTTCATTCAAGCTTTGATTTTTTTAGACAGATAATAAATGGGACAAGCCTAAAAAAAAAAAAAAAAATTCATGAACAAGCTCGTGAACATTAGCACTAGACACAAAACAAGCAAAACCTAGGCTCGTTTATGAGCTTAATAATAAGCTTAACAATTAAATAGGCTTGATCATAAGCTTGACATGGGCTTGTTAATGTAATTTGAGCTAGATTTTAAGCTTAAAAGCTTGATATTGAGCTTGAGTTCAACTTGATTAGCTAATGAATAAAGTCAAGCCCAGGCTCATACTTTTAGACTCTTTGACGAGCTCAACCTCAAACATCATTTATAGCTAAGCTTGAACTTAAACACTCACTATTCAACAAACTCAGTTCTTTTACGGCCTATTGAGCAAACTGTTTGTGTGATCATGCAATAAACATGAATTGCTAAGCAACAAGCTCAAGCTTCCAAGTTCCTAAATTTCCCCATTAACCTAGAGATACAACCTTAGTTGCACATGAACACTTCTGTGATCTCAGATGACTTGCATTTAAAGGTACTAAGTACTAACCACCCATTTGAGGCAAATTCAAGGCTTAAGAAGATGGAAAAGATTTTCACAATCATGGGAATTAGGAAGCACGGACACTTCATTTGTGGTGTCGTACCTGTGTCAGACACTTGTGCATGCATGTCCTAGTCATGTCTTTTTTTTTTTTTTCTTTAATGCAAGACATAGTCGGGACAAGAGAACAAGAAAAATCTAATACCCTTTCTCCAAACAAAGAGAGTATTCATGCTCTGAATAGTAATAGTGCATTTGAAAATTTAATAAATATCTTAATTCTTGATTTTTATTCTAATTTCCAAACATCCTTTAATAGTAAAGGATTTACTTTATTATCCATTATTATTCTTAGTTTGATATATATATATATATATATATATTTATATTTAACATTATATGAAAATAATATATTTAATAATAATACATAGAAATACAAATAAAAATATATTTAATAATTATTAATTAGAAATTTCCTGCTTTTTTGTACCTATACCTGTACCTATACCTATATCTGTTCTGTACCTATACCTATATCTGTATCTGTATCCGTGCTTCTTAGCATGGGAGGCATTAGTGAGCAGCATGTGAATTTTCTGCCATTTGGTGGGATGAGGGATGAGGGATAGAGATTGTTGAATGGGATTGCAAAATGAGTCACATGGGAGGCATTCTTGGAGCTTTACTTAATTTATTGTTTTTTTTTTCATTGGAAGTACATCAACTTTATTTATTGACTGACAGAAAAGATACATCACGAGATATGCTTGCTCTAAGAAATATAGTTCTTCTTCAGTCCAAGTAACAAAATTGTCTACATTGTTGTTAGTACCAAAGATTAGTTAGAATCTGAATTTTTAAGACTTATACAAAGGAACAAGATAGTTACAGAGGATAAGGTCATGTCTTTCCATTTAATAAAGACTATGTAGGAGACAATGTCTCATGCGCCCAACACATACAATACTTTTGCATTATCTAGAGGCATCACAAACAGCTAGCTGTCACATGAAAACCTATCATTTTGATAGAGTTGAAGGTACATATCAAGGCTAAAATCTTTTCCTTCAGCTTGCACGGCATAAAGATAGTCCCATCTTGCAGTGGCAGTTCTTTCTAAATATTAAGAGAGATTCCAATCTCCAACTGCAATTTTTTCTTCTTTTACATATATAATGAGGGTATTCTCAACACAGACAACACCCATAATCATGGACTACTACCATGACAACAACATAGACACCCATCAACATGTAATGAGTAAAACTGGGAAATCCAGTGTGGCATTAATTTATTACTCAAACATAAATTTTTATTAGATTTGTTGTTACTGATGCAGTGCAACAAGCACATGTTATTTGGTATCCCTCTAGCTAGTGTTATGCTCCTCATTGCAGAGTGTCAGTTAGTGATGATTGTATTTCTTCCAATGTTCGCCCTTTAGTCTCCGGTACTAGTTTTGCAATGAAAAGAACACCCAAACCGCAAATACTTGAATATATGAAAAATGTTCCTGAAATGGTATTCATGCACAACTAGATTACCACTGGGAATAAAAACTTTCGACAACACAGAGGAAGAAACAAGTGAGAGGCATCACCTGCTGAGCTCCACTCGAATAAGAAATTAAAGGTGTAGGAAACAAAAAAGGAGGCAAACCAATTGACCAAATTGCAAAGAGTTCCTGCTGAGCCCTTCACATTTATAGGGAATATCTGGAGAAAGAGGAACATTATTCAGTATGAGCTATACTCACTGTTAATTTAAATTTCCATTGAAATGATGAAGATATCAACTTATCAAGCTAATTAATGTTAACCAACCTCTGAGACTATAATCCATGGTATGCTTACCATGCCAAATGAGTAAGATCCCATGTATACCTGATTGCAGAATCAAACAGTTCAATTTTAAATATGAGTCAAATACAAGAATATGAAATTATCAATAAGTGTTTGCATTTCACCAAAGAAGTGATGATGGTTATGTGTAACAGTGCAAGGATGAAAGAGCTTTCCCTGTCTAAAGAGTAAAGACTAGAAAACACTAAAAGAAATTGAAAATGAAATAACAAAAAAAAAAGAGAAAAAAGAATGCAATTAAACTTGTACAAATCCTTCCAAACTTGACATTAGAACATGTATGTGGTTACTGATCTACTGTATTGGCATCTGTACTACTATTGGGATATTTCCAGTGTTTGAGAATACAGTAGAAGTACTCTTAGGTGCACTAAGGTAATTGGGATCATATATATACCTATGATCTTTGTAACTCTTTCCGGAGTTTATAAAAACTCAATGATTGTAGTTTTAGTGTGGGAAAACCATGTAAACCTGGTGTTCTTGTGTATGTGCTTTGATCCTTTCTTCTGTTTTTATTGTTGTGGGGACATCAATTCAGAGCAAGGTTCTTGCCACTGATCAAATGAAGAGATTTAGGCAGTTTTGTTTCAATGTCTTGCCACATTGCTCAGTTTAACTATTTTATTAGCTTACGGATTAAACGGAAAGGAGAGAACAAAATGCTACATAACAAAATATACATATACAAAACAGATTGTGAAACCAAAAGTTACCAATGATAGTTAATAGTAAGAAGAAAGTATAAAAATGTTTGACACTTAAAATATAATTACCAATACTCCTACAAGGGCCAAAATGGGACTGACTCCTTTCCACCAGTTATAGTCCTGTTCATAGTATATTGAAAATTACAGAGGGTGATTGATCAACACAGAAATGTCAAATGTTCAAGATAACGTTAAGGAACCTGCAACAAGTATGATAATCCTGTAAGGAGGCAACCTAAGCAATTCCCCATTGCAGAAACCTGCAAACATTGCAGATTCTCCTATTAAATCTTTGATCAATTAAGCTCTAAACTTAAGAAACTTATTTTGTAGCCTAACCATCAAAATTGTTCGTCTTCCAAGTTTATCTATCAGTGAGGCGCCCAGAAAAATTGAAGGAATCTGCAGAGGAAATATCCACTCTTCTGAGAAATTCACTAAAAAAAATTGCACAATATTTTAAAATATATATATATTCAAGACCTACCAGGGTAACAGCCAGCACTATATACCCAACAGTACTAGAGATACCTGTCACCCCAAAATACACACACACACACACACATGTAAACATAAGTTTTGTGCTTTGTTTATTTTTGTATGAAGTTCTGTATATAGTCTCCATGATTTACCAGCAGAATTAAAAATTTCACTCATATAAAACAGAAACCCATAGAGCCCTCCAAGCACTTGCACTAACATCAGCCCGACTCCAACCTGTACATTAATTTAGTCATATCCATGGATTAGACAAATTATATAGCACAAAAGGGAGTAACACAGGATATGATTGATTTTTTCAACACACAATGAGTAGATGAACATATTTTCGTTGAAACAAGTTCTGAATTTTGTCATCTGAGTTTTGTTGAAGGTTATCAGTATAATCCTGTACAATGCATGATAGACAACTGGCTCAGTTCACTGTGTTGATGTCAATAATATGGTAATAATGAGTCCAAAAGAAATTTCAATGATATGTTACTTTGATATCAGAGGCCTCTTGAGAGGTATCAGCATCAACTCCCCTGAGGCGTTGGAGAGCAGCCTCAAATTCTCTTTGTTTGCCAATCTTTACCTGCAGATATATTTGCAGTGAACATTTGAGAATGTTGGCGCATTCTTGTACTACCTTAAATGTGAACTACTGCAATTTGATTTAATTTTAACATGGTTTTAGCTTTGCTCATCCCTAAATAAAAACAATGAGAATTCTGTACTCAACTAACAAATTTTAATTAAATTTCAATTGAACTCACCAACCATCTAGGGGACTCTGGAATGAGAAATAGACCAAGGAACATTAATATACATGGAATAGAGCCTGAGGATGAAAATATGCGGAAACCATTACATAAGAAAGAACCAATAGTTTGTAAATATAATGTGCAAACAAATCTACCTATTATGGCCAAGGTGCGCCAGCTGATAATAATTGAACCAATGAGATATGTGAGAGAAGAGCCATAACCTGTCATCGACTGTACAATGAAAAATATGATCCACCAAAAGAAAAAGTAAATTCCAATTGCAAAATGTTAATATCCCAAAAAGGACAAATTAAATAGGTTAAACTAGAAATTTTACATTAGAATTTGAAATATATTTCCTTATTTTTGGTGGGGTTTTTAGAAAATTCAGATTAATGACCTGCCAGGAACTTATAGGTTTATTAAATTGACTAACCTGAATTCAAAAAAAGCACCAGATAGATGATTTATTAAGGATTTCAAAGAGAAGAAAATTGAGGGCTTAAATTCTTAATGCTTGGTCAATCTGTTTATTCTTAAGACAAGAAGTCTAAAAATCTCTCCTTTATATTAATTTTAGTATTTCAAGAAAAAAAGTTTCTAAAAAAAAAATTACTTCCATACAAAACATACTTATCGTTAGGATTCATATAATTTGATTTAGGCGAAGTTTCCATTAATGTTCTAACTTCAAATTGTTTTTTTTCTTTTTAACAAGATAGATATTATACTTTAGTCAAATCTAAGTTTTTATATGTGTGAAGTTTTCTCTTGGAAACTTGAACCTTAACCCTTGCCTCCCACACCTCATAAGCACTTATACTTGTGAAGTGACCATCGTACCAAGGGTGTGCGGTGGTCTAACTTCAAATTGTTAATTGGCCATATGTGAGACTCGTTTTAATGTAAATCTCATAATATTGCTAGTCCCTAAATGGGTTTGGCTCTTTGTTGGAACACATGGATCATGAATGAATCTATGCATACCTTGCTTTTGGTATTGAATCGATTAAAAAACCAAGGTTTTTAGTGACAGTTCGATTGAAGATGAATGAATCTATGCATACTAGAACATCCGACTGACTCGTACAAGCTCTTGAAGATTCGAACTCTGCATCAACTCTAGGATGATGGCTCTTTGGCTTCAGCTCTTGATCTCACTGGTGAGAAACAATAGGGAAAATGTCTCTTTTGAACTCACAAGTACACAAGATGAAGTCTAAAATTCTCTCTATATTGTTTACGTTATCAGCGTTTCCAACCTTATGAAAGTTGTACTTATTAGGTCTTTTATATAGACTCTCTCATTAGGGTAGAAATTACCCACAATACCGCATTTAGTAATACACAACATTATTTTGAGTTCCCAATTTTCGATCGATCAAGCCACGATCGAGGGATAGTCAAACTTTGATGAAGAGTAGTTGTATCTTTCTGAACTAATTTTCTTGAGCTGCTTATTGCAAAAATGGTCTTGAACATGATGTAACTTGTATGAACTTATTATTGACACATTTGACAATTACATTGTTATAGAATTTAACTTTAAACCTAACACATGCATAATCCAAATTCCACATTCTATTCAAAATCACATTAAAAAAATATTGTTTCATCATCCAATCAAAGAATAAAACCTTCTTCATGAGTATATACACCTTATATTATGGTACTATGGATTCCGGATTATGTTAGGATGTTATTATACCTATTGAATTACTATTGGAAAATCTAAAAGTGTGCGATTGTTGTCACATACCTAGCTTATTTAGTTGGATTCAAGGCATGATACAAAAGTTTAGAATGATTGAATATACCTGAGATATTGACATAAACCCTCCCCTTAGATTCTTTGGAGTTATTTCTGCAAGGTACACAGGTCCCTGTTCGCAGTGGGATGATAATTCATTATCGGTCGTATTCATGAGTGTATGAATTTGAAAAATCAATCTTACTGCATTTATACCACATAACATGTAATTCCAAATCCAACTCCCAATAACAGTCTTCCGAAGTCAAGCAACCAAGCACCCTTTCAGCAAGCACAAAACATATAGTATTATGATATAAATGCAAAAGAGTTATGTGAGATTAAATTAGCAGATGTATCCATATTGAAATTAGGTGCAACACCCTAGGTTAAGATTGAGAGTAAAAAAGTAACAAAGTAAAAAAAATTGTGAGAGGAATGATGAGTAATTGCACCCAATGCAATACAAGTATTGCACAGAATCCTAATATCCACACTTATTAAGAGGGAGAAAAAGATAGAATCATTGGAATATAATAAAAGGGGGAAGATATGAAACCTTGGCGAAGATTATTGATAGCCATCCCATTATGTAGAATATATCCAAAATCCAAAATGTCTGCTTCACAATATTAATAAAAGTAGAAAGGAATTATAGAATTGCTTGGGATTTTTGAGTTGAAAAACTTAACACCATTAACATTTTGTAGAAATATGGCCTTGAAAAACATACATATCTACGACCAATGACATCCGTCATCTTTCCACTTATTAGTGCCCCTATTATTGCTCCAATGGTCATTATTGATCCAAACAGTGAATACTGCACATTTGAGAGAAAGATGTAGAAGTCAAATATATCAGTAGAAGTATAAAGAAACATTAGCAATTTACTTAATTAATTATGGAAAAGCTAAGGGATGTCTTAGAGGAGAAATTATTAAGTCCACCAGAAGGATTGCTGACATGGTCCTCCTTGACCACTGTTTTTTATGCAAATGTAACATCATTTGATATTTTTTATTTTTTTATTCATTGTGCTGATTAAGAAGCACACATATACATTTCAATAGATAACATCATCTCATTGGTCAGAGAGGACCACATCAGCAGTTCTCCTGGTGTAAATAATAATTTCTTGTCTTAGAGGTATTAGTTTATAAAATATTTTTAGAAACGTTTTATAAGAAAAGAAAAAAATAACTGATTTTTTTAACAGTTTTTTATATTTTTCATAAAAGTGATGTCAAACTTTTTTAAAATAATCCATTAACTAATGCTCTAATCCCATCAAAAAAAAAAAACTAATGTTCTAAGGACACCTGTTTACCAAACGCAATTAACTAGTCCAATATATAAATATATATATATATATATATATGACACTTTCGATTATTATGATGTTGGACTAGCGGAAGCTTTGAATCCATTCCTTATGCAGTAAAGAAGTTTTCTCCTCACTTGTCAAAACTGAACTGACATATACACTTATCTTTGACAGAGCAGCCAAGCAAAGAGAACTTAAATTTGGCTTCATTCTACATTCTGTGATTGGTGCTAGCTAAGTAACAATGGCATGCACAGTATGCTTGATTACTAGGATCTTTAAGACCATTGTTATGATTTAGATCGAGCATGAGACTACTGATTAATTACCCTAGTCATTTTATATAAGCATTAGTCAAACCATCCTTATTGCCATCTTATCCCATCACTATTTCCAAATTTCTTTGTCCACATACATTGTAATATCCAAGAGAGAATATATATGACAGGGAATAAGAACATATACTTATCAAAAAAAAAAAAGGATAGGTACATATATTATAACATACCTACGTATTTCATTTGGTTCAAAATTTTAAAAACTGTTTCAAAAACTTTGTAATATACGTTTTTAGTATTTTTATCTGATATGATGTATAGGTATACAAATTTGTATGTACGTGCAATATACAGTATAGTATGTGTGTTTTTACTAAGTATGCCCCATGTTTGCAATATTTGTATACCTAGCGGTTAGCAGTTGTGTAAAATGATGAACGATATTCGTAACTTGCATGTGAACCTAGCTAGCACTTAGCGATTGTAAATGAGATCTATTACTATATATGTACTATTTGCAGCCAATGTTTGTGAAGATAAATTTTAGAAACAATGTAATAATTTTAATTTCATTTAACTTTAGAGGTATGTGTATGTTTGTGTGCGCGGACATGAGTACTTCACCTCTGCCACAGTGAGGCCCAGATCTGCTATGATTCCATTCTCAGCAAGTGATGTATATACCGCCTGCAAAGAAGCCACAAACATCAATTTCTCAGACAAAAGAAAACTTCAATTTCAACCCATATCAGTTCATCATGTAACCATGGCCCCAAGCTCAAATAGTATCTCTAGCTGAATCCTAAAGCACTGATGTGAATTTATATAACTAGATTAGAATTAATGTTTGATAGGAGGTAACATTTTTTTTTTTTTTTTGGCATTTTTTTCTTCAATTAAAACTTTTTTTTAAAAAAAAATTTCTTTCCTTTTTTTTTTTAATTATTATAACTTTTAGTTTTTTACTTTAAAAAAAAAAATGGAGCTCGACATTCTATCAAATCATCTACACACACATATTTTTGCGCGTCTCATCTAATTCTAAAAAATTTGTATTAAGTGAATTATTAGGTGCAAAAATCAAAAAGTCTAAATTCAATTAGATTTAATTGAAATTCAATTTTGCCAAATGGCGCATCCTTTGCAATATTCTTTATTTTTTTTCATTTTTTATTTTTAATTAAATTTTTAAAGTTTATTTTCAATACCAATGCCCACTTTCCATATTGTGCTTGCTGTTATAGTTCCCTAGGCACTTTGAACCAAAAGAACAAAGAATCTATGTAAAAATAAATAAAAACAATGAATCAGAGTGATGGTTCTCTCGAAAACACCTCTAAATCCTATTATATTCTATTGATTCTTTTCTTAGTAACTAAGGCGCTTTATTAACATTCTGTCTCATTCTCGCAGCTGGTTTGGTCACTTTGATTTCACTGATTTTGTATTCTCTGAAGTTTAATTTGTAAGTGTCTGTCTCTGCTAATCACCCATTTTTCAAAATGTTTGTGCTTTTTGTTAAATGCACAAAAATTGTTTGACAAATGACCTTAGTATTATATATATTTTCTTCTTTTTCTATAATCTAACATTGTAAAATGACATATTAAAAAAAAAAAAACATTGTAAAATGACTCTTTTGCAGGTCTAATACATGGACATGAAAATAATATATATTTCCTGGATCAAATAGTAAATAATAACTAAAAATTAGATAAGTTTTCAATCTGACTTATTATGATCACTAATACATATAATAAGTGTCGAAACAATTTCCTTTGTCTCTGTAGTTAGAGGCTTAGCCCAAATTCTATTTTATAAACAAAATTATGTTCTCATATCCTTTTTGGAACTTGTAAACAAAATAAATAAATAAATAAATAACAACTTTGTGAACAAATTTTTTATTTTTTTTAAATGATAAATTGGTGATAATGACAATGAGAGGAATGAGTGGAAAGTCTAACTTTGAGAAAACGTTAAAACCAAATAGTTTGATGCAAAATATATAGCACTTTCAATCTGACTTTATCGAACCTACTTAGTATTATATATATGTTTTACTCACTAAATTAAAAACAACACCAAGAAAAAAAAAATATTTTGAAATATCATATTTTTTCCATTCTTTTAGCTATAGAAGTATCCAAAGACAAAAACACCGTTAGCCTCTACTTTCTTTATTTTTATTGTTAAAATAAATAAATAAAATAGTAAATCGACTAAAAAAATAAATTAAGAAAGAAATTCTTAATATTTTATATAAAAAAAGAGAAAATAAAAATAAAAGAAATTTTCCAAATGCAAAAAAGGGAGGATAGAAAATATTGTTAGTATAAATTTACTTCTATACCCCTATTAAATTTTAAAAAAAAAAATTAGCAAAAAAATTATTAAAAGAATTTATTAAGAAAAAAGAGATGAAAAGAAAATGGGAATGAGAAGAATAATATCAGAAAAAAAGACCAAAAAAAAAATACAAAACCGATAACATATATATATATATATATATATGGTAACAGAAAAGGACAAAAACAGATGGCAAGAGAAAGCTAATGAAAAAGAAAAGGACAAAAAATAATTGAACCCAGTTTTTTTTTTTTTTTTTTTTTGAACGTCATTGTGGTCCAAAAAGCTGCTCCTTTTTTTTGTTTCTTTTTTCTCTCTAGTTTTCTTTCCAATTAGGAAAGAAAACATTTTGGTGCCAGAAAAAACCCCTGGCTTCTACTAATTTTCCTTAAAACTCTATAAATTACTGGACAAAACATCCCTATAAAGTACTTTTTCTCTTATTTTTTGTTATTCTTTTTCCACCCTCCTTAAAATCCATTTAACCAAACCGACCCACCTCCCAATAATGTTACTATTATTTGTAATTTTGAGGTGAAAAACAATAGAATTTTACTACTATAAATTTATAATTGAATGAGTAATTATATATAAAAATGGGATTATACTTACAACACTGCCACCAGTGAAGGCACCGCAAGCTGCCACAATGGTGCTGATAACGAGAATAGCTGTGGCACTGGAATCACTTGGCCGAACAGGAGCACCACCATTATTATTTGCACCATCACCAACATGGCCATTGCCATTATCTACTATGTTACTACTCGCCTCTTGTTTTACAAGTAGAGACTTTCTCACCACTTCATCCTCCATATCTCTTTCTTGGAATACAAAAGTACTGAGGCAGAAAACCTATAGGGAGAGAAATTATGTTCGTGTATGACAGAGAACGATCATAGAGACACTACTATATGTGGGCTCTCCCACGTTCCAAGACCAGCAATAATTGTACTTACTAGTAGATACTTTCAAAGTGGGGTCCTAGAATTTATTTTTACCAAAATTATGATACTGTAGGCTGTGATTAATTAATTATAACTTATTCATAGACTTACTATTTTTTTCTTTATCAATTGCACTATTCTACGTTACAATTACAATAAAAAGTTGTGAAAAATTATGTGTTTCTATACTTTTCCCCACTAATATTGCATTATTCCATACTGCCACAAAGTTTTGAATCTTCTGATGAAGATTGGCACTGGAATCACTAAGCCGAAACAGTAGTATCAGGACCAGCGTATTACCACTGTCACTGACACCATGCAGCCATTGCTAAAGTTAATTTATGTTGTCATATTATGGTCTTGTTTTAAAAGTAGAAGTAGAGACTCGGTCTTCCAATTTTAGCTAACTACTTTTCAAAACATTCGTATTATCATATTAATTCATATTCTAAGCCATATTTCATTTAAATATTAATTTGTCTTTTGTTTTATTATTATTTTTTTTTTTTCACTTTTCAAAGGAAAACTCTAAAGACACACAAAATCCACAACATCTTGTGACACACACAAATCCTCAACCTAACAGATAGCCTAAAATAAAGAACCTCCTGCTAATAATAGAATGGTAGGATTTTGCATTCAATTCATGAGTAGAAACTAGGAAGGCTTACCCGAAATTCTCAATTCGCCTTGTAAAATTTTTCTGTTAATTTTCACTCATCATTTCAAAATTTTTTTTTTTTTTTTTTCTGAAAATGAAGAAAAAAGAAATGGGTATAGAAGGGGGCAACCAAAGTAACTTTTCTACCTGAACGTTACTCTAATCAAGGGCGGCGCCAAATACTAATGAGAGGGGTCACAGGACCACCTTCAAATTTTTTATTTTATTTTAATATACCTTAAAATTTTTTAGTTTTAAATTAATAAGGGTCTTTTGACCACCCTAAAAACAAAAACAAAAAAAAACAAAAAACAAAAACAAAAACAAAAACAAAAACATGACTACCCTAAAAAAAAAAAAAAAAGGTTGAACACCCATAATAATACCTCTCCAAAATTTTGTCCATTGAAAGTTAAACAAAAAAATTGCAAGAAATGTAATATTCACAATATTTTCGTAACAAATTCTAAATAACAAGTTGTTACTGGTAAACAAAAAAAAAAAAAAACTTTCAATGGTAAGTTCAAATTAGAAACAGTAAAAACTTACTATTTAAAATGTACACTTTTAAATAGCTAATCTATTAGTACTTACTTTAGTCTTTAGTCAAATTTGTTGGATTTATGTGATATTTTTTTTTCAAAAAGATAATTTATTTTATTTGTATTAGTACTTATTTAGGCAATATGTTAGTAATTGAACAAGTGATCAATAGCTTAATAATTACTTGGTTTTGTATATTGAAAAAGATGTAGCTGATAACATTGATAATGAAATTATATATCATATCACACAATGATTTCAAAATACGAAAACTTGTGAATGGAAATTTTAAAACTTTATGTATTTGCATATGTTTTTATTTTGTGATGTTAATATATTTAAGTTTTATTATTATTAAATTTTTTTAATTTAATTGTTTTTAATGACTATCCTGACCTCACGAGGACGCTAGTGGTCACTGGGCTAAAGGTCTGGGGTTTTTTTCAAGCAGCACTTTCCATTAAGACCAATGATCACCATACCACTACCATGGATGGTTTTCACTCTACAGAAAATTAATTATGGCCCAGAAAATTCGTTCATATGTCTTTTAAAAAATATAATTAATTTGCAATGGCCCTTCACTTTAAAGTTTCCTGCATTGTACGTTTCACTGGAGTGACAGTTTGTACACTCCGCAAAGGGCAAAAAGATGCACAGTATTTCTTTATTATTTCTCTTCTTTTGTTTGGATTTGATCTGAGGGAGAAGGACAGATGCTGTATTCCAAAGTCATGACATGAATGAAGTTACATAGTCAGCGTGATGCGGGAGTGATTTGGCTGTGTGTGTGTATATATATATATTTTACTATTTTGTCATAAGTCTTAAATTTATTATGAAATTACCAATTATGGCTGAATTCGGCACTTAGATAGCCGACATTGAAGTTAATTAACTAGGTAATTTTGCATTGCATGAGGTGGTAGGGTCTGGGGACATAATGAATTTGGTACTTTTACTATTGAATTCACTTCTAAGAAAACCAATTGGACTGGTCTATATCCTCCTTGATTAGAGACAGTTTAGAAATTACAAAGAGATTTTTGAATTGCAATTTCTATTAGATTAGTGGAGTTTGTAATGCTGCAGTACTTTATGCTACAGCTAAGCTGAAAAAATAAATTCTCTGTGAATTAGAAGCTGAAATCTCTCCCTCTCTCTCAACAAAACAGAACAAAACAATACATAAAAATCCAAAAAAAAAAACTCAAACCTTTATTTTTCTAATTTTATTTTGCTGTTGTTAATATCGCTAGAAAATTTGCCTTTTTCTTTTTAATATTTGCCTTAGGCCCCAAAATGAACAAAACCACCCCTGATTAGCTTCTCCTTGAGAGGCTTTAACTCCATTGCAGCTCCTTCTTTCTCAGCAATGCACAGTGCTTTTGAGAGCTTGTTGAAGTCTTAAGGGGACTGTGTCCCGTTCGTCCATTAACTTGGTGAAGTAGTAAGAGGAATCACTTTTGTTTTGACTAACAGTTGCAACATGTGATGCAAACTTGTGAGATCTAATGAAAAAGTTTGAGATTAAAGCCGTACCCAATATACAAAATTCTCACATTTGTGGGGTTCGAGAGAGATATTATGATGCTAAGCAACATTAAACTCTTTTTTTTGGGGGGTTGAGAGTGATTTTGGTAGGCAGTGTTACACTCAATTTTCTTTAAAAAGACAACAAAAACATTTTGAGATTGCAATTTTAAAAAAAAATTGGGGTACAACAAATTTAAATTTAATTAAATTGATTATTTCTGAAGAAATGTTTAAAGCAGAAGTGCTAAACTACATTTCACTAAAGCCAAAGGCGTGCAGAATATCTTGTTGAAGAATTTAATCTCCTTAACTAATAAATTGGTTAAAGAATTAATCTAAAGCTCATCCTTCCCCAATAAGGCAAGAAGAAATGCCTTGTAGTCTCCTGATGTGTCCCTCTCTATGGCATTCTCCAAAGTAACATTGTTTCTCTTAAAATAGATTTTCATGATGTCCTTCAAATCCTTTTCTGCACGAGTGATGATCACACGGCTGAGAGCATCTTCATCAGTTCCTACTGTATTGATGGCAGTACGCAACACCTGAGTTCCAAAAAGAGTCCAATATATATACATGCTTTATGAACATTTTTCTCAACCAAATTATGTACTAATTATATCCTCTCACAAATTGTAAAGCTAATTTAAACGAGTCTCATAACTTAATAAAATGTTGCATATACCTTTGCATAGTACTTCTGAGGGTCTCTGATACATCGGATAGTTGTACGCAATGCAGCAAGATAATTATCAGTTGGATCACCCAACAAACCCTAAAAAATAACATTTCAAACATTTTAATTATCATTTAATTCCAAGGTCCATGAAAAATTGAGATACAATAATAATAATAATCGTATTGAAGTTGATGAGAGACCAGATTAATTTTAATTTATAAAAGTGAAGATAGACCATTTAATAAGTCAAGCATCTATTATATGTTAGACAATTGAGTGATTATAATAAATTCAGTGTTTATTTTATTATAGAGTAAAGCTTATTTTTTAGCTTATATATGTATAATACCGTCACTGTAAAAATTTCAGTAAAGATCTAAATCATTTTATTTAAACATTGGTCAATTGTATTATATAGATTTATTTGAATGGCTTAGATTCTACTATAAAAACGAAATATTAATGGCTCCATTAATATTAATTTGTTAGGCCACCATCCTATCACAGTTTTCTCTAATGACAATTACAATTATTAATAAGCAATTTGTAAAAAACCTGTACTTTCCCAACACCTCATGGATCCCCCTTAGTTGCTATTTCTTTCCTTTTTTATGAACAAACTTTCTATACCTTGGTAATGGATGTACCATGAATATCTCTGTAGCGGTTGAAAGTTCCCTTGAGCTGTGCCTTGCTTCTTGTACTAAGAATTCTAATCAACTCTTCATGGTTAAAAGCCTTTTCTTGGATTTCCTCATGAAGAATACCTGCTTCTGAATCTGCCATTTGCGTATCTAATTCATACCCGTCATACCTGTAGGCGCTTACTACTGCCAAGAGAACCTGCATCAAAGTCCCATAAGCTACTCATAGACATAAAGTGGAACTATTCTTGATTATTTAATTTATTTTATTAAACTTTTCCAGCCAAGAGATTAGAAAAGCAATAATGTTGAATATATAATGTACTAGTAATATATGCATGGTTTGAAATTTGATCATTTTGATATGATGCAACTCAATCTATCCAACCTATATATATGAATGTATTAAAGAGTAAAATGTTAGTGTTACTAAATGGAAAAATGACTTATTTAACATTGGTTTTGATTAATTTGTGAATGCTATTAGTATCTTGACATTTGACACATACTTTCCTAATGTCACCAGTTGTGTAAGAAGCCACATCTTCTTCAATAGAGTGCTTGTAGCGATGACGATAAGCACGTCTTACTGCCAAGAGCTCTTCTGGAGATCCAATGCAAGCTATTTCAATGATTAGCCGGTAATCGGGTACATCCTTCTTCAGTGCAGCATTGGTTAAGACAGCATCCCTATCAGCAGGGTCCAGTGTCCAGTGGCATATAGCTCTCTATGTCCATGTCATTTTTATTGTCAAAAATGTCAACATGAAAAAAGAAAATACCCAATTGTAATTCATTGAATCATAGGTACATACATGTAATAAATAAATCTAAGTCAAGTATAATCTGAATATGTCATCTGTATGGATATTTAGATAGATAATTTTTGTGGAAATATAAACCTCAAAGTCCCCGGAAAGTTCACATTTAAGTTGCTCGATGAGATCCTCTTGATAAACTTCCTTATAAGCTAGCCCAATAAGCTTCCTCTGATTTGCATTTCTGTGTCCTAGTATGGAAATTAAAGCCCTTTCATCTGTTCCCCATCCTGAGAAGGATATCCAAATAACAAAGGAAAAGGATTAGTAGAGTCATTGGCTTTTGACAAATGTATACCCTTCTAAGAAGAATTAAATCAATTAATACATGAATGGTAAAAGTAATAACTTCATTTTTCTTACTATAGTAAAAAAAAAAAAAAAAAAAAAAGGAGAAATCATAGAAAACTTTAGATTTTTTTTTTAAGATGAACATATTTTTGAGGGTGAAGTTTAGGTCTAGTGTTTTAATGCATTGGATGAGACACGAAAGTGACACGTGATCATTTTTGGACACATGTAGTATTTGTTTCGATATTACAATGTATTAGAACACTGGACCATGAAAGGAAAACCAAATCCTATTTTTGATTTCAAGAATATATATTTTAATAAATAAGTTTAGAGAATAAATATGGAGTGCTTTTGATATTTTATCTAACATAAATTTCCCCTTCTCAGTCCTAACTTGTAATAGAGCGCTACAAGTAAAGAAAAAATGAAATATGTATAGAGCCTGCCTTGGCAAAGTGTCTTTTTTCTAGATACCCCTTTGTTTCCCTTTTATTTTTTATTTTTTTTTTTTCATATGCTTAAATAATGGAAAACATATAAATGAAAGGCTGTTTTCCATATAAATCAGTTTTGGATTAGTAGTTGAACAAGTTTCTTTTTTGATAAATATAATTGAACAAGTTTCTACATCAAACGAACATAAGAAACTGCTTATGTAACAAAATCTTTTAGCTGCCATGACAGATTGTTACCATTTCGTTTAAATGGAAAATCAATTGAATAAAATTGTTCAAGCAATAAAAAAAATATTTTCATTTTCATAAATTTGATGAATAATCTCAATAAATAATTAATTAATTAAAGTTTTAGAAACAACAAAGGAAATATAATAGAACTTTTTAACCATATTACCAACATATGAGATCAGTAGCATATTTGGCATTCACAAAATAAGGATTAAAATAAGAATAACCTAGACAAGCCTTCTTGATATTCTCTGCATCTTCAATCGGGGAAAATTCCTTGGGAGCAATTATGGTGGCCATTTTTTGCTCTTCCTCTGTCAAGGCTCTGACTATTGTTTCTTCTTTTCTTTTTTTTTTGTTCTTCATTTATAGTGGCCAAACATTTACAGCATCCGTTTCAAAATTAATCTCAATATATGTTATTCACAGCAGTAATTAATAACATTTGCATGTAACTTATAAAGAAGTTGTACCGGTTCCCACAGTGATAATCTCACTTGTGTATTTCATTACAATTACTGATATCAGAAAAAGTTAGATTGATATAGTCACTTATGACCAAGAAACATGCATAAACGAATGTGCAGCCTCTAAAACCATAGCACTTAAAGTCGCTTCTGCCAGAAATCCCACTAGTTGGTGAAGAATTAGCTTTGAGTAATTTGCAATTCAAAGGGGGCCAGTTCTAAGTTGGCAATCTATGGCACTTACAACAAAACATGTTAGTGGAAACTACCATCGAAGCAGCTTCAATAATACTACTTTACCTTACTTCATTTTACACAATATCTCATTACTGATAAAAAAAAGATACAGATTATTAGTCCACAATAAGCCACCATTAAAATGCCCTATGTTACCCAGTGTTGACAACTTCTAGTAGAATTTCAAGTGCCTATGCTCTTCGTGATCTAAAATTATTTGCCTCCTCTTTATTAGATTTAGCTGGACTAAACGCAGGAAAAGAATTCATATCTGAAGCAAACTGAGAATTTTCTTCTACTTCTAAAGTGCCAAACAATTCAATCTCAACTGTTTGATTATTTGATAATCCAATTCACATCATCATGAAAAACATTCTTTTTTTCTGTTTGGACTAGGTGGCCACCTTGATGGTATTTTGAACATGTTGAGCTAGGTTTGGGGCGTGACATAAACCTGAAGGTCCAAGATTTAATTCACCACACTATTGGTCTATAGGGTTTTGGGGTGTCTCTTGGACAAGAAGTAAAATAGTCTGGTCAAGAGCTAAGCCACCACTTCTTTATACCGAGAGAGAGAGAGAGAGAGAGAGAGAACCTCAAAGTAATACCAACAATATCCAAAATGAAATATCCAATCTTATTGTCCATCTCATTTCTCATAACCATTTTCTGTACACAGTGTATCATCTATATCTTCTAGAAACTACCTTCCACCTTCAAAAACCACATTTCTCCGCACACAAACCCATTAAACTTGATATTGCAACCGCCAAACAATGAAACAATGACATTCCTTCGGCTCACCAAAACTCAAACCTCAAAAGCCCACAAAACATTACACTTCATTAGCAACAAAACCTTCTTCAACCTGTTTATGGTCAGTCAGTCTGCCAAAAGCACAGCCTGCTTCATCACAAAAATGATCAACACTTTCCCTTCTGAAATATTTTTTTTTTACTTAAAACCTTGAAATCCAGTACCTCTGATTCCAATGACTCACACAACACCCAATAGCCATTCCTACAAAGAACAACCACAAAGACCAGTTAAAAGGAAACAAGTGTTCAATACTGATAGTGAAAATTTTGATAAACAATAGGGAAAAAAAGTATATTGTATTTTTCAGAAGTGCCAAACATAGACTAAACTCTGAAAGCAAAAGAGATCATTACAATACAAGTAAATCATCAAAGAAAAATGAAGATTAATTTCAAGTCAATGCAAGCATATACACATACATCACCCATCATAATTTTTTTCACAAAAAAATGGCTGTGCTTAAGATTTGAACTCGCACACCTTTGGTTAACCAATCATACAATTAGGAGTTAAAACACACCGAGTTAAGCCCAACTTCCTACTACTCAGACTCAGCTCTTGCAAAAAATTTATAGAACTCAATATTGGCTTGAGCTTCATTCCAGTCTCAATATTCTGGTTGGAGCTCAGCTTATGCAATACTCAACTCTCTTCCAAGCTGATTGCAAGCTCCAAAAAACTTCTAAATGCTAGCTGTTTTGAGCATTTAAACTTGGAAAGCTGATGAGCTCTAGATCAAGGGTAAGGTAATTGCACATAAGTGATGGCTTTTTATTACACGAATGGGTACTCTTTTCATCATTTGTTTGCAAAATGAGAACCAGAGAGAGAAAAATCCATCTTATACATGAAAAGCTTACAGAGAGATGACAAAATAATGAAAATAATAAAATAAAAAATAAAAACAGAAAAGTTTAGAAGAATGTGCTGTCTATGCTTGATTCCTAAAATGAAAGCATCAGATCAGTTTGAGAAGAAGAATATTCCCTCAGATCTATGATGGAGAACCTCTATCAAGCCAGCGCACCAGCTGAGCATAATGGTGCTTAAGCCCAAAAGTCAGAACATAGTTCAAGCACAGGTCATCTTGCTTAACAAACAAGCCAAGCAAACTTTGATCAAGCTGCTTGCAAGCAGCTTGGCTTTTTTTAAACCCTACAGTACTTGAGAACAGCTCTTCACATGTACCTACCACAAGCAAGAAAAGAGTTGGAAGAACAGGTTTTCTAGCATTATTTTAAATAAAATCAGAAAGATCAAAGGTAAGAGACACTAAACACTTCAGAAAACTGAACCCCAACCACAAACTAAAAAAAAAATCCCAACATCAAATATGGACAAAAAATCCTTAAAACTGCAAAGGTGTAACTTCAGAGGCATTTAGTGAAGTTTCAATGAAGAAACAAAAAATAAACCAAAGAAACGTCAGCACTAAACTGCATTTAGGGCTATTCACTCAAAATGTAACAAAATTTAATTAACAAAGATTTTTTTTTTAAATGTCATAGATATAAATCTCCAGAAACACTTTCTAATGGGTCAACCAAAAATTGGAAACTCATGGGAAAGAAGCTTCAATCCACAAAAAGGTTTTACCAGTACCATTTCCCATTAAAACAAAAGAAGCTCAGGGAAAAGAACAAATGGTCCCCTTGGTTACAGTAGCCACTAACTTTTTCACCAGGCATGCCAAAGGAAATCTTTTAGTCTGTGTGTGACTTACAAATAAAAAAATAAAAAGAGTGAAATGATTAATATATTTTATCCATTGCAAAGACCTAAGGGTTTGAATGAATCAAACAACAAATTAAGGATCAAACAGCTGGTGTTGTGAGCATGACAGTCACAATGCTGTAGAATAAATTGAGCATGTCAACGTGAGATACTTACATATACATAGAAGAAGGTAAGAAGGCACCGCAAAAACAGTTTAAGGAAAGACATGATTACCATATTGAAAGGATACTTAAGTAAGGCACAAGTACAGAATTTTCAGGGACAAATTGGTTTTGTAATCCTGTTCCATCATAATAGACCGAGCAATGAGATAAATCAAGTGCTCAGGGTTGGGAAAATAAAGGATGCCTTTCACAAAAACCTGGAGAAGCTACAAAATAACCATCCAAAATCCTGGAGAAGTATTGGATAATGACTACTTGAATATGTTTCTCTATAATGGTTTATAATAAGCTTCACACAGGATTCATAACCACAAATGACCATGACATTAGTAGCTAAAAAAAAATCAATAAAAACGCAAACAATTTACACGTCACCTACCTGGCCTCATTCCAGAAAAGAAATACAGAAGAATTTCTTGAACAAGATTCAGATCAATAGCAGCCACCAGAACCAATGCCAATTATGTAGAAAACTGCAGCAGAACATGCAACATTCAGTCCACATCCACAAACGCAGTGCAGTCAATATCTTGCAGGGTGATATTCCCCATATATAAATCGTTTATGTGATGAGAACAGAGAGGAAGGAATTTCCAATTGAGACTTTCATGAGTTGCACCCATCCCTGGGACTCACTTGTCCTCAACAGATGGGTTCACATTCAAACGGTTCTGCAGTAACCATACCCGATAATAAACAGTATCCATTATGCCACAGAAATAACCAATACAGGAACATGAAGGCTCATCAGAAGCCAACCTGATCAAAGCCAAAGGCAAAGCCCCGTCAACAGGCCTTGGATCTGAAAGATTTTGATCTCCCATAATTTTAACCTCTCTTTCTGTGGGGAAGTACACTTCTTCATTTCCATTAAAATCAGAGACCTTCAAATCTTTAGTGTAATGCATAATGGCTTCACGTTTGGTTGATTCATGTTTCTCTGCTAGTGTCAAAATGCAAGAGAACCTCAAGTGATAAGTTACTACAGTTTTAACCATCTTGAAGTTGTGACAGCAGCAGAAGAAATCAAGCCACCTTCTTCCTACACCTGCATACCACTTGATAATATCAGTATCTTCAAGAGCAATGAGTAACTTGATCGGCCTAGGGCGACCCATGTTATTTGTAAAACCAGCCATCTTAACTGCCTTCCTAACAAGTTCTATTGCTGCATCAACTTTCATACACAGCCTCGTCATATCCGCAACTGTGCTCTTAGCATATTTCCGTTCCTCTTCCTCCTCCACTCTCTTTTCTTCTTTCTCTAATGCCTTAGCTTGGACCGGACTCAAATACTTGTCAACTTGCTCTTGAAACTTATCATAAGCATTAACCACCTCTTGGGGTAATTGATCCCTAATGTGCCTTAAAGAGAGAAAATCACCTGCTGTAAGCATCCGATGCCATTCCCAACGCTATTCCAAGGAACCCAAGAAATCTTGGACCACTTCATCAGTCCAAGTTCTGAAGATTTCTCGAACCTCATTTTCAATTTGAAAGTCAAATTTAAACCCATCATTTTGCTTCAACTTCTTAAAAACATGCAGCAATATCTTCACCCCCTGTATCTTTCTATTCCTCTCTCTAGCATTTTTAAATTCTAAAGCTCTAACTTCCTTCTACCGAAGGTACTTCTTCCGTGCCCTAATTGCTTTCTCCGTCATGGTTGATGCAAAACTGAAGGTGGAACTGCCTGTAGTTCCATACCTAGAAAACTAATATTCTCAGATACCGCACTATGAATTGCCGTCTTCATTTTATTGACCCTCAAACCCAACCTACCTTCTAAATATTTCAAAACCCAATTCTTAAAGTCCATGGTCAACATTTTCGACCCCAATGTTATCACTAATATTTCATCCAAATACCTGACCACATACATCTTCACTGGCTTATAAAACAGGCCAGACATCCAAACAAGCTGCTCCGATTTAAACTTTGGATTCTCCTGATTTTTCTGAAGACGCATATCTTGAATTTCTTTATCAAACCCATTAAAGTAAATATTAATCAAAATTGAACACAACCCGCTTTCTTGAGGAAACCCCCTTCCTAAAGTAACAACCACCCAATTCAATTCCCACCACCTCACACTCAAACAGCCTCTTTATTAAACCAATCAAAGAATCATCTTTTATTTTCTCTTCAATAAACAAACACAACTTACTTACATGCCTATCATCAAACCTTTCTCTATCAAATGCGACACTAAACCACCAACTAGGATTCTCTACCGAGTTCTTAAGGTACCTAATGGCGGTGTGGCGTCCCATACAGAAACGCCCACCATAAGAAAAAGCTACAAACAGTTCATCATACAGAATTTCCAACACCATCCTAATAGCTTCAAACAAAACCTTTAATTTCAAGTTGGGCAAGATCAAGGACTCACTTTTCTTTCTTGAGGGCATCATCGTGACACAACAAGCTTCAATATTGAACCGATTCTCGCAGAGCTGGCGGCCCATTTCCTTGATATCAAACCGCCTGGAGACTGAGTTGAGAAGAGAATGTGAGTTGAGGGCATTGTTGGGCTGTGAGGAAGTGAGGTTTTGGCAGGCAGTGAGGAGGACATTGGGCAAGGCAAGGACATTTGAGACAAGACTGGAGAATATGCCGTGTGAGTATTGAGTGAGAACTAAGGCTTTGAGTTGGGGTTTTGGGTTTGGGTTTTGGGGGGTGGAGATGGGTTTTGTAAGAGAGTTGAGAGAGGGGAGCGATGTGGAGACCTGAATTCAAGTGGTTTTATTCTTCTGACTCTGAGGTGTATAATCATTGAGACGACGAGAACAAAAGTGGAAGTTTGGACTTTCGATTGGAACCTCCACTTTTGATTTTGTTTTGGGGGTTTAATTTCTACTTTTCTATCTCCTTTTGTGAAAGTGAATTTTTTATTTTAAATAACTGTGAAGGTGTCCGTTTGATAAAAATAATTTTTTTCAATTTATTTTACTATTTGATTTTTTTTCTATTTATAAATTTTGTTGTACTTTTTAGTATTATTTATAAATTATACTGACATTTCAGTTAATTTTTACTTTTAATTACTTTATTTTAAACAAAAAGTTTTTAATCCTTACAAAATAAACAAATTCTAAACAGCTTTTAGTTTTCAATTTGCAACTTATAGCGAGGAGAGAATGTATTGCTACAATGGCCCGAATCCACAACAAAAATAAAAAATAAAGAATAAAATTAGCCCCCCTTAAAGCAGAAGCTAATGCAGCCAGACTAGAAGCAACAAAGGCAGCAAAATTGGGGTATGAAAGGCACATGATTTGTGAAGGAGATGCTATAAACGTCATTTTGTCACTACGTAATTCTTGATCATCTCCTCACTTGTCTATTGCTATTTGCTAATGTCCTGACAATGCTTCTGAGAGTTAGAATTTCCGCCTATCCTTGAGCGCTACTTTTTTTTTTTTGAGAAACGAGTGCTACTTGAGGAATGTTAACAAACCAGAAACTCTTGTATTTCAAAAGGTTTTATTTAACCACAAGCTACCTAAACTGAGCCTGCCTTAGCAAAGAGATTCCATATATGTCTCATTATGGTTTCTTGGTTCCATTCTTGCACCTCTTTCAAACCTAATCCACCTTCTCTTTTGGCTTGCATACAACATCCCAATATACTTTAGCCCCCTAAAGCTCCTTTCCTTTCCATAGCCTTGGTAAAATTCTTTGGTAATATGAAGATGCTGGACCAGTTAAACCTAAAGGCTGTAAAGAACTGGGGCCATCATGCAAAGGAAAGGTTCCTTGCTGTCCAGGATTCAATTCTGCTTGTTATCTTATCAAGAAGGAGCAAACATTCTTTTGCACAAGGTCTTCGAGAAATTAGAGAAACCCTGAGCTATCTTACAAGTAGTGAGCCTTTTTGAATTGCAAGAGCTCAAATATTCGATTCTTCAGCCATCAGGAACAGCAGCACAGAAAACCTCAATCTTTTGAGAGTTAGTAGCCACACCAGACATATTTCCTAAACTCCTCCAGATACTAAGAAAAACTTACTGAAAACTAGGTGTTTATGTTTATAGTTGCTTCTGGATTTACATTTCCCATCCAATCAATGCAACATAAATAAATATCTTTAGGGTGGAAAGTACCATTCTCATGCCACACAACAACCTTGAACAGTGAACCAACTCAAAGAAGCTACTGGGGTATGGCAGCTATTTTGTAGCTAAAACAGAGATCATTGCACCAAATCCTTGCTCTTAATGCAAATTGAATCTATTTCTCATTCCCATCTTTGGGAGCAAAGGACGTTGTTTGTATATCCAAGGGAAGGAGGTAAGTAGAGAAGGTTGCAACCACACAACCAACATCCAAAACCTGAACTACCCGTGCAGCACACAGATCACTTTGATCTCACTTGTAGTTATATTCCCTAACCTGAATATACAACAAAATTCAGTACGTTAAAAGTATGACCAAAAACACACATTGATCCTGACACAAAATTTAGATGTCATGCGCGCACACATTACAAATACATGCATGTATGTATGTATAAATGTACATAGGTAGTAGAAGAAGTTAATAAGTTAGCATAAGCTGCATAACAACAAGCATTCTAGGTAGTCCTTTACTATAATGTTGACAAATCTTTAGCAACAGGCTAGGTGGAATCAAGGCCGGCTCAAGGTATTGTGGGGTCTAAGGTGACAACTTTAAGTAAAATTTATTCTTATACTTTGAATATTAATAGAATATTTATTTAACTTTTGGTTTTTTTTTTTTTCATTTAAAATCTATTTTTTTAGAAAAAAAAATTACAAATTAAAACAAACCTATCGTATTATTCAATAACTATACAACTAAAATAAACACTATTTATTGAATGAAGTAACTAAATACTAAAAAATTATGATTGAAAAGTTTAATAAAGTTATATATTTGATATTTCTAAATAGAATTTGAGTATAAATTTATTTACTAGTGGAAGATTAATGAGTTCTTTTAACATTTATGTATGAGAGATTAAATTATTGACCCATTCAATGAAAATATTTTTCTTTAAATGGTTTTTCTTTGATAAAAAAACAACTACTTTTATTTATTGCTGAATATTTAGGACTTAATTAATACTTCTATTAGTACAAGAATATCTCTATTGGTAAAAATTTAGGGGCCTTTTTTCATTGTGGGCCTTAGGCGTGCAATTGCCTATTTGGCTCACCCATTAAGCCAGCACTGGGTGGAATCTTCTGGTGGTGGAAGGGAACATATCTCTAGGTCTTCTCTTCTAGAAACAGCTAAGAACAGCAAATTCTTTTACATAAGAAAAATCACAACATGGAAGTAACTCGTTGAATGTCAATGGGCACACAGTCATCCCAATTCCAAGGATCAAAAGTGGTGTTTCAATAAGAGTAACCTTGTTTGTAAATGTAGAAATACCTACAAGTTTAAATTACAACAATATCAACCAGAAGAACACAAAGTTGCATAGCTCAGAAATATTCCAAGGCATCTACAGCAGCATGCTCTCTAAGGATCATGATCCTGACAATTCATCCTCAGAAGGTAGCAGAAATAAGTGAAGGCGTGATGAGGATGAAGGGTTTGGACCTAGTGGAGAAGGCTACTCTGATGAGGAACCACAGCCAAAGTGACCTTATAAAGTCGGGGAATTTATGGCTGATTATAAGGATTCTAGTCAAAGAGAAATTTTTGACTTCGTTGTTGATAAGTGATCATCTTTTTTCTTATCACTAACATCACTGTTTTACCTACCATTAATACTCCGCCACATTTAGTTGGGTGTGAAATTTTTCGTCAATTTTTTTTTGTTTTTTTTGTTTTTTTTTTTTTTTGTATCTATTGAGTGTAGACTTTCTTTTCATCTAAGTTCATTACTAACCTAACTTTTTTATTTAGCATTGCACCCCCTAAATTGCTATTTTACCAACCTACCCGCTCAAATTAAGCTTTACCCAAGGGTTGGTTGCTAAAAATTTTTGGCAACCACACAACCTACCATCCATGGTTGCTAAACATAAAAGTACAAAAAAGATGGAAGAGAGAGAATGAGTTGATAGGGTAGTTCATATTATTTTAATAAGTTATATGTAAAAATAAAAACTGGGATGTTATGTGAATTATAAAATGGGTTAGTAAAATAGATAAAATAACTTTTTTTTTTTGTAAAGTAGATAATTTTTTACAAACTGGGATGTGAATGCTTACCATTAACAATTTGCCATCTAATGTAACCATGTGTGAAATTTTTTGTCCAATTTTTTTTAATTTAGTGGATGAGCAAGACTAGTCCACTTGGACCCTTGGCTAATGGATCTCTTTACGAACGAATGGGCTATTTCTTGGCGGAATATGTGTCCGACCTTGAAGCCCAAATCAATATATGAGAAAGGCCATATCACTTCGGTCGCGGATCTCTTTATGGAAGAATAGGTTCTTTCCAAGTTGACCCAAGTCAGCTAATGAATGAGACCAGTAGGCCTTTATGGCGTTGGATCCTTTAATGGACAAAAGGGCTCTTAATGGCTGATTACATGCAATACCACCAAAAACCCAACATCAGACAAACCATACACAGCCCCTTTAGGCCATGGGCCTTGTTCCTCTAATATGGACGACTTAAAGTCCCTAGGGAGTGGTGACCCTATTCAGCCACAAACGGTATATGCCTGATATCATAAGGTTATATGCAGATATGGGCAGAAAACATGCTGAATTCATGTGTGACAACCTAACTCATAACCAAGCCTTTACGCTAAGTTCATAAGCTTGGCTATGAGCAAGAGTCACACCAATGGAGTGAAGTTCGATTTTTATGATTACTCGAGCAAATATCACGCAAAGTTCGATCGATCTTTTTGTTTGAGGCATTTTAAGTTTCGCGTGATGGTCTAGTTGAGTGAAGCTCGAGCAAGGCAATTTCCATGAGCGAAGCATCTAATAGCGGTATGATGATAAATACTTTGGTTTTCATTAATAAATTTATGGAACCAAGTAGTTTAAAGTTTTCACCTTATATTATGCTTCGCATTATGGACACATACCAATTCATAATGCACCCAAATTGAAACAAATATGTTTTTAAGGTTTGGAAAATTAAAAATAAATTAGAAAAAGATCAAACCTAGTTAAAAGTGGTTTGACCATTAACGAGGGATGACCTTGACCTCTAAAGTTGACTTTTTTACTACGTTCTTTCAAGCTAATTTTTGCGTTGTGAATTCATTCTTACATTTGTGCTTTTCTTATGACACTATTCTTCATACAATCATACCTCTTTCACTGGGATGTTTTCGTGCATTGGCTTCCAAACTCAAGCTGGTCTCCATTCTCTCAACATAAGTTTGAGGGGGCTATTAGAATATAAGAGCAGTTGGGCCATTGCTCTAAGTTTCTTGTATATTTATATATTCAAACCTTGAAAATGACTAGAAGTGGTAGTTGTCCTAAAAGGCTATTGTCCTTATGTGATTGCATTTTCAAACTTATCAAATTGTGATATACATTGATGATTGATGACATATAACACCAAAAAAAAAAAAAAATTATTGCTGGATATGAGTAAATGATGCTTGGATTTCTTCTAGTGTACGCCCCTTAGTCTCTGGAACTATTTTACCAATAAATAAAATTCCCACACCACATATAACAGCAAATATGAAGAATGTCCCTGAAATGATTTGCCCAAAACCATCATTAAATTCATTTTAAAAAATTAGTGTATACAATATAATCTAGATGAAGTTTGATTATAAGAGGCCTCACCTGCTGAGCTCCACTCAAATAAATAGTTGAAAGTGTAAGAAACAACCCAAGAACCAGTCCAGCTGACCAATGTCACAAGGCTTCCCGCTAAACCCTTTATATTTATTGGAAATATCTGGGGGGAAAAAACAAAAACATTAATTAATTTCAAGCTAATGTCTTGTTGTAATGTCACGCTCTTGCTTAAACTTGTAATAGTTATGGAGCAGAAAAATGAAGCTTAGCAAAAGTGGTCATACCTCAGACATAATAATCCATGGTATTCCTCCCATGCCTAGCTCAAAAGAGCCCAAGTATACCTAATTGCATAATTATATGATCAATACACAACTGGACAAGTAACACATGAAAACTTTATGCTCAATTGCTCAATAACTCAAGTTCGACTTACTCGAGCCAACATTTTGTGTTCCCTAGTAAATATTGTATGTGCAAGGCATGGGAGAGATAAAGCAAACAAAAATGGATCTTGGGGGTTAAACAGATGTGTATTGCACAGCAGTTGGCGTTTTAAGATATAGGCAAGCATTGCTACCAAGGCCTGACCAGTGACTCTTTGTTTTGGGAGCAATAAGGTCAACTTGCTTGGACTTTGGCTTTAATTACTTTGATTTATTTGAAATTGCTTACAACTTGCTTAATTTAGTAGAAAAAACTAATGCAGAAATTCCCATCTTAGATTTTTCTTTTTTATTCTTTTTTTGAAAAAAAAAATAGGAGGAAAGTAAAATCTTTCTTCTGGTATTTCAATTTAAAAAAATGAAAATGTTTCCTTGTAGTTAGTTTGCATTACCAACACACCAATAAGCACCAAAATGGGAATGAGCTCCTTCCCGCTTTGCAGATCCTGCTTATGAAATTTTCAACTTTTTAGGATGAAGTAATAATTTAAAAATAATTAAACACAGTATAGATATTTATAAAGTCTGCTTAATATTTAACCTGCAAGAAGAATGAGAATCCAGTGAGGACACAACCTAAGCAAGCTCCAGTCGCAGATATCTGCAGGCATTGGCAGAATTCAGTATTGGATTGTCAATTAACCACAAACATAAATTGAATTTTGCTCGGCTCTGACCATTAGAAGCAGTCGTCTTCCACACTTATCTATCAAGAGTACTCCTACAGTTGTCATTAGAATCTGCAGAGGAATGATTACTGAATTTCAGAAAAGAAGAAAGTTATAAACCATATATAAAAAGAATTACAAACCTGAACAACTGCTGCTAATATAGTCCCAATCTTACTTGAAAAACCTGTCACACAACAACTATTATGTCTTCATTTCTCTATGATTTGTTTCTTTCAACTAACCATAAGAAATTGCAATAGTCACATTATTTACCTGCTGACTCAAATATAGAACTTGTATAAAATGCAAACCCATTAAGTCCTCCAAATTCTTGAAATGCCATCAGCCCAACTGCAACCTAAAACAGTTTCAAATTTTCTTGACACCACAAAAGATATTGAAGGAAATAGGCAACACGTAAGAATAATTGATAATGCTTACTATGATTGAATAAGCATATTTCCCCTGGAATAGGTGCAGAACTCCATCTTCAGATATCCATTGAAAGTTTTCGGTATATTCCTGAAAGACAAGGAAAGCCAATTGCATTACTTGTTTTCAATGTTAGCTGCTCCTTCATGAAGTTTAAACAAAAACGAAATTACAATGATATCAGCTGCTTCTTGAGAAATATCAGCATTTTCTCCCCTAAGGAATTGCAGCTTAACTTCAAACTCTTCTAAGCGACCACATTTGGCCTGCATATAATGAGACTCATCACTCATCATATGAATATGCATAGTGATGAAACACTATTGCTTCATTAATTCCTAAACTAGAACTACAATGTTAAATTTGGTTTTCACTTGTTTTAGGCTTTGACATGTACCAGGAAAAAGAAGAGAAAGCAAAATTTGCTCCCTTCTTGGTTAATGTACCATGTACAAGCCAACCTGAAAAAAAAAATCAAGAATACATTGAACTGGACTCACCAACCATCTAGGAGACTCAGGAATGAAAAATAGGCCAAGCAGATGTGCTAGACACGGAATGATTCCTGAAAAATGAAAATGATGTCACATACAAGCCAAGTTCATGGAGCTTTGTTTTGATTGATTAACAACTATACAAGACTAACCTATTAGAGCCAAGGTGCGCCAATTGACAAGAGAACCAATAAGAAATGTGAGAGCCTTACCACAACCTATCATCAACTGAAAAGTGGATAATACATAGGCACATAAACGATGAAGATTACTCCTAATTCAAATCAGTGATCAGACCATCTACCTGACTAAGTGATGTAAATGATCCCCTAACATTCTTAGGTGTAATTTCAGCAATATAAACAGGAACCTGTAAAAGAATTTTGAAAAATCATTCTTCATCACTTGGATAAATGATCAAATTTGATGTTCAAACTTTGTAATTATAATTACCACATAAGAAAGAATCCCAATTCCACATCCCACTAAAAATCTTCCGAGGTCAAGCCACCAAGCATCCTGTTAAATCACAAATTTTATGTTATGACTTTTTTTCTACTTTTTAATATCATTCCCTTCTGTTTGATTCCACCTAAACAATTAATTATCCACTATGGTTACTGACCCAGCCTTCACTTTTTATCTTTAATTATGTCTTTTTATTATTTGATCCTCATATAATCATTTACAATCAGATAGCCTGTAAACTGTGAAATTATACCCAAAGGAACAACAAGTATTGCAAATATCCTACTTGGTGACATGTTTTGAAGTATATCTAGAATTTGAGCTTGAAATTCAAACAAGTGACTTCTTCTAATGTTAAACCCAAAGCTATTCTTCAAAATTGGGGAAAGAATGTAGGCTGCAAATAATCAAACATAAGTGAAAAGAAAAAGTGTTAGAATTGATGTTGGGATTATGAGAGAGAGTACAAATACACACAAAAATTAACATGCTTTGACTTGGTGGCCTATATCCACAGCAAAAAGCCTTGAGCAATTACATCTTTACTATATTACACTATATATTATAACAAGCCCATTGAGATTAACACTAGGCAAACCATAAAATGACCTAGAGTATAGTACAAGTTAGACTTGCTATATAAGCATCACAATATAAGTAGTAAGTACAATAATCTGGATAGATATCTTTAGCAACTTCCATTAAACTCAATGTGAAAGCTTGAAGATATCTCGAATTTGAAATGTGCATAAGATCATGAAGGAAAGTGACCATATAGGGCCATACTGGAAATTGAATGAACTAGGCCTGGGCATGATGTTGAATGAACAAGGCCTAGGCACGATGTACAATGGAACATGTGAGCAGTGTTATAGAACCGGACCGGACCAGGAGGTCAAACCTTGAAAACCGGAAACTAAGATGAAAACCAATTTTTTAAGCATAAAAAATCGGGCATATGTGGCAATTCCGTGAATGGGGTTGGACCGCACGAACCGGTGGCAAGACCTGTGTGGTCCAACCCCTTAACAATTTTTTTAAAATTTTTTTTATAAAAACAACTTAACACAATTTTATTCTACTTAATTAAATTATCCATCTCTTACAAGGAATAAAAAAAAATTATAATTAAAATCCTTCAAAGATATTCAACTTTACTTCAAAAATTAATCATAAATTTTAATGTTTTCATGGTTATTATTCTATTTTATTAACTTTCTTATTTAATTATTAAATATATGCTTGAAAATCAATAAATTTCTCTAACATATGTAGATATATTAGTCAATTTTGCTAGTTTTATAAGTTTAATATCTATATTTAGACTTTAATTAATTATTAAATTAATTATGACATCATCGCAGTTTGACCTTAAAAATCTTGAACATCTCCCTTTTACGGTTCAATGAACGGTCTGGGTCTAAAAACCTTACATGTGAGGTAGTTAATGTTAGTAATGAATGGATGTTGGAGAAAAACTACATTGGTGGGCAAAGGAAAATGGTAGAGGAACAATGACTAGAAGATGGCATATGCAAGAAAAATGACAATGGTATGACAGTCAGTGACAAATAGTGGTTAGAGGACGTCGACACCAATAGCCTGAGGAGAGGAGCACAGCTAGTCAGAAGACACCAACAAAGGATAGCATCATGGGAGTTGAAAGATAATAGCGTACTCACAAGAGTCAAAAGACATTGGTAGAAAACAATGGAATATTTCAAGAATCAAAATATTCTATTAGGATTTAATAAAAAATTTAATAATTGGGGGTATATTTTCTCGTTTTCAACACTTAATGGGAAAAATTGTTCCGTTTTTAGTTGTGAATAGCCCCAAAAATAAAGACAGAAAAATGCTTTTCTCCTAGATATATTAACCCTAAATTAACCATAGAATAAATTTGGTTAATTTAGGCATGTAGTACAAAAATTGTAATACTAAAACAATAAATTTGGATAGGCGTTTCTAACAAAAATAAATTTTAAATAGAGGAAAAGGTTCTAAAAGAAGTGTTAAAATGGAAAAAAGAAAAGCAGATTACACCTTTGCAAATACTATTGCAAGCCACCCGAGGATGCAGAATGTTTCTGAAACTCCCATTGCCTGTTTTACAAGATAAACTAATATTAGTTAGTTGAAAATGTTGGTAGATTGTGAAACTGAAAATTTAGAGGTTGTAGAATTATTTAGAGCATGAAATAACTTACACCTTTCCTACCAATGAAATCCGCAAATTTCCCACTAAATACTGCACCTAACATTGCTCCAATTGTCAATATTGAACCAAAAATTGAATACTGCCCACCATATGTGAAAACAGAAATGAGGAAAAATGAATCTAAATCAAGGAATGAAACAGGCAGAAAAACAAAAAACAAAATTATGCACTTAAACCACTTTTATTAATGTAAAAATCCTTTGTACTAATCAACACATGACTTGCCTTACAATTATGTAAATCGATACAATCTTGTATAAAAAAATAAAGATAAACTATAAATTACCTCCTTATAGATTTCCTTATAACTTCAGTGGATTTAGTACTCATTTGGCATCCCATTTTGAAATAGTAAATATAGTTTTTTAACCTCACTTCTTCTTCTTCTTCTTTTCTATTAAAAATTTAAAACAGCCTCATTATTTTCATGCTAAAACTTTTTCAAACAATATCCATCTTCAAAAGTTTTAAATAAAATTTAAAAAAAAAAAAAAAAAGGTTGTATTAAATGGTCACCTAGTGTCCTTTTGAGTCAACTAATGGTTTTGAAAGCATGGTTTTAAAAAAAAACATAATTGATTATATAATAAAATTCATGGGAAGTGTTATTGGCGTGAAAAGTTGTGGTGCAAAAACAAAATTTTTCTTTAAAAACAACGCTTTTTTAAAAAGTATCTCATAACTTCATGGTGTTGGCCTAATCGGCTTTTAAGGCCTCATAATCTTGGGTTTGAAACCCTTAGCCTCAAAAGATTTCTTAGGAAAAAACTTCACTTTATATATATATATATATATATTTTTTTTTTTTCTTTTTGATAATTCGATAGTTGGGGAAATGAGAATTTAAAAGCTAAACTTTTCTATTAGAAACAGGATAAACTTTCAATTGAGTTACAAGTTTCTTGACAAAAAAAGTCATACAATTGTAATAGGTGTAGGACTTAAACACACTTGAAGAGCATACCCAAGTCTTAGCTTGGGCTGGCTACTGGCAAATTAGGCCCGACTCATAAAAGAGTTTATGCTCATGACTCATACGACACACCCTACACTATTCAGGTTGATTGTAGTATATTAAGACACTACTGGTTTGTTCATCTTCCACACCCACCCCCCCCCCCCCCCCCCTCCCAACCAAAATGAAGATTTTAATTTAAGTTTTTTATTAGAATCACTAACTAATGACTCATCTATTCTTACCTTTCTCTCAAAAAAAAAAAAAAAACTAATCTCAGGCCTTTTTGATCGATCCTCCAAGGCTTATTACCCTCTTAAGATATCAATCTCCTAGTGGTTGACAACATCCATCACGATGCTTTTTTGAACCCCAACTCGTATTTTTCTTTTTTTGATACAAAGATAGAATTCTACTCTAATCTAATCTAAGTATATATGTATGTGAAACTTCCTCATGGAGATTTGAACCACGACCCTTACCCCTTACACCCTATAAGTACTTATACTTTTTGAGTAACTATCGCACCAAAAGTGCGCGGTGGTCCAACTCATATTTTTCTAATACTATGTTAAAAAGGATACAACATAGCCATGATACAATGTGAAAATAGAGAAAAATAAATAAAATAAATGGAGAGAGAGAGAGAGAGAGAGAGAGAGAGATTTGTGTGATTTAGAATAACAACCTGCCTACATCAACAACAACAAAAAACTTTGATAACTACATATTTATGGTTAAAGATATCAAGGCCAAGTTCTTTGGAATTGAAAGAAGCTCTATTTCTCTTGCTTACACACCAAATAGAATTGGACTTGGGTCTTGACAAGAAATTGAGCATTGATATCTTTAATATGTACAAAATTTTCTAACTATTTCTTATATATATATATATATATATATATATATAAACAATCACTCAAAAACTGTTTTTTTTTTTTTTTTTTTTTTGGTGTGTGTGTGTGTGGCTAGGTGAATCTATCAGTGTGAAATCCAAACATTGAACCACCACAAGATAAATGTGTATAAAGACTAAAGGCATTGTCTGTTTAAATACTATTTAGATAATGTAATAAAATGTTTAAATACTACTTTAGTTAAATTTAACCTCCGCTGAAGTAAGGCCAAGGTCATCCTCAATTCCAGATTCGGCGGGTGAAGAATATCCCACCTACAAACAATCATAAATGATAAATCATTAGCTTGAGTAGGAAAGAACTTCTTCTATAGTAGTATAATACCATGATAAACTATGACTTTTTTCAAATACTAACGTGGTTGGAAACAATAAATTTATTCTTTTAACCATTATTCTAACACCAAAAACCAATAACTATTGATTAGAAAATGAATTTTCCTTTACCAACACATGGGTTCATCTTTATAGTACCTATTAAACTTAAATTACAACTTTAATGGGCCAAGAAAGCCTTTTTTTTTAATCAGGCCAAGTAAACCTTTGTAACACCGATAATTTGGATCCTTCGTTGTTAGCTCCACGTTTTGTTAGGGAACTTTGCCAATCTCGTTAGAGCCATTAGTGGGCATGGGTGTGTTGTGGGCCTTGATTGTAGGAGAGAGAGAGTGAGAGAGAGAGTTAAATTACTAATTTGGTCCTCCAAATATTAGGTGAAGCTCAATCTGGTCCATTAATTATTACTTTTATCAATTTAATCCATTAAATTTCAAAATCATTTCAATTTGATCCTTAAATATTCTCTTTGTTTAAATTTTAACAAGAATGAAGCATACAATAAAAGGTTATTGTGGGAAGTGTAAAAGTTACAAAATTAAATCATTTTAAACTATTACTTCTCTTCTTCCTCCAAAAAAAAAAAATCTTTCACTTCTCTACTTCTTTTTTGAGAAACGACTATTACTTCTCTTAAAAGTTAAATAGAGATGAGAATTATGGATGATTTTGACTTGATTTTAAATGTTGAAAGTCTAAGTTGACTTAATTAATAGTTAAGAGTCTAAATTGAACTTTGTCCAATGGATGAATATTAAATTAGTAATTTAATCAAATAAGGAGAGAGAGAGAGAGAGAGAGAGAGAGAGAGAGAGAGAGAGAGAGAGAGAGAGAGAGAGAGAGAGAGAAAGAGAGAGAGAGATCACTAATGGCACAACAATGTATTATTTATTATTTAACATGCTATATATTTGGCTATATACATACACAAAAAATAAAATTTGATTTGAAAAGTAATAAAGATATTAAATTGTCACATTTATAATTTAACGATCAAATTCAAAATTTTGAATTTAAGGGATCAAAGCCAAACTTACCTCGAGTGTTTGGAATTGGAAGTATAATTTTTCCATAACAATATTTAATTTTTTATTCCTAGAAAACATATATAGAATTTCTTAACCCACATAAATATACAGAAACTAAACATTTGGGACACACCAAAAAAAAATAATAATAATAATAACTGTGGGGCCCATGGGCCTGATAGCCTCGGCCCATCAAGTCGCAGGCCCAAGGCCCAGGCCGAGGAGCACAGGATATTCAGGGCTAAAATGGGGGAAAGCCTCTTTTCCCAATCCACGCCGAAGACCACCTTATCCTCGGCCTGACAAAGGTGATTTTGGGGAGAGACTAACCCCAAAGTAAGCTGTCACTCTCGCATTTAATGCACTCAACTAACCCCCCTGGCCGCATTAATGGGGAGGTAACCCCTTGGCAGGATAACGTTGATCAGAGTAAACCACTTGAGTACCGATAAGGCCTCTGATGGGACGGACGGCCAGAAGAAAGGCAAATAGATGATCAACAGATGGAAGGAGGAGATAGGAAGATGAAAACTATAAAAGAAAAACTAGTAAAGTAAAAAAGGGGGGGAAAAAAAAAGGAGAACAATAAGGCCTCCTCGGCCACAGGCCGAGGAGCATCCCCCCATTTGTAAAGAAACTCTTAGCATTTTTTATAAGAAAAGTTCATGCATGGTGATCAACGGCCAGCACCTAAACCTGTCAACCCACTCTCTATAAATTTATTGTTTGGGCTTATTGGGCTGAAAACCCATCACTCAGGGTCAATCCAAATTGAGTCCCTACAATTGGCGCCGTCTGTGGGGAGGATTAGGGTGCTGGCCGGCGCACCAGGTAAGTGTTCTAAGTTCTAAGTATTCGTTTTACAGTAGGTTGAAAAAAAAAAGAAACAAAAAAAAAAATATATATATATATATATATATATATATATAGAAGATTTGGCAGTAAAAAAAAAAAAAAAACAAAGAAAGATCTTGATATTATTATTTCAGGCATAGAAAAATTACATATTACAATCAGAGGCTCAGGTAGGCCTATTTTACAAGCAAATTTATGAGCTAATAGCCACTTGCTATTCCTACAATCAGAAGCCCAGGTGGAGCCGCCCTAAGAAAAAACCAGCCGGAGAGAAGTGTCAACCCGTGCTTTTATTGGCACCAAGAGAATGGGAGGGCTTGACAAGGGGTGGAGGAGGTGAAGGACAATCCTGTCTCCAGGCCCCCAACAACTTCCTTCTCGGCTAGGCGGAGCTGGAACAAAGAGAGGAGCAGATGCAGGGGCTTCGGGATACCCTCCCCCATGATGTTCCCTCGATTCTCTCCGTTCCTCTCAAGTGTTGGCCGTTGGAGACGGCAACACTCGAGCACCGCCCATGAGGTGAATTCGCACGCCTTCCTTGTCGGGGGTGTGCTCCGAGGAAAGACGTTAGGTTCTCTAGCAACATCCCTCTGGGATACCTCGAAGGGCACCATCAGGGTTACGCCTAGACTCTGCCGCACCGAAAGCCCAGTGGGGGCTGCGGCCATACCGGTTTTTGTCAGTCCCGGTAACAATTCTGGCGGGGTTGTTAAAAGGGTATGGGAAGTTGGAAGAAAGTGTTTTGTTCTGTTTGTGTTGAGAGGTTCATGGGTTGCGGAGGAACCATCTCCTTACTTTATATAGGGGATGGGGGTTGGTGAGAATTAATTCATGCAGAGTTCGAAAAGAGTATTATCAGCTGGGTTAGTAATGAAGTCGTCAATTTCCAAGGAGGCCACGGACGGTTGGACTCGTGTCAATTTACGAGGACATTAATGAAGGCGCGTTTCGCGCACCGGAGCGTCAAGCGCGGAACACGAACAGACAAAGGGCGCTTCATAAATGAAAAAGATGGGGCCTCGAGTTGGAGGCGAGATCAATGCCACGTGTAAAGGTCATAATTTGACGCAAAGAGTAGTCATCTCCAGTAAAGCGATCTGAGGACAAACCTCTACTTAACAGAAAATAGAAGTGGTAGACAGAGCCAAGGTATTGCATGGTCCTCGGACCCAAACCTATGGTAAAACTACACACCCCATTATACCTGGGTACTAGACAGAACCAAGGTATTGCATGGTCCTCGGACCCAAACCTATGGGGAAACTAGATACTTACAGGAAAAATAGAAGTGGTAGACAGAGCCAAGGCATTGCATGGTCCTCGGACCCAAGCCTATGGTAAAACTACACACACCATTATATCTAATACTTACAAAAAAATAGAAGTGGTAGACAGAGCCAAGGTATTGCATGGTCCTCGGACCCAAACCTATGGTAAAACTACACACCCCATTATACCTGGGTACTAGACAGAACCAAGGTATTGCATGGTCCTCGGACCCAAACCTATGGGGAAACTAGATACTTACAGGAAAAATAGAAGTGGTAGACAGAGTCAAGGCATTGCATGGTCCTCGGACCCAAGCCTATGGTAAAACTACACACACCATTATATCTAATACTTACAAAAAAATAGAAGTGGTAGACAGAGCCAAGGTATTGCATGGTCCTCGGACCCAAACCTATGGTCAAACTACACACCCCATTATACCTGGGTACTAGACAGAACCAAGGTATTGCATGGTCCTCAGACCCAAACCTATGGGGAAACTAGATACTTACAGGAAAAATTGAAGTGGTAGACAAAACCAAGATATTGCATGGTCCTCGGACCCAAGCCTATGGTAAAGCTACGCACACCATTATATCTAATACTTACAAAAAATAGAAGTGGTAGACAGAGCCGAGGCATTGCATGGTCCTCGGACCCAAGCCTATGGAAAACTAAATACTTATAGAAAAATAGAAGTACTGGGCATAACCAGAGTGTTGCATGGTCCTTGGACTTAAACCCATAGAGAAAATAACTATCTAGAGAAAAACCAGAGCGTTACTTAGAATCAAGCTATGCTACGATCTTTAGACTTATATTCGAAGGATAACAGATGGTTTCACGAGGCGAACTTCAAAATAGAATACGAATATTGAGCAGAATACAATAGTAAAGTAAACAAAAGAAAAGAAAATATCATTAGTTGGAAGCGAAGTATTAAGTATTCAATTCAAAAAGAAAGTATACAATTCCCTTACAACGCCACTGAGGCAAGAAACAAAATGAGATAAAAGAGAAGATAAACAAATTCATCCTATGCCGTATACTAGTCTCCTCAATTCAATGGGCAAATTAAGTCAATAGGTAAATCAAAAGATCTGGGCCAAGGCCTAAGGGCTTGATTTCAAAAGGTCCGCCGGAGGACTTGCCATGTCTTGTGGTATTCCCTGACCCTCGGTTACAACTTCCCCCAACACTCTTTGGGGCTCAACCTCATCGGATGGTTGATCAGTTAACGGCACATCCTCGGCGGTCCTATCCTGACTTTTAACCGATGGTAATGAGGATCCCTCCTCAGGAGCAGCAGGTGCAACCTTACGAATGGCAATAGGGTAATATACCCTGTCCTCCCTTCTAAGATCAGATGAGGCATCAACCCCTGCTTGATTGAGGGCTTCATGCCAGGTTTGAGAGCAATAATGCCTGCACACTGCAGGAACTTGAGCCCGAAGGATGGCTTCAGTCTTAGCCACCCCTTCTGCGAAAGCATCTTCCTCTGCCTTTTCCACAGAGCACTCAGCGTCTATTTTCGCAAATACCGCCTCGTCTTTGGCTCTCACAGCCTCGTCCCTGGCATACTTGGCAACACCTTTTTCATGGATTGCCTTGGTCAAATTTCCCTTCATATAGGTAATGTCCTCTTTGGCCTTTTGTAATTGACCCTCAACATCTTGCAAGCGGTTAGTTTGATCCTCAGCTTGCTTCCTGACCACGGCTAGGTTAGAGACAGCAGTATCCCTGGCCCTCGCCATTTCTGCCAGATCCTCGGTCGCCTTTTTCAGGTCGGCCTCAGATCTCTTAAGAGTATTGGCCGCCTCCAGGAACTTGTCGCGCTCTTGCGCTAAGGCATTGCTATGATCATCAACCTCTTCGCCCAACCTGAAAAGGGCCTGGATAGCCTGCCAGTAAAAACAAGCAACTCTATAAAGAGAAAGAAAGGTACTAAGCGACAAAATTTTGAGTAAAATGAATAGGTGTCAAAGGACCTACCATGCCTAGATATTTCTTAAGGTCGAGGACAACCTCTACCCCGCTCATTTTCTCTAACTCGGCCATGTCGATGGGAAGAAGAAGAGATTTCTCCAGGGCCTCGGCCACGAGAGCCCCCTCGTCTCCTTGAGACTCCCGCATCGACGCGTTATCCATCAGGGGCTGATCATGGAGCATGGCAGCAGGCAGCCAGGCTTGAGCCTCGGACTGCTGGGTGGCTTTCTTGCTCTTCCGTTTATCACCAAGCTTCAATTGCTTTGGAGGCCTGCGAGTCCTACCCTCCTCGGGCGAAGAATGAGATTTGCTCCCATCCATTGGCTCCTTACCCTTAGAAAGTCTTTTCCTTTTCGGGTCAGGAGACTCAGCAGGAGGGGCTGTTACTGTAGGAACGGAGAACGACCTGGTTTGCATGGTTAGAATCTGGGGCTGAGGTGCTGGGGGCTGGGGCTGCGACTCCCCTGGTACATCCTTCTTGGAACCGCCTTCAAGCAGGTCAAGAAGATTGGTTTGGGGCTGTCTTTTTAAACTCATCTCAGCCTGAGTACTAACTCTTAAGGACTGAAGATCGGCTTCGGACAAGTGAGGGTCTCCTAGGTCACCGGGAGGATCCTCGGACTGATCAACTAAGTCAAACACACTATATTCGTCCTCAGAGGAGCTCAGTTCAACCACCTCCCTTGCTTTCTTAGATGGTCCTTTCTCGGCCATCGTTACTTGCCGGGATGAAGAGGGACCTGATAGCGGAATGCCTTCAGGTATATAAGACCCTTCAGTAAAAGCAAAACCGCTCTCCACCACGGTAATCTGCGTAAGCCGAGGATCACGAGCTCTAATTACGTGCTGCGGAACTGGGAATGACGTCTGAGCTGGGTCGCATCCGAGGATTTTATGAGCAGCTCTGAATTGGTTATCAGGTTCGTTCAGGAAAAGTTCCGACCTGAGAACGGTTTCCAAATCCGCTTTGTTAACCAGGTGGAAATGACGTGCAAAGGCGTGTGGATCTGCGAAAAGAAAAGCGAAATTCCTATGGTTAATCAACCAAATCGAGTATACAGGTATAAAACTTGAAAATGCTGAGACCTAGATTATCTTGTATTTCGGATGCCCTACCTGGCTCCCCCTCTACGGTTGGGCAATGAAAGCTGTCGTGCCACTCTCCCGACACTATGAGGAAATCTTGGTTCAACCCCTTATTGGAATCAGGAAGACACTGGATAAGACGAACCCTATCGTCCCTTGTCTTCATATAATATGTCTTACCCCTCAGGTGATGAAGGTTGTAACACCAATTCACATCATGGTGAGTCAGTCTCAGCCCCATTTTCTCATTCAGGGTATCTACACACCCTAGTATCCTAAATACATTCACAGCACACTGAGTAGGAGCCAGGCGGAAATGCCTAAGGTAATTGAGGGTCACCGGCCTCATAGGGATTCTCATCCCTCCTTCTACAAAAGCGACTATTGGGATCACGACCTCACCCTCTCTCCTCCTAAGGTACCACTCTCCCTCTTCACAGTACTTCAAATTCACATTATTGGGTATTCCATAGTCGACAATGAATTTGTTCATCATCTCATCGGACTCGACCAACTTCTTAAACTTACCCATTCCCCAAAGACAACTAAAAGTTCTAAAAGAGAAAAGGAAGATTGAAATCAAGGAAATTTGGGGTCGCTAGAAAAAGAAGACTTACAGAAGTATGATGATACTCTTCAAATAATGTACAAGTCGAACCAAATTCAAACTATATGCATCAGTAATTATAAGCGCGAAAATGATGAAACCAGGCGGTTCAAACAGGTATTTATACTCCCCCTTAGGTTCCCCAAATGAAACCGCTTGCTCATAAAAGCAAAAGATCATGCCGTTGAAAGTGGGAAACGTGGTGCCGCCAAAATTTAATGTGGGCACCTATTAAGTCTTGAAACGCTAAAAACGCACATCGGGCAGTCAAAAAGCCGCCAGCATCAGTACAAACCGAAGTGGGGCAATTCGTCCAATGGACCTGCAAGTATCAAAACTCTCCTCCCCGTCCGAGGGAACGTGCAGCAGAGTTTTGAGGGGCTATTGTGGGGCCCATGGGCCTGATAGCCTCGGCCCATCATGTCGCAGGCCCAAGGCCCAGGCCGAGGAGCACAGGATATTCAGGGCTAAAGTGGGGGAAAGCCTCTTTTCCCAATCCACACCGAGGACCACCTTATCCTCGGCCTGACAAAGGTGATTTTGGGGAGAGACTAACCCCAAAGTAAGCTGTCACTCTCGCATTTAATGCACTCAACTAACCCCCCTGGCCGCATTAATGGGGAGGTAACCCCTTGGCAGGATAACGTTGATCAGAGTGAACCACTTGAGTACCGATAAGACCTCTGATGGGACGGACGGCCAGAAGAAAGGCAAATAGATGATCAACAAATGGAAGGAGGAGATAGGAAGATGAAAACTATAAAAGGAAAGCTAGTAAAGTAAAAAAGGGGGGGAAAAAAGGGAGAACAAGAAGGTCTCCTCGGCCACAGGCCGAGGAGCATCCCCCCATTTGTAAAGAAACTCTTAGCATTTTTTATAAAAAAAGTTCATGCATGGTGATCGACGGCCAGCACCTAAACCTGTCAACCCACTCTCTATAAATTTATTGTTTGGGCTTATTGGGCTGAAAACCCATCACTCAGGGTCAATCCAAATTGAGTCCCTACAATTATTATTATATACACACATTTTTTTTTTTATTTGATAAGTTATATATATACACACACCCAAAAAAAGAAAACTTAGTATTTTCAATCACAATTATATTTGATAGCAATCTTTCATTAAATAAAATTCATTTTTATCATTTTTATAGTGAAATTCTTAAAAAGTTTCATTTTTTTGTACAAATTATCAAATTTTATACTAAAGTAAAATAATCTTTCAATTTTCTTTTGAGGAACAAATAATCTTTCAATTGAACTAATAAAATTTTCAAAAACATAAATGATCTAAAACTTGGAGGAAGAAGTTAAGCTCCAAACATATTTGAAGCTATCTTACTCTAACCCATTACGTGGAAACTAAAGAGACATTTCATGTGTAGTTTTAGTGACAATATTTTTTTAATGAGTCAATAACTTGTTAATTGCCACATGACGGGTTGGAAAAGATATAGATTCAAACATGTTTGGTGCCAAACTTTATCAAATATTTAATAGATATAAGATCACATTTTACAATAAAAAATAGAATTGCGAAAAATAATATTATGTCTCTATAACTATTAAACCAATTAATCATTGGACTAAATCAAATATTTGGGGAGACCAACTCTTATTTTTGTAGAATAAATTTTGAAAACATTAAAATAATTTTATATATATATATATATTTTAAATTCAAAAATGGGGGGGGGGGGGGTATGGCTCTCCACCCTTACACATAGCTACACCCCTGGGAGTGAGATAGTATATCATGTTTCGGGTGTATATGTCATCTCTCTCACAACAGCTGGGTCCCACAACTGTGTGGAACCCAGCTGTTGTGAGAGAGATGACATATACACCCAAAACATAATATAATTTTTTTCTAGGAGGAGGTTTTAGGCGTGTGAAAAATATTGGGTATTGTGCCAATCTAATAGCATTTTCGATGATTTTTTTTTTCATAACAATCTACATGTCAAGTTGTTATTAGAATAACATAATGTTATTTTTATTAGCACTAATAATAATATAAAATTTTAACAATTTGTAGAATTTATTGTGTCCAAACTTATTGAATCTGAAAATAATATCTCTCTGTCTCTCTGTTATTTAAGTATTAATTATGTTTAATCTCTTTTTTGCTTGCAAGATGATACTTGTGGATACTTTGTTTGGCTTGACCCTCCTACATGTGCACGTCGTAGAGAATTGGTGCCGTGGCTTAGAGAGAAGATAGATAGCTTAGAGAAGGAGGAGGCAGCAGCCCATGCAAAGGAGAAAAAATATTCTCTAGCAATGTTGTTTTTTACTTTATCTTTTGTTGGGTTGACGTGGATGAATTGCAGGAGAAGAACAAAAAAAAGATTACAGTGAAAGGACTTAATAAGGACTAAAGAGAGAGGAAAAAAAACACAATTAGCAATTAATAAGGAAAGAGAGCAATTAATAAGGAAAGAGACAATGATGATGCTATTAATTTGGTAAGTAATTAATGATATAATGATGAACAATAGTGTTTTCTTTTAACCGTTTAATCTTTTAGAAATCTACGACTTAAAAAAGGTGTAACTCTTATAGAATTACACCAAGTGTAACTTAAACCCATCTCATAAAGGAAAGATATTACCTGACTTTTTCTTGGAAATTACACAATATAATTTTACCAAAAGAGGTGACAGAGATGAGGCGTGGACCAAGTCACTGTCTGGAAACAAATCGTGTCATTTATGGTATATCCGATGTAGTTAGACAAATAATTTCTGCATGTTGTTTCCAGGAAACAACAGTCCAACCACCTTTACTGATTATCCTTATGAGCCTACACTACTCATAGAATATAAACTTTCTATAGTACTTTCTTTTCCTAGAAAATTTAGTAAAAGATAAAATATTTTGTGAATAGTAGAAGCAATAAATGATAAGTGTTTAGAATAATAATAAAAATTGTTTTTGAAAGTCTGGAGCTTTTTAATTCAAAAATAATGTGTATATGAAACTTTTATTTCTTTCCATATATATAGAGCTGGACATGTAACTTGTCCTTAGCCAAAAGAATCAAAATGTTTGCTAACTTTAAACGATCATATATGTTCAATAGGTTTCTTTATATATATAAATCAATTATCAAAAGTCTTTGCCAATGTATATACGTTGAAACAAGTTAATAGCCAAAATCAAGTTGTCTTTTAGTGTCATAATGCTATTGAAAACAAAACAACAGCTGATAATTTCTTTGAAACTTTGACTATATACAATAATTACAACCAAGAATGGAAAGCAAGTTGTAATACTATAAACCATTCACGATAAATTATATAAATATATAGTTGTATAATTTTTTGATACTTTCCATCTATAACGTTACTATTAAATATATTAAAAGAAACATTTTAAAGCAAAATTTTATAAAGGAAAGTATACTAAAAGCTGGCAATATATGGTATTAAAAACCAAATTAATTTTCAAAAAATTTCCTAACTAATACCATTGACAACAATTATTCAAATTTTGAATTATATTTGAATTTCAAAATTTAGCAATCAACGTATCTGACATTAAAGGGTAATTGATTTCCTCAATTCACATAAATGAGTATTAAAATATATATGATATTTTTTATAAAAATATCCAACATCTATCAAACATGTTGCAATATATTAGGATATTATATATTAGGCATTAAAAAAGGATATTATATATTTTAGGATCTTACAATAAATATGTAGGCTATTATTTTGTAAAATGACAAAATTTGGCAACAAACTTGGTTGTAGTTTAAGGCTACAATCCCTACTAAAGAATTTAACAATGCTACATAGTTTGAAAATCTAAGTTGAATTACATGTTCTTTATGTTTTTAACGCATATGTCAATTTCATATTAATTAGATGTTATTTACTATTCGATCCATAAATTTATTTTTTATACATAATTTTAGACTATAAAAACTTGAAATTTAAACATTTAATTGATAACATAATTATTGATATTTGATCTTTTTTTCTTTTTTATATATATACAAGATAGAAATTCTACTTTAACCTAATCTAAGTGTATATGTGTGTGAAACTCCCTCCTAGAAACTTGAACTTTGACCCTTCCCCCCCCCCCTCCACACCTCATAAGTACTTATACTTGTGGAGCAACCATCGCACAAAGGGTGTATGGTGGTATTGATCTTTGATCTTCTAAAAGTTTTGCAGGCATGAAGTATGTAACAAGAAAATTTAATCCAATGATAGATTTATTAAAATTCACATTCAATTAAAAGACATTGAGTAGAGTTATTGGAGAAGCAAACTCTCCTATTATTGCTAATTGCTATTGTACTTATGCTTAGTTTTTTTTTTTTTTTTTAATTAAAATTAAAAACTGTCCAACCCGACTAGATTGAGTTGGGATTTTTTTTTCAACCACTCGTGATGAGTGGGATTGAAAAAGCCCCTCAACCCAACCCAACCCATACGCACCCTTGGTTATATATTTTAGTTAAACACATCCCATGGAATTTGTCATCATCATGATCCTCCTTGAGTGTCACGTACTAGGTTAATAAAGTCTTCCAATAGAGGGAGAAAACAAAAAAGAAAATAAATGCAATAATGCTAGAGAATTTGTTTTTCACAAGCTCATATTTGTGAAAAAAATAACCAATTTTCTTGTCGGAAATGAAGATCTTAGAACCAATTTTTCTACAAACAAAATGGTTAGGTGGGCCGTCAGACTCAAGCCCAGCAAAATCATATATGTGTTTGTAATTTATCACAGATCAAAAGTAAAGAAAGTGAAAATGAAATCATTAATTAGCCAAGAATTTCTGGGTTGAATTCCATGAATGGATATAGAAAACTCTCATCGTTTACACATTAGACTTTAAGGCCCTAGTCAGTGGATGTCTATAGAGACGAAACTTATGGATGGGCTCCATCTCTTTGTGGAATATGTGTCCGACCTTGAAGCCCAAGTAAACATTATGAGCAAGGCCAGGTTATTTCGGTTGGAAATCTCTTTATGGACGATTACATTCTTTTTCATGTGACCCAAGTCAGCTAATTTTTGTTTTCTGATTTCATTTTTACAGTCCATTTTTGCATTTGAGCTTTCATTATGGCACAATTCCTCATACCTCTTTCACCGAGACATTTTCATGCATTAGCTTCCAAACTCAAGTTGGTCTTCATTCACCCAACATGAGTTTGAAGGGGCCCATTGCTCTAGCCTTCTTGTATATTTGTATACAATTCAAATCTTGAAGATGACAAGAAGTGTTGGTTGGCCTAAAGGCTATTGTCCTGATGGGACTGCATTTTCAAAGTTCAAACTTATCAAATTGTGATTATATACATTGATGATGGACGCCATATATTACAAAATTTTTCTTATTGTTGGATATGAGTAAATGATGCTTGGATTTCTTCAAGTGTACGCCCCTTGGTCTCTGGAATCAGCTTATTAATAAATATAATTCCCATACCACATATGACTGCAAATATGAAGAATGTCCCTGCAATGATTTTCCCAAAACCATCATTAAATTGATTAAAAGAAATATTGTAGACCATATATATGGTCTAGATGAAGTTTGTATCACCTGCTGAGCTCCACTCAAATAAATAGTTGAAAGCATAAGATACAACCCAAGAACACATCCAATTGACCAATGTCACGAGGCTTCCAGCTGAACTCTTTATGTTTATTGGAAATATCTGAGGGGAAAAAACATTAATTAATTTCAAGCTAATGCATTGCTGAAATGTCATACTCTAGCTTAAATTTGTAATCGCTATGGAGTAGAAAAATGAAGCTTAACAAAGGTGGCCATACCTCAGACATAATAATCCATGGTATTCCTCCCATGCCTAACTCAAAAGAGCCCAAGTATACCTAATTGCATAATCATATGATCAATACACAACTGGGCAAGTAACACATGAAAACTTTATGCTCATTAACTCAAGTTCTTACTGTGACTTACTCGAGCCAAAACTTTAGATTTTTCTTTTTCTTTTTTTGAGAAAAATAGGGGGAAAGTAAAACCTTTCTTCTGGTATTTCAATTAAAAAAAAAAAATGAAAAAGTTTCCTTATGGTTAGTTTGCATTACCAACACACCAATAAGCACCAAAATGGGAATGACCTCCTTCCCGATATGAAGATCCTGCTTATGGCATTTCCAACCTTTTTAGGATAAAGTAATACTTTAAAAAAATTAATCACAGTACAAATATTTATAAAGTCTGCTTAATATTTAACCTGCAAGAAGAATGAGAATCCAGTGAGGACACAACCTAAGCATGTTCCGGCTGTAGAAATCTGCAGGCATTGCCAAAATTCAGTATTGGATTATCAATTAACTAAAAGCATAAATTGAATTTTGCTCTGCTCTAACCATTAGAAGCGGCCGTCTTCCACACTTATCTATCAAGAGTACTCCCAAAGTTGTCATTAGAATCTGCAGAGGAATGATAAATCAATTTTGGAAGAGAAACAAGTTATAAACCACATATATGAAGAATTACACCAAACCTGAGCAACTGCTGCTGCTATAATGCCAATGTTACTTGAAAAGCCTGTCACACAAAAACTATTATGTCTTCATTTCTCTGTGATTTGTTTCTTTCAACTAACCATAAGAAATTGCAGTTGTCACATTATTTACCTGCTAACTCAAATATAGAACTTGTATAAAATGAAAACCCATTAAGTCCTCCAAATTCTTGGAAAGCCATCAGCCCAACTGCAACCTAAAACATTTTCAAATTTTCTTGACACCAAAAAAGATATTGAAGGAAATAGGCAACACGTAAGAATAATTGATAATGCTTACCATGACTGAATAAGCATATTTCCCCTGGAATAGGTGTAGAACTCCATCTTCAGATATCCATCGAAGGTTTTCGATATATTCCTGAAAGACAAGGAAAGCCACTTGCATCACTTGTTTTCAATGTTAGCAACTCCTTCATGAAGTTTGACCAAAAAAGAAATTACAATGATATCAGCTGCTTCTTGAGAAATATCAGCATTCTCTCCCCTAAGGATTTGCAGCATAGCTTCAAACTCTTTTAAGCGACCACATTTGGCCTACATGTAATGACACTCGTCACTCATCATATGAATATGCATAGTGATGAAACACTACTGCTTTATTAATTCTTGAACTAAAATTGCAATGTTAACTTTGGTTTTCACTTGCTTAGGCTTTGACAAGTACCATGGAAAAAGAAGAATAAGAAAAATTTTGTCTCTTCTTGATTAATGCAGCATGTACAAGCCAACCAAAAAAAAAAACAAGAATATATTGAATTGGACTCACCAACCATCTAGGAGATTCAGGAATGAAAAATAGGCCAAGCAGATGCACTAAACAGGGAATGATTGCTGAAAAATGAAAATGTCATCACATACAAGCGAACTTCATGGAATGATGTTTTGATTGTATTAATATCTATACAAGACTGACCTATTAGAGCCACGGTGCGCCAATGGACAAGTGAGCCAATGAGAAATGTGAGCGCTTTGCCACAACCTATCATCAACTGCTAAGTGGATAATATATAGGCACATAAGCAATTAAGCTGACTACTAATTCAAATCAATGATCAGACCATGTACCTCACTAAGTGATGTAAATGCTCCCCTAACATTCTTGGGTGTAATTTCAGAAATATAAACAGGAACCTGTAAAAGAAATTTTAAATATCATTCTGCATCACTTGAATAAGTGATTAAATTTGAAGTTTAAACTTTGTAATTGTAATTACCACATAGGAAAGAACCCCAATTCCGCATCCCACTAAAAATCTTCCAAGGTCAAGCCACCAAACATCCTGTTAAATCACAGGTTTTATGTTATTACTTTCTTTTCTTTTTTTCACTTTCTGGTAGAGATGCAATGATTTCATTCACTTCTGTTTGATTCCACCTAAAAAATTTATTTTCTTCTATGGTTCTTGACCCAACATTCACTTTTGTTCTTTAATTCAATATTTTTTTTATTATTTGTTCGTTATATAATCATTTACAATCAGATAAGAGAGAAGCACTGTTGTCTAGAAGACACTAGCAAAGGATAGCATCATTGGAGCCGAAAGATATAGTAAAGGATAGCATACTCATAAGAGTTGAAAGACTTCAGTAGAGGACAATAAAATATTTCATGAATCAAAAGATTTTGTTGTGGTTTAACATATAGTTCATCGTAAGGAGTGTTTGCTCACTTTCAATACTTAAAGGGAAAGATTATTCGATTTTAAAGTTTAGGGGGTAATTGTGAACTACCCCAAAGATAAAGGAGGTAAAAGTACCTATTCTCCTAGATGTATTAATTCTATTAAAGCATAGAATAAATTTGGTTAATTTAGGCTTGTAGTAAAAAATTCTAATACTAACACAATAAACTTGGATAGGTATTTCTAACAAAAAGAAATTTTAAATAAGGAAAAGGTCATGAAAGAATTGTTAAAAATTAAAAAAAAGTTGATAACACCTTTGAAAATACTATTGCAAGCCACCCGAAGATGCAGAATATTTCTGAAACTCCCATTGCCTGCTTTAACAAGATAAATTAATACTAATTAATTAGTTGAAAATGTTGGTAGAATTATATATAGGGGTGACAAAATTATTTAGAGGATCAAATAACTTACACCTTTCCTACCAATGAAATCCGCAATTTTCCCACTAAATATTGCACCTAACATTCCTCCAATTGTTAATATCGAACCAAAAAATGAATACTGCACCATATGTGAAAACGGAAATGAAGAAAAATTAGTCTAAAAGTCGAGGAATGAAACAAGGAGAAAAACAAAAATACAAAATTCTGCAACTCAACTTCTCCATCAAAATCACCAAAAAGTTTCCCTTTACAATTTTTTTTTTTTTCTTTTGATAATTTGATAGTCAGAGAAATGAGTGTTTGAAGTGTTTACTTCTCTATTAAGAACATCATATTATTTAAATTAAGTTTTAACAACTTCACTTTACATTCTATAGCCTAATAAGACATACCAAAGAAGTAGAAGAATTACCAGAAAAGCTATACAATTGCAATGGGAGTAAGTGGTCTTAAACATACTCGAAGAGTTGGCCCAAGCTTCAGTTTGGGCTGGCTATTGGCAGATCAGGCCCGACCCATGAGAGAGTTCATGCTCGTTTTGTTTTAATTGGGTCTATGGGAGATATATAGATCAAGTAGTTCTTTACCCCTTTCTCCCCAAAAAAAAAAAAATGTCGTTCTTTTCCCTTCTAAGAAAGTAATGCCCGAGAGGCTCAAATAGAGATAGAGGGTCACAAACAGTCAAACACACTCATGGAAGTTTAATTATATACAAATCATATGTCTCATTCTATCTTCCACTAATTATAACTTATCATATATTTATTTAACTTTTTTTTATAAAATATTCAAAGCTTAAAATAAAAAAAAATTAAATACGTAATAAATTGTAATTTGTGAAATATAAGTGGAATATAAAAAGTAAAATAGAAAAAAAAAATCCAATTAGGATTTAACCATATCTAAACCTCAGCCCTAGGGCTATTGGGGTCCCAATAAGGTTAACCCATAGACATCCTGAGTGAACCAAAATTGTACCTCCAATGTATTTTAAACTCGGGTTCTTGACCTCAATCAAATGACATGAGAACAAACCTATGCCAATGGATAGCCAAACTCTCCCAGAGATTAAAATTTTCTTTTGGTTATACAATCATGAAAGACTTGCCACTAGAAACCTTCTTTCTTCTAGATCTGTTACCTCCATAATTCATTGGCTCTTTGTCCTGCCAATGCTCAATCTTTGGAAACTACAACCCGAGTCAACAATACATTCGTGACTGAAATTTTGCATGCAATTTTGGGTTGGTGTTCTTAAGTCTTAACTCCCTCCCAAGACTTCTTTGTGATGGATTTCAGGCACTGGCTTAGCCTTAATTTCTTGTCTAAAATTCCTTGTTAATTCCTTTCGTTAAATGTAATGTTCTCTTCCATACGGGTTGTTGGCTCCTCTGGCATGTTGTTGTTGTTTTATTTGTTTGTTTGTTTGTCTGTGTTTTAAGAGTCCACTGACATTCTGAGTTAACAACTCTTGTCCATGACTTCCAATCAAATAAATAAAAAATAAAATAAAAAAATAAATCTCTTGTACATGACTATCTACTTTTCAAAACATGACCAACCAAGCAGCGGAACAAGAAATTTTAAGTTAAAAAAAATTGTTAATCAAATTTTCAAGTCTAAGTTGTACACCGAGTATGTCTTTTAAAATTATTCAAATTATATTATTGTTTCATATATATTGAAATTTATGTTAAAATAATTGTTCTATGATTAATATATATATATATATATATATATTCTTTCATAAATTAGCTTTAACTTAAAATAGTTGTGCTCTATATTCTTTTATAGTTTTAAAATCATTTAAAATTGATTCTATAATACTCAATTCCTAATGAAGGCCCAAATCTAATCATGTTTAAGATATGAAGGAGTTTTAATGCACACATCAATATTTTATTTGCTCTATTTTTATATGATATTAGAGTTGTGGTTCTAATACTATGTTAAAAAAGATAAAAGATCATATATAATACCATGTGAAATTCGAAAAATAAATAAATAAATAAAATATTGTAGAGAAACAAAGCATGAGAGAGAGTAAATGTGATTCGGCATAACAACCTGCCTAACGACCTATATCAATTATCAACAATTAATGGAAAGTCTTTGATAACTACGTATTTATTGTTAAAGATATTAAGGCCAAGTTCCTCAAAATCAAAATATCTTCTCTTTATCTTGCTTGTACACCAAATAGAATTGGACTTGAAACTTGACTAGGAATTAAGCTTTGATATCTTCAAAATGTACAAAATTTTCTAGCAATTTCTTATATATATATATATATATATATATGTATGTATGTATGTATATTTGAGAAGCATATATATACACACACGTACATATATACATAATTAAACAATCACTCCAAAACTAATTTTCCATCTCCCTTTGAAGCTTTGTTTTAATATTCGTATCTATTTTTCATTTTTTGCTAGGTGAGAAGCTATTAGTATGAAGTTCAAACTTTGAACCACCACAAGGGAAGTGTATATAAAGCTAAAAGACTATTGTCTAAATACTATTTAGTAAATGTAATGAAAATATTTAAATAATACTTTAGTTAAATTAACCTCCGCCACAGTAAGGCCAAGTTCATCCTCAATTCCAGACTCGGATGGTGACGAATACCCCACCTGGAAAAATTAATCATAAATGATAAACCATTAATTTGATTGGGAAAAAAGATAGTAATAGGTTCATTAAACTCAAAGTACAACTCAGCCTTTAACTACAAAAGGACAGAAATTACTAGGTTCATAAAGAAGAAGAAAAAAAAGGATAGCAATAGTACTTACTGCACTTCCAAAAGTAAATGATCCACATACGGCCACTAAAGTGCTAAGCACAACAATAGATGTTGTGGTTGATGAGGATTCACTTAGCTGCACACCACCATGATCACTAGTACTGCTCCATTGATGATTGCTGTCAAGCTTTTGTTGGAGAAGTAATGACCTTGTTATTGCTTCTTCTTCTTCTTCCATGCTTTCTACTGACTTCACTTTCTTTAGTGTGTTTGTGTGATTTTAAGAGAGAAAGTAAGGGATATTTTAATTGGATGAATTTGATGAGAGACTGACTGATGCAGCTAAATGAAATTGAAAAACGGTTGAGGAAAAGGAAGAAAAAAAAAAGTATCAAATAGTACCTTATTTCTAAGTGATGAGCAATTCAGAACCACCATATATGAGAGGCCTGTGAGAAAAGCATGTTGACATATATGTAGAAATATCAGCATCAAAGTTTTATAATCTAACACTTAAATGATTAGACAGAGTTGTCAATAAATTTATCAATCAGAATCAAAGTTTTATAATCTAACACATACATGATTAGACAGAGTTGTCAATAAATTTATCAATAAAATAGAAGAAATATTCCCTCCTTTAGACAAGTGTTTTGCAGCAAATTAAAGCTACTGCAATATATATATATATATATATATATATATGTGTGTGTGTGTGTGTGTGTATAGCAACAAACTTTCAAAGACCTTCTAGCTAGATGTCTTATGTCTTCGGGAAGGGGGAAAAACAAAAACAAAAACAAAAACAAAAAATGAAGAAGGGAAAGGATTAATAAAGTGATTACAAGGTTAATTTCACTGCTTCTCATTGAATCTAATCCTACTTAGTTGTAGTCAAGTACTATAACTCTGGTTTATTTGTTCTTATTAATATAGGATTTAGTATTCTATAATTAATACTCTTCAATAGGCCCATTGTAATACATATATAAAGTTTTAAATACAATAGAATTTCAACTTATAACATCTACTTTATGTTGATTGTTCTTTATCATCAAACCAAAACATCAATCAGTTTTAATGTAAACAAGATTCGAATTCCAAATCTCTTATTCAACGATAAAAAAATATAAGATATCCTAAAGTTAAAAAAAAAAAAAAAGTCATTAAGGACTTTGTTATAGATATAGACCTTTAAAGCCATGCTACATTAATTACCTATGTTTTTGTTTGCTGTTTATTTTCTACTTCATATTTTCTAATATAATATATTGTTTTCTTTATTTTCTTTGATATACTTATATTTTATATTTTTTTTAATATAGGATTTCCTATGATCAAAATATTAATGTGCACAAGGAGCATGATGAGGTTTAGAATTGTAAGTGCAAGATTCAGAAGTGATTGAAAATTTAAATTTGTAAACTTAAATAATTAAAATTTTAAGATTGTACTCATATTAGTGCAACACTAATTGTATACTTAACATTGACCGTTAGTTCGAACATAATGGATTGTTTTTCAAACATCTGTCAAACATGTCAATATATATATATTGAGAAACATATTATGTATTACGCATTAAAAATATATATTATATATTAAGATCTTATCATAAATATGTAAACAATTTTTTTGTAAATTAGCATGGGTTACCATAGTTTTGTATATATTATTATATATTTATATTTAAATGAGAGATGCTATGTCCACAATATTTTCACAACAAATCATAGGTGGTTAGTTGTTATTGGTTCAAATTTGAACCTAATACTAAGATTACTTTTTTGCCTTAACAATAACAACCAATAGCAACCTGCCGCTTAAAATTTGTTGTAAAAATGTTGTTGACATATCATTTCTCTTTATTTATACACACACACACACACACACATATATATATAGATATATATGTATGAGAGATGCTACGTCTACAATATTTTCACAACAAATCATAGGTGGTTAGTTGTTATTGGTTCAAATTTGAACCTAACAATAACAACCTGTCACTAAAAATTTATTGTAAAAATGTTGTAGAAATGTTGTGGATATATTATTTATATATATATACACACACACACACGTACATACTTATCATTTCTCTTTATATATATATATATATATATATATACTAGTCTCTGAGCACGCGCTCACGTGCATGCTCAGAGGCTTTTCTATTTTTTTTGTAAAATTTAATAATTTGCATTTATTATAATTTGGGATTTCAAATTTTTCCAATCACATAAAAAATAAATAAATAAAAGAATACGTGGGGTGAGTTTTGTAGATTGGAGGAGTTTTAAAAACTAACAAAATAGTGATTCCATTTTGTAAAGAGCTAGTAAGTAGAAATAAGAATTTAAATCAACGTAAAAGTATGAGTTTATTAGAAGTAAAAAGGCATTTTAACGTAGAAATAAGAATTTATTATTTTGTCAATTTACTATTTTAACCTTATTTTTAAGTTTTAGGTAGGGGTATTTTTGACAGTAAAAAAAGCCAATAACTAACTTTCTTTTTCCAATTTACTATTTTAACCCTATTTTTAAGTTGTTGGTTAATTAATTTAAGGGTATTTTTGTCAGAAAAAAAGTAATAACTAACTTTCTGAATCCCCTTAATATATACAGATACATACATATATATATATATATATATATATATATTTTAAAAAATATTAAAAACCCCCCCACCAACCCCCACTCCCCCATATCTCTCCCTTATCTCTACCCCGAGCCTCAGAGGCTGTTTGGCCACCTTTTTTTGATCACTCAATTTCCGTCACTCATCACTCATCACTTATCACTCAATACTCATCACTCATCACCCATTACCCATCACTTAATACCCGTTTGGCACATCACTGAAATACAATCACTCAACATTTTTCACACTATTTTGTGGGCCCAGCTCTGTCATCCATTGTAGTTTTTTTTTTTTCACTGGGTTCTGTGAGTTTCCCAGTGAAAAAAAAAAAAAAAAAGAAAAAGAGGAAGAAACCCAGGGATGGTGAACCCAGGTGGAAAAAAAAGAAAAAAAAAAAAAAAAAAAAGAAGGAAGAACAGGGACGGTGAACCCAGGTGAAAAAAAAAAAAAAAAAAAAAAAAAAAAGGACGAACAAGGATGGTGAACCCAGGTGAAAAAAAAAAAAAAAAAAAAAAAAAAAAAAAAAAAAAAAAAAAAAAAAAAGGAAGAAGGAAGAACCCAGTAAAAGAACAAAAAAAAAAAACCCAGCCAACGGAAACTGTGAAAGAAGAAGAAAAAAGGACCAAACCCAGAAAGTGAAAAGAGAAGAAAAGAAGAAAAAAAAAAAAAAAAAAAAAAGAAGGAGAAGAAGAGGAGCAGACACCCAGACCCATGAAAGACAAAAAGAAAAGAAAAAAAAAAAAAAAAAAAAAAGAAGATAAAGAGGGAGCAAAAATCTGACTGTGGGCCCAGTTATGTGATGTCATTTACAAGTTTGCCATTGAAAATTGAAAACTGAAAACTGAAAACAGCCAAAAGTTGTTTTGAGTTTTCATAACTCATAACTCAAAAAGTAGAGAATTGAGTATTGGAAACAGAGTTATGGAAATAGAGTATTGGTGCAGGCAAACGAGTATTTTGCTATGGGTCCCACCATTTTTGAGAATTGAGTTATGAAAACTGAGAATTGAGTCATGAAAATACTCAATCCAAACAGCCTCTGAGAGATGCAATGATTTTTCTTCAATCCAAATAACTCAGACTTCCTTAATTTTTCTTTTGTTTTTTTTTTTTTTTTTTTTTGGCAAAAATCACATTTTAGTCCCTACATTTTTAGGCAATTCTCATTTTAGTCCCTACTTTTTAATTTTACCGCATTTAGTCCCTAAAATAAAAAACACATTCTATTTTAGTCCCTACTGTCATCTCACTAACAGAAATTATCTATATGGCAAACGGAGCGTACAGGTGGCACACTAAATGCTGACGTCAACATTAAAATAATAAGAAAAATTTTTATTTAGTATTTTAAAAATTAAAATATTAATTTGTCAATTTTAACTAAAAAAAAAAAAAAAGAAAAACAGAAATAAAAGGCAAAAGTCATATGAATTGAGATCTAACTTTAGCTTGATCAAGAACAATAAAAACACAAACTTAGAAAATTCAAAACCCAAAAACATCAGTCAGTTATCTCCAAAAAAAAAAAAAAAAAAATCAAATCCGGGGCAACACAAAATTAAACGCAAATAAATCCAAAATAAAACCCCTCACATGACACCAAAACATCACAGGCTGATCAATTTTTTTTCTATTTTCACACCACACGGCCACATTTTCAGGTCAAACTTTTTCTCTCTTGGCTCAAACTTTATCTCTCCAAGGTCTTGGAATCTTGGTTTGATGGGTTGATATGGGTTAGAAAGAGAGAGGCTGAGTTGGTTTGATCTGGGTTAGAGAGAGATGTTGAGATCGGTTGTCGTCACGGCATGGCTGGCGGCGACATGTGGGTTCAAGATCAACCAAATGGGGAGTGATTTAAGAACTGTGGTGGTCGGGTTCTGGGTTTCAAAGTGGTTTTGGTGATTGAAGAAGTGTGGGTTTTTACTTGGGTTTTTTTCTCTCATCTCACATTAGATGTTTTTGGGTTTTGAATTTTCTGGGTTTCGTTCTTGTTTGTTCTTCCTCAGTCTTTCTGTCTTTCTCTTTCTTTGACACACTCTCTCTGAAAGCTCTTTGTGGGGGTGTCAATGGTGGATTTGAAGTTAACATTTCTGAAGGTATACTCGATTCTGAAATCAGAGCTCCTTGAAGACTCTACTTTTGAGTGGATAGATGATTCTCGTCAATGGGTCGAGCTGGTTCATTTCCTTTCCATCTCATATTCCTATATTGTTTCTCATTTGCTTTCTCATCATTCAAGCTCTTCTTTTTGCTCTTTCATATTTGATAAAGTTTCTCATTTTTTGCGGCTAGTATGAGAGATTCGGGTTAATTGATATTGTTAAAAGAGTCTTGGAAAACATTGAGATGATAAATGGTAATATTCATGTACTAAGAATTAAGAATTGTAGATCTGATGTTAATTTTCTGGGTTTTAAATTTTCCGGGTTTGTGTTCTTGCTCAAATGTGTGTTCATGTTTGATTTTTTTTTTTTTTTTGGGAGATAACTGACTGATATTTTTGGGTTTTGAATTTTCTAAGTTTGTGTTTTTATTGTTCTTGATCAAGCTAAAGTTAGATCTCAATTCATATGACTTTTGCCTTTTATTTCTGTTTTTCCTTTTTTTTATTTAGTTAAAATTGACAAATTAATATTTTAATTTTTAAAATACTAAATAAAAATTTTTCTTATTATTTTAATGTTGACGTCAGCATTTAGTGTGCCACTTGGATGCTCCGTTTGCCACCTAGATAATTTCTGTTAGTGAGATGACGGTAAGGACTAAAATAGAACGCGTTTTTTATTTTAGGGACTAAATGCGGTAAAATTAAAAAGTAGGGACTAAAATGAGAATCGCCTAAAAATGTAGGGACTAAAATATATTTTTCGCCTTTTTTTTTTTTACCTTCTTTCTTTTTCTCCCTTATCTCTCCACCCAAGTCTCATACTTCCTTTCTCTTTTGTTTTGTTTTGTTTTTTTTTTCTTTTCTTTTCTTTTCTTTTCTTCCTTTTCTCCCTTGTCTCCACTCCTCCATCTTTCTTCTTTTCTTTTTCTTTCACTCTTCTTTCACTTCACACCTGAATTGATACTTTTCTCTTCCTCTCCATTTTGATTTTATTTCTTTTGTTTTCTTTGTGATGGTGTTAATGTTTGTGGGTTTTGGATTTGCAGATGGTGTTGCAACTTATTGATTTTGTTCAAATTTGTAGATGGTGTTTGAAGCCATTGGTTGTATAGTTGTAGGTAAGCATTTTTTTTATAAAAAAAAAAATTATGATTGTTTTGGTCTATTTATATTTTTTATAATAGTTTTGGTCTATTCCTTGTTTGCTGTCAACTTTGCTTCGTGGGTCTATGAGATTTTTAATCAATTTGATGATTTCTTTTTGCAGGTTGGTCTGTGGCGGCTGAATGTGTTAGGGGTGGAGTTGCTATTTTTTTTTTAAAAAAAATTTGGATGTGAGCATTTTGTGTTTGATTTTGAATTTTTTTAGGTGGGTTTGTGTTTTCATTTTGAATTTGCTAGGATAGCTATATTGTTTGTATTTGGAGTTGCTATTTTTTTTTTTTTAAATTTTTGGATGTGAGCATGTTGTGTTTGATTTTGCATTTTTTTAGGTAGGTTTGTGTTTCATTTTGAATTTGCTAGGATATCTATAGTGTTTATATTTTGTTTTATTTATGTATTTTGTTTTGTTTTGTATCTTTTAATTTAATTAAAAAAAACTTTTTTACGTCAAAAAAAAATTCTTTGATTACCAAAAATTTAATTTTTGGTAATCAAATTTTTTTGGGTGGTTTTTTTTTGCTATAGTGGCGTTTGTAGAGTCTATAATGGCGTTTCAGAAACGCCACTATTGTACCGTCACTATAGCAGTGTTTTTAGTACCTATAGTGGCGTTTGTGAAACGCCACTATAGGTCCAGTTTTTGGTAGTGCAAAGATTAGAGAGTTTAAAGGGATTCTCTTCCTCTCTTTTTTATTGCCTCTTGCTTTCTGCTTATATAAATTGTGAATTGAAGATATGATTTAGAACTTTAAATCGTGTCTTCAATAACGATTTCTCAGTTGTTTTTCACTTGTGTGTATGAAAATGTATGCAAGTTAGTGCATGTAATTAATATTATCCTTTTAGTTAAACACATCCCACAAAATCTGTCATCATCAAGATCCTCTTAGAGTGTCATGAAATAGGTTAATAAAGTCTTCCATTAGGGGAGAAAACAAAAAAGGAAAGTAAATGGAACAATGCTATAGAGATATTTTTTTTATTTCACAATCTCATATTTGTCCTATTGTATTTGGAATTATATTTATTTATTTTAGTTAATTATTGACACCACTTATATTATATACCAATTATGACAAACTATTTTACCAATAACATAATATCAACAACAAAAAATTACCAATAACAAAATTGAGAAAAAAGAATTGTTTGGATGTCTAGACATATTGAAAAGGAAAAAAATTAAAAAAAAAAATACATCATGATTTTTTATATTTAAGGAATTTTTTAATTTTTTATAACTATTTTTAGTTTATTTAATTACATGGTCTACTTGTCATGATTTTATTGATCCAACTAGTGCATGTGACAAGCTTATGTGTCATTTAATTAACGAATACATCAGCAAAAAAATGATGGAAGGGCTAACAATCCAAACAACATATAACTTTCTTTTTTTTTTGAGAAAGAAACAACATATAACTTTAGAGATTCAAATTCAAATTTTGAAACAAGAAGAAGTGAGAAATGGTATAATTGTTTGGTCCAAGAATAACTGAATAAGTATGTAAGTGAAGCTGATCATAAATTCATAATTATGATTACGATTTTTTTTTTTTTTTTGGGGTAATAGAGTCACATCTAATTTGTTAGTGAAAAACTGTATCTTTTTTTTTTCTTTTTTTTGCTTTTAAATGTTTAATTGAGAAAATTATTTATTGATATTCATGTCGGAAAAGAAGGTTTGAGAACCAATTTTCTACAAACAAAATGGTTAGGTGGACCGTCATACTCAAGCCAGAAAGTCATTTTGCAAGAATTCCAAGCATTCACACATCAAAACTAAAGAAAGTGAAAATGAATGGAGTCATAAGTGGACTTTTTTTTTTTTTTTTTTGATTTGGAGTCATAAGTGGACTTGACCAAGTTTTCCATGCACTAATTCGACTTTACAATTATGACATGCATCTTTTCAACTTGATCTAACCCAGTCCCGGTTTGAGATTTTTCATTTTTTTTTTTTTTATAATAAAACTCAACTAACCCAACTTAGCCATAGGTGATGTGGGGTTTATTTTAGTCAGGTTGAAATGACGTATGCCACAATTTTTAAGTGCTTTTAAGGTTTTTTTTTTTTTTTTCCTAAACTAATTTGGTGAAAATTTTTGTAAAGTCATAGTAAAAGTTATCATTACACCATTAGACTTTGAGGTCCAAGTCAGTGGACGAGCAATAGGAGCCCACTTGGGTTGTGGATCTCTTTACAGAGGAAACTGACAAATGGGCTCTATTTCTTGATGGACTGTATCCGACCTTGAAACCCAACTAAACATTATGAGCAAGACCTACTCACTTCGGTGATTCCTTCCCAGGTGACCCAAGTCAGCAAATGAATGAGACTAGGCCTCTATGGAGATTGATCTTTTCATGGACTAAAGGGCTTTTAAATAATAGGAAATGAATGTTTAAAATAACGTTAAAACTATCCAAGATATTATTAGGGAAAAAAAATAACTAAAATGAATGTGTAAAGTCAATCGTTAATCTTTCTCAAAAAAAAAAAGTCAATCAGGTAATGTTTCTGAGGGAGGAAAAAAAAAAATCAATCCGTTAATAAATTTAATATTATTAGAAATTTTATATATAATCAAAAAATAATAATAATAAAAATAATCTAAAACCCTAGCTTTGCGCAAGCTTGGAAAGGCGATCTGGAGACTGAGTTCGCAGGTCGAGCCCAATAGATAAAGGGCTAGGGCTTTTTGCTTGGTTGATGGACCCTCTTTGAGCGAGAAGAAGAACAACACATTTTGGGCTTTGGGTTACCTGGGTGGGCTGAATAGAAAAGAAGAAAAAGAGAGGAAGCTTGGGTTTTAATATTGGGCAGCCATTGTTGAAGCTCCTGAGACGAAACTTTGAAGCAAATAAGAGATAAGACTTCTGCTCCTTAGCCCATTAGCCCAGAACAGGTCAGAGAGTGCCCATGCCTTAATTTCAAATCTTCCTCTCCCAATTTTTGTTTTGCTTTTGATCTTGGGCAATATTTTTGTATTTCCATGTTATAGCCAAGATCATTCAAAGTGAGCTACTAAGCATTGCCTTTTGAGAGTTTGCCAGTTGTCACTACTCAAACTCACAACTCTTAGACTTACAGGTGTGATAGGTCACGAGAGCTTCTTACCACTTGGCGGCCACCTCCCTTAGTGGTGAATTGTTAATCACCTAGGGCTCTCAAACCTATTTTTCAAGTATCTTAAATAATGAGCATGTATATAATATTGTAGTTCTCTCTCTCACACATTGCAAAATGATGATTTTTGTCTCCTCGTTGATTGGATATTTAAGTTAAGGCATATATTGTTATCTCAAAATTGAAAGCCATTATATTAACATAGTTCATAAATTAAAATAGAAAGTAAACATGTTTTCAAATCTTACAAACTTTTTAAAGGGTAAAAGCAAGAAAAGAGAGAACGTTTACAAATCCAAATGAAAAATGCAGAAAAGAAAGAAAATAATGATCTATTACAGACCTGCTAACTGCTAAGTCTTTGGTGCTGATCTAAAAGACTGGACGAATTATATGATTTCTTCTTCTTCTTCAAATAATTATTATCATTCTTTGGATTTTCTCTAGTTTCTTCTTTGACTATGCAATTAATACCATAAAAATAAAATTAAAATTAAAAAAATTTCTACAGAGAAAATTTGGCTTATAATTTTTTTAGTATTAATCGTAATTATCTTTGTTTGGACAAGTTTGCTACTAAAACATGAGTGTTTCTCTTTATAGTAGAGAGATTAGCACCAGTAATTCTTTCGAAGCCTTAAAAAAAAAAAAAGTGCTGCATTTTCTAAAAGTCTTAGACACTCTTCCTCTCAAATAGGAATTAACTATGCTTGGATAATTTTCCCACTGAAACCAGAAAGGATCCCATTTTAGTAAAACAAAAGGAGAAAGGGATTCTCATTTTTGGAAGGTTTCAACCTTTTTTTTTTTTTTTTTTTTGAGAAAAAGGAAGGTTTCAACTAACGAGTGTCCTTATTGTATTTGTTAATAGACTATTTTAAGAAAATTTTAATATCACTTTCATAGAAAATATAAAAAATTGTCAAAAAAGTCAATTGTTTTTTCTTTTTTCATAAAAAGTTTCTAAAAATATTTTTTAAACTAATACTCTTAGGACATCTGTTAACCTTTTCCTTTTAGTAAAACTATTAGGATGGTGCCTCTTTCCAAGTGAGAAGGAAATATTATTGCATTTTGGCAAACATTGTTCCTCTCAATGAAAAATAAAAGATGCTATTTCATTGGTGGCCTATTAGAGTTAAACCTTTCTTATTTTATACATGGGAAATGTTAACAAGCACCATGGTGCTTGTTAAGATTTCCCTAATATGGGTTTTAGGTATAAAAAAATGAAATAAATGAAAGAAAAAGACATAAAAGTACTTATAAAGCTAAAAAAATAAAAATAAATAAAAAAGACATAAAGCTGCAATTAAAAAAGACAAAAGAGTTTTTAAAAAAAAGTCAAAAATATTGTTGTTAAATACATTTCAAATAGGAAAAGGAGATTCAAACCTTGAACATAGGGTTGGAAACACCAAGATGTACCATTTGACTTGAAGGTCATTGACCACGAAAGTTAAGCTTCAAATGCTAAAAAAAATGCTAAAAAGATTGTTCAGTAAACAAGGGAGATAGCACTTTCTTGGGTCGTGGCACACTTATTATTTTTCAAGTCTAAAATGATTGTACTTTTGTTTTGTAAAAAAGGGAGCTAGCACTTTCTCGGGTTGGGGCAATGTTATAATTTTCAAGTCTAAAGATGACTAGAAGGAAACATATAGTTTAGATATATTTTGGACCCATCAATGAACATGAATGCAATATAAGTGATTGTCACTTTGAAAACCTTGGTGGCTTCACATGAATTTCCGGACTCCTAATGTACAATCTTCTGTATAACTGAAAAAGGAGAAATGGCTTTTGCTTTGGCGGCCTCATAACACAAATTGATGAGAGACTGCTCTTATGACATTGTTAGCCATTAATCTTTCAAGTCTTTGGACAGCCTGAATTATTACTGAGGCCTTTGGCCTCGAACATATATGCTCTCAAACTCAATACTAACCAGTTTAATTTATTTATGTTTTCTATACAATGCAATTTTTAAGATGAATATCCAATGTTGTTCTACAAGGTGCAAAACTTCAAGTAGAATGGACTGAGCATGCCAGAGGCAAAAACAGTCATATAATGTCAAAGGACCTACCTACTTTACAATATAGTAGGGAATCCAGTTCATATCTCCCTTTGGTAAAAATTTAAAATGCCAGTCTCATTTTTTCCAAATTTAAGTGGCTGCTGGGTGAAGAGTTAGACAAATAACCCACTGTTAGAAGAGCCCAAATACACTCCAATTGCCAATTGGCAGAGTTAGTCTCCAATATCTTCACAACCTGCTCCATTGTCGGCCGAGCATGTAATACTGGATGAGCACAAAGAATTGAAATGAGAACATATTGTTCCATCATTTGGCATGACCCCAACTCAGGCATACCTTCTTCAATGACATCCAATGCTCTCCCTCTTTGAACCAATGACCAAGCCCAATTTGTCAAAAGGTAAGCCTTCCCCTCATTTGTTTCAAGTGCTTTTTTCCCACTCAAGATCTCAAGAAGCACAACCCCAAAGCTGTAGACATCAATCCCCTCAGTTAACTTCCCATACAAGGCATACTCTGGGGCAACATAACCAAGAGTTCCAGCCACCCTGGTGCTCAAATGTGTCATTCCCTCTGCGTTTAACTTTGCAAGGCCAAAGTCTGTTAATTTTGGCTTAAATGCCTCATCCAAAAGTACGTTACTGGCCTTAATATCCCTATGGATGATTGTTGGTTGGGCTCCATAATGTAGATATGCCAGCCCGTGTGCTGTTCCATTACCGAATTGGCCAATTAAGCTTCTTCATTTATGATCCAAAAAGATGGTCATAGAGGCTTCCATTAGGAATGAAATCACAAATAATTATTCTCCTTCCAAAGGCACTGTTACAATACAATAGCCTCGTAATGAAACAAAATTAACATGCCTAACACTAGCAATAACCTCTACCTCATGTGCAAAAGATGCATCCCCAGAAGCAGAGCAATTCTTGAATCTTTTGAAAGCAACTTCGGATCCATCAGTCAATACTCCCTTATAAACGTTCCCATATCCTCCCTTTCCAATTAGATTCTCCCTAGAAAAGTTCATGGTTGCCTTGTTAATGTCCTCATATTTGAATTTGAACAAGTTGGTACATCCACTGATTGATCCCAGCCCCAAAATCAAACCAATCTCATCCTTTGTAGAATTAGTATTCTCTCTGATAGCTTTCATTCATCGAATCCAAAGAAACTAAACTGTAGAACAGGCCCCAAAGATTCCACCAAGGAAACCCATTATAGCACCAGAAAGTACAATGGTATGTAGCTTCGTGTTGGAAGCTCGCAATGAAAATTCCAGTGAGAACAAACACTTTGCAGTTGTTGCATCAGTTGGTCCAAACTTGTTAACTACAGCAGCGGCATACATAAATGGATATCCAGTACAAACTGAGACATTTGCTCTTTCAGGACCATGCAGATATGAATCACCAAGACTCAACAAACTTTTGGTGCACAATTCACAAGCAGAAGTATTTTTCAGAGACTGGTTACAGTAAAGCTTAACTGCCCGTAATTTGGATTCAGGCATTAGGCTCTTAAACTCTGCCTTAGATGTGATATTTGTACAGCCCTTTGAAATCCATTCTGGATGATAGCCACAAGAAGTTTGGATATCAAAGCCAACAAAAAACTTTCCAGTTAGGCTCTGGTATGATTCCCAACACGCCTTAGAAGTGGTAGGAGGAGGAAGAAAGTACCCATTAGTTCGAAGATACTCAGATCGAACCAGGCGTATCCCCTCAAGAAAGTAATGACACTGTTGGAATGTCACGAAATGCAGGCCTACGAACACCTTTAATGACCAGTTTCCTAAGAACATCAAAGTTCAAAGGACAAAAGGCTTTAGAATGGTCACTTTGCAAGATTTTGTGTTTATCAGCAACTGAAAAACTAAAGCTAGAAAATGCTAAGCCTAGTACCAAGGCAAAGAAAAGGGATGATAAGAGCACCCACAGCAGATGTGGGATATGTGCCAAATGCTAAATATTTGGCACATATCCCACACCAAACCAAGTTTAGCCCCATTTATCAGATGGTGTAAATGTTATATTTTTTGCAACATTGAACAGTACAATCACAAATTTGCAACTGTACGGTAAGATGTGGTATATTGGTTTATTAATTTTTTAATCCTCGTTCACTCTCATTTCTCTTTCATCTCCTTCAGTGTTCAACATTCACCACCTCCATCTCCATCTCCACTCTCTCATTCTCTTTCCGCTTCCCTCTTCCCTGTTGCTCTATTTTCTTCCCGTTCATGAATATGAGCTACCACCAACTACCATCACTGTTCTATATCCTTCATCGGTTTTTTTTTCTCCCTTTTCTTCGCTCTCTCCTCTCTGTTCTCTCGGCGTGGGTCTGGGTTGTGGTTGTGATTTCTGATTGTGGGTTTGGTTGTAGGTTGTGGTTGTGATTTCCGATTGTGGGTTTGGTTGTAGTTTGTGATTTCCGATTGTGGGTTTGGTTGTAGGTTGTGGTTGTGATTTCCGATTATGGGTTTGGTTGTAGGTTGTGGTTGTGATTTCCGATTGTGGGTTTGGTTGTAGGTTGTGATTTCCGATTATAGGTTAGGTTGTAGGTTGATTTCTGATTGTGGGTTGTGGTTGTGATTTCTGATTTCCTCTCTATCATCACTGATCTATATCCTTCACCGGTTTATTTTCCCCCATTTTCTTCGCTTTCTTCGCTCTCTCCTCTCTGTTCTCTCCCCTTTTTTCCCCCTTTTTTTCCCCCTTTTCCGTTGGTCTCTTTGTTGTGGGTCTTTCATCTCTGTTCTATATCCCGATGAACTGACTGAGCCCTTGTCTCATCAGAGAGTAGGCTCTTTGAATCAATTCTTGGCGCAAGAACTTTGTGAGTGGACTTCCAGTTTCGTGAAAGGGGCCCTGGTGAAATCTGTGCACGAGAATCACGACAGGAATAGCTCGCTGGTCTTACTCTGTTTAGGCGATACTATTTCATCGATTCACCGTACAGGTAAGTTCTCCTTCTTCTCTGTGATTGTCTTGGTATTTCAGTGTTTACTTTTGATTCTCTCTATCTACTTAGTTCATATGTGCTGTTTGTTGTGCTAAAACTGTATGTATTTGTTCTGCCTAATCTATCTGACAATCTTCTCTGTTGCTCTTGTCTTTAACCTTAATACAGTTTACTTATTCTTAAAAGCAAAACAAAACAAATGCATGTGTTTGATGAGGGCTCACATTTTGAGTTTGGTAAATTTTGCTAGAGAGATACATTGACAAAGTTTAGTAATGATATATTTTGTTGTAATTAACAAACCAGAACAAGCAGTCTCCATATATATTTAGAGCATGGACTCAAGAAATTATTCATCATTCATTGATCTCATACGAGGGAATACTAATCTTGAGGATGAAATTTTCGATGTATCTGAAAGTAGTCCCCTGTTAGTTGAAGATTCTCCACTGAATGATGAAGTTGCCATTTCTAAGAAAAAACTAGCACGTGGTGTCAACTTCAGTGCTGAGGAAGACAAGCTGCTTGTAGCAGCATGGCTCAATACCAGTGTTGATCCTATGTATGGTAATGAGCAACATAAATCAACATTTTATGGCAAAGTTGCAAAATACTTTACAGAACACAAGACTGATTCTACACGTAGTGTTGCATCCCTGACAACTCGATGGGGAACTATTAATAGGGAAACAGTTAAATTTGTTGGGTCTTTAGCTAAAATTGAAGCAAAGAATGAAAGTGGAACCACGGCTCATGACAAGGTATAAATTTTGCAATAATCTTTAATTTTTTTAGATTTACAACACAAATGAATTGTTTGAAGAAACTAATTACGTTATATTTATTTAATTTTTTTTAGATTGAGAAAGCAAAGGAATTGTTTAAAGAAATTCACGGTTTCGTTTTTCAATTTGAACATTGTTGGCTAATCTTGAAAGATTTTCCAAAGTGGGCATCTACTACGCCTAAGGAAGATTTAAGAAAAGAAATGCCTCAAACTCCAGATTCAATAGATGAAGGAAGGGGGGTTGATGGCATTATGGATTTCGAGAGGCCAATAGGTAGAAAAGCTGAAAAGGCTAATCGAAAGAGAAAAGATGATGGGAAAGATATTGCAACGGAATACTTGAAAAAGAAAATGAAAGTTCTTGAAGAAGGTTGTGCTGCCGAAAAATAGAAAGTACGTATCAAAGCGGAAAAGGTTTGCTTGCAAGAGTTGAAAGAGAATGAAAGAATTACGATGCTAGACACAAGTGGCATGAATGAAGACCAAAGAACTTTTTATGATGGACTCAAAAAGGAAATCATTGCAAAACAAAGATCAAGTCATTCGTTGGGTTGAGATGATGTTGGTGATGTCTTGTTTCAACCTTATTTTGGTAGTAACTAATTTTAGGCCGTGATACGTATTTTGTGGCATTTTTTGGGTATAGCTGATTTTAGGCCTTAATATGTATTTTGTGATCTTAGCAAAAGGTCTTGACTCTTTTATTATGTGATATCGTTGTAGATTCTGATAGGCCACTGCCATGTAATTAATCATAACATTTTAGATTATATAAAATGTCGTGTATTTTCTATGTTTGAATTTATATTACAAAAAAAAAACTGTACAACTCTTCAATTTTTGCAGATTTTTCTTCCTGCTATTTGCCAAGCGGATATGTGGTTGTTTAGCTTTGCATTATCTTGTAGTTTGGTTTGTTTGTTGCTGGGAATTTGTCCCTGACCTGCGTATATGGGGTAGTCAATCTTGGTTGTGTAGTTAGATACTGTTGTGTAGTCAAATATATGTTTTCATTGTTTCTCTTTGAATTTGGTTACTTGGAATACTGTTGTGTAGTCAAATACTGTTGGTTGTGTAGTCATTGTTACTTGGTTGGTTGTGTAGTCATTGTTACTTGGTTGGTTGTGTAGTCATTGTAGTCATTGATACTGTTGTGTAGTCAACCATGTTTTCATTGTTACTTAGTTGTGTTGTCAAATACTGTTGTGTAGTTAGATATGTTTTCATTGTAGTCAATCTTCAATACTCAATATTCAAATACTTGGTTGTGTAATGCTTTTGAAGCTATCACTCAGAATAACACAGGTACTTTAGTAACTTTGAAATTTTCTTAACTTCTTCCATTAGTAACTTCATACCCACTGGTGCTATCAAACATGATGTAAAGAAACCTACTTAACCAAAGAGTAGCAATGTGCTTATATTCATAAATCAGAATGGGGAAAAGAAAAAGAAAAGGAATTTATATTTTCCACATAAAAGAATATATATTATCTAGCAGAGTGATATATTTAGATTAGGAGTATATACAAGGAACTTTCTTTCTAGATATTCCATTGGACACATCTCATAGCATAATCAGTAACTTGTGCGTATTAAAACAAATTAGTGAGAATTACTGGTTGGGGGTGATATTTGAGAGATGAAAGGGATTGCTCTGTTCTGTTTAGGTGTGCCCTATAGTGACTACTTTATGTTTCATTTACTTACTTAGATTTTTCAACATTTTTACATTTTTAATTGTTTCATATAAATTGTTGCCGTTTGGCTAGACTCACATTATAGATTATAGATTTTATATGATATGTGCTTATCCTTCTTTTATAAGATATTGCAATCAAACTTTCTTTTAAAGTTATTGATTTCATTTCATATTATGATAATGACATCTATATTGATAATTACTTTCTAATGTTTTCTTATAGTTTATCTCTATGGGTCGTTCTTTTTTTCGTAAATTGCTTGATGAAGACTCAGATGAAGATGAGATAATTATAAAACTTCTTACGGGTTCGACATCACAACGTAAACATCGTCGGTATATTGATCGTAATCATTTGGCAGGCCATAGAAGGCTTTATGATGATTACTTTGCCGAAGAACCTGTATATCCTCTCAACTTATTTCAAAGGAGATTTCGAATGAGACGTTCTCTTTTTCTTCGAATCCTATCTAAGGTAGAAGCTCATGAACCTTATTTTACCCAAAAAAGAAATGCTGCCAAAAAGCTTGGTCTATCTCCCCTTCAAAAGATGACCGCTGCACTTAGGATGCTTGCTTATGGAGTAGCAGCTGATTTTATGGATGAATATGTGAGAATAGCAGAAACCACTGCAATAACCAGTTTGAAAAAATTTGTTGCAGCAGTGGTTGCTATTTTTTCAGAGGAGTACTTGAGGTCACCAAACAATGAAGACATCACTAGATTGTTAGCTCATGGCCAAAACCGTGGATTTCCAAGCATATTGGGAAGTATTGATTGCATGCATTGGAGATGAAAAAATTGTCCAACTGCATGGAAAGGGATGTATTGTGGTCATATTCGTGAGCCAAGTATTATTTTGGAAGCAGTGGCTTCATATGATCTTTGGATATGGCACTCATTTTTTGGGTTACCTGGGTCAAATAATGATCTTAACGTGTTGGAGCGGTCTCATGTATTTGAAGAGCTTGCACAAGGACGTGCTCCTGCAGTTACTTACTCAATCAATGGTCATGATTACACAATGAGATACTATCTTGCCGATGCATATATCCACAATGGTCAACATTTGTGAAAACAATCCCAAGGCCACTACGACCAAAAAGAAAATTATTTGCAAAAGCTTAGGAGGCATATAAGAAGGATGTAGAGCATGCATTTGGAGTGCTTCAAGCACGATTTGCAATTGTACGTGGACCTACACGGTTTTTCTATCATAAAACACTACAGGACATTATGAAAGCATGCATAATTCTTCATAACATGATTGTTGAAGATGAGCGAGATGAAGCTGAAGCAGTGGACTTAGATTATGAACAAATTGATGAGATTTCATGTACACCAATGTCACGTTAGCCAACAAATGAATATACCAAATTCATTCAAGTTCATCAATGCATTAGGGATCGAGAAGTTCATTCTCAACTCCAAATGAATCTAGTTGAACATTTATGGCAATTACAAGGAGAGTCATGAAAACTTTTGGTTTTGTTTATTTGTCCCCTCTTCTTTATAGAGTTGTCATTCAAACTTTTGATTTTGTTTATTTGTTTCATTTTGTTTTTATGAAGCTACCATTAAAACTCATTGGCTATGTTGTTTTGTTGTGTTAAGTTTAGTATTAGCCAATTGTTTTGTTGTGTTAAATTTAAATACCATTTGTCATCAAGGAAGTGGCAAGCTCAACTATGTTTAATTCAATTGGTTCTGTGTGAGTTAATGTTATTAGATGAGTTATTTGTGTATGTTTTTTATGGACTGCATTGGTAGTTTAGTTTAGTTGAAACAACTTCAACTTGACAAGTTGGCTTTTAGATTGTTGAATTAAGAGTATTGTTTACTTATTTTCATTTGAGTTAAGAGTATTGTTGAATTAAGAGTATTTTCAGTTTTCAGAATTTTGTCATGCATGTAATACTGTGGCTAATGCTTTAGCAAAAAATATTACTAGCAAAAAAAGCCAAACTTTGTACAGGGTAGCAGGTGTGGCTGGATTACTAGCAAAAAAGGCCAAAATTTGTACAAGGCAGGTGTATAGGCCAAAATTTGTATAGGCCAAAAAAGGCCAAAATTTGTACAGGCCAAAATTTGATGCCCATGTCAATAAAAGGGGAATGTTTGTATATAAGGTTGGTGTTATACCCACCACAGGTTGAGGATATGGCTACCACTACTGGGAATTAGAATGAAATCATAATTATAGAAGTTCAGATTAAGTGTGTCATGTGTGTGTATGAAACTATGAACAAGCTTGTTTTTATTGACTCTATTGAGTATATTGAAGCCCAGGCTGTCCGGTTTCTTAAAAAAAAAAAAAAAAAAAAAGATGAAAATGTTACCGTTAGAATTGAAGAGATTTGAAAATGAGATTTGGGTTGTGGACAAAATGTTACCGTTGAACAAATAATAAAGAAAGAATAAAATAAGAATTAAGAAATAATATTTTAATGAAGTGATAAAAATATAGAACATCTGATAAATGGGATATTGTAAAATGATGTGGTAAAATAATAAAGTAGACTTTTAGTGTGGTAAAATGGCATAAATTTTGCAACGTCTGCTACGGATGCTCTAAGGGGGACATTTCTAAAGCTACGGTTTTTTGTGTTTGAAGAAAACAATAGCTTTCTTTGCCAATTCCAAAGTTAATATATTGGCGGGAACTGAAAGTTTGAAGGAGTCTTAACTCTTTTAACTTTTTCTCTTTTTTTTTTTTTTTTTTTTTGTTACTCTTTTAACTTTTTTAAACATGGAAGAATCTTTTATTATATTTAATCCTATGATATCTTTGAATGGAAATAGAAAATTAATGGGAAATAAGATACATTGGATTTGATCAAATATTTAGAATTATCAGAGTCAAACTTAATTCATAAGAGCATCCACAACCGGTTTTGTTATCTCATCTTATTTTACCATCTCAAAAAGCTACGTTATCAATTATACCATACCATTTTACAATACAACCAACATCCCAAAATTCTATTATTTTACCATTTTATAGAAATATTATTTTTTAATCTTTTTTTATTATTTCTTTCCAACCTTCATTGTTTTTTCAAATTCAACTATTCCAAATTTTTCAAATTCAACTATTCCAACGGTCAATTTTCAACAGCCTGCCAATTTCTTTTTTTTCAATTTCTTTCTAACTATTTCAACAACCTACCAATTATTATTATTATTATTTTTTTTTTTTTTGAGAAAGAACCTGCCAAATATCAATTTACTCAAATTTGCCAACTTTAAAAATCCACATACATATATATACCATTAAACCTGCCAAATATTAATGTAAAATCCACATACATATTTATAGATGCATCCTGTCAAATATTAATGTATTCAACTTGTCAATTTTAGTGATCCACACACACACACACACATATATATAGAACCTGCCAATTTTTCATTTTTTTTTTTTTTAAGAAAGAACATGCCAAATATCAATTTACTCAAACTTGCTAACTTTAAAAATCTACATCCATACATATAAATGCAACCTGCCAAATATCAATGCACTCAACCTTTTAACTTAAAAAATCCACATACATTTATATACATACAACCTGCCAAATATCAATGTATTCAACTTGCCAATTTTTAAAATCCACATACATATATATACATGCAACCTGCCAAATATCAATGTACTCAACCTACCAACTTTTATAATCCACATACATCTATATAGATACAACCACATACATAACTATCAATGTTGTCTTTAGAAGACTCATACATATATCAAATTATAATAGAACCCCACATGCATAACTCACACACTTATGTTCCTACAACTCCCCCTGTAATTGCTATAAATGCTCAATGAGGTCTAATTGGAGTTAAGAATGAATTTTATGGTCTGAAATACATTGATGGGTTTCAATGAACTCTGTAAATTCATTTGCGTTCTCCCGTGACAGTTGTAAAGTAGGATTGTCATCAATTTTCTCATAATCTACTTCCACTGCTTCATTTACATCTCGCTCATCCTCAATGATCATGTTATGAAGAATTACGCATGCTTTCATTATGTCTTGGAGCATTTCACTATAGAAAAATCTTGCAGGCCCACGCACAATTGTGAATCTTGCTTGAAGCACTCCAAATGCACGCTCTACATCCTTTCTATTCACCTCTTGGGCTTTTGCAAATATATTTTTTTTTTGTGTCCTCATGGAGATGGAATTGTTTTAACAAATGTTGACCACTTCGGATATATGCCATCGGCAAGGTAATATCCCATTGTATACTCATAGCCATTAATTGAGTAATTAACTGTAGGAGCACGTCCTTGTTTGAGCTCAAAAAATATAGGAGACCGTTCTAATACATTAATGTCATTATTTGACCCAGGTAACCTAAAAAATGCATACCATATCCAAAGATCAAATGATGCCACTGCTTCCAAAACAATGGTTGGCTTACAAATGTGACCAGAGTATTGACCTTTCCATGCAGTCGAACAATTTTTCCATTTCCAATGCATGCAATCAATGCTTCCTAGCATTCCTGGAAATCCACATCTTTTCCCATTGACTAAAAGTCTAGCAATGTCTTCGTTGTTTGGGGACCTCAAGTTTTCCTTGGAGAAAATATCAACCACCATTTTAACAAATTTTTTTAGACTTTCTATTGCAATGGATTCTCCAATCCGCACATACTCATCCATAAAATTAGCTGCCACTCCATACACAAGCATCCTAAGTGCAGTTGTTATCTTTTGAAGAGAAGATAAACTGAGCATTTGGGCATTATCTCTTTTTTGGATAAAGTAAGGTTCATAAGTTTCTACCTTGGATTGAATACGGAGAAAAAAAGACTGACTCATCTGAAATCTCCTCCGAAATAAATTAAGAGGATATACTAGTGTGTTGGCAAAGTAATCGAGATAAAGTCTTTTATGGTCTGCCAAACGATCACATTCGATATACCAACAACGTTTACGTTGTGATGTTGAACCCTTAAGAACTCGCCTCATTATCTCATCCTCATCTAAGTTGTCAAAAAGCAATTTGTGAAGCCTAGAGCGACCCATAGAGACAACCTTGAAGACAATAGTGTTAGGAAATTATCACAATTATTGCAAAGCAAGTAGAGATTACATTATGGAAAGGGAACAAGTAGATATATTATTCGATAAACAAAGCTTAAAATCTGTCAAAGCAAAAGTCCCCTGGTAAAGATTGATAAGAAATAAAGCATATAGTTCTCTATTATCTACATAATAAGGTTTGAAACACTTTTGCTACTTTAATCTTTGTAAGGTTTGAAACTCTTTTAAGGTTTGAAACTCTTTTAAGGTTTGAAACTCATTTGCTACTTTAATCTAGATACAATGATAGATTTAGGAAAATGGAGATTGCCAGCAACTTTTTTTCTCCCATCTAGGAGGACCAAGACTATGCCTTTTTCCTAACATCTATGGTTAATTATCAATGTCAACTAAATAATTAATAGGTTGCACCTTGGGGTGCTAGTCTTTAATATTAGGCTCTGCACCACAGTGTTTCTTCATGAAATAGTGGCTTTGTCAAGTACATAGTAACTATGAAATATCTACGGGTTCTTTCCCTTTCCAGTTGTCTCTAGCTTTGTCAATAACATAGAGGCTAGAGTTCGTCTATTGCTTGGCCAAGATGTGTTGTATTTCTTCTGTATACAATTTCATACAGTTTATGGGTCTGCTTGAACTATAGGTGAACTACTAGGGGAGTTTACTCAATTAGAAAATACTCCATTCTTAGAGACATATACTAGCTTAGCCTAGTTACAGAAGCAATTTATAGTATCTTAAACTCGAATTTTTTTTCTAAATAACAATAAATATTAAAAAAATTAGTTAGTTGTCACGTTGCAAAAGAATTTTGAAAATTAACATCTCGAGTGTTTAAAACTCGAGTTCCATGATAAAAATCAAGTTTTTGAGGCTTGATTTGTAAAAAAAAATCAAGTGAAAATCGAGTTTTAAAAACTCGAGTTCAGAAAACGCCGCTATAGGACTCAAAAACGTCACTATAGGGCTTAAAAATGGAGTTCTAAAAAATTTAGCAAAAAAACGCCACTATAGGGCTTTAAAACGTCAGTATAGGGCATAAAAACGCCACTATAGGGCTCACTGAACCTGGTATTAAACACTTATGAAAAATTTTTGCAGAAAAACGCCGCTATAGGGCTTTAAAACGTCACTATAAGACTTAAAAACGCTACTATAGGGGCGATAAAACTATAATTTTTTTTGCATGGAACTCGAGTTTCTGAAACTCGAGATTTATGTAAATGGATCTCGATTTTCTAAAACTCGAGATGCCTAATTTCCTTTATAGTTTCACGCGTTGTCTAACTAACCAAATTCTTCTCTTAATCACGATTATTCTGCTCATTCCCCCTCTTAAACTCAATCTCAATGTTTGAACACCACAATTTCAGCATACAATATAGACTCAAGATTTTCAAAAATTTATTGGAATTCTTATACATTTCTTGACCTACTTCACGTGGGAAGTCCATTGAACTACAAGTGAAGTTGCTCGCTATGACATGATACATTAAAAAGATAGACTAGAATCAAACATTTGTATGCAATAAACTATGATCCCCTATTTCCCATCTCGTTAAGAAAGAGGTCAAGGGCTAAAAAGCATTTATTAAATGGCTAATATCTCTAGCTTTAATTCAAGTATTAAGCTCTTGTTCATAGTATAGTAAAGCCTAAATATTCATTCATGTACTAAAATATTAATCAAGAAATTGAAACAGTAGCTTGTCATTTAATTTTACCATTAAATAAGCCAGAAATAGGGAAAGGGCATAAAGTTCAATTTTAATGGTAAGGACATAAATAGGGAAAGGGCATAAAAAAGTTGTCACTTTCCATTAATTGTGACCATCTAGTTTAGTTAATCAATCTTATTATAAGCAAAAATACATCATCAAACATAGAAAGGACATAAGTTTTTCATATAAGCAAAAATAATGTGATTACATAAATGGCACAACCTACTGCCAATTGATCAAGTTGGAACAATATATCATCTACATGTTCCAAACCTACGATTAAAATAAGCCACAACCAAAATAAGGTTGAAACAAAATATCATCTACATATGCCAAACCCCAACCCATATATAATTTACTACCAAAATATAGTTATGACAAGACATCATCTCCTTGGTTCAAACCCAACTATTTACTCTAATTGTTGTCTTGCAAGGATTTGATCCTTGAGATTTTCAAAATAAAGTCTTTCTTTGTCATTCATGCCACTTGTATCCAAGGTCATTATTCTTCCCTCCTCCCTAATAGTTCAAGACAAAGCCTTTCATTTTCAATATCAACTCTATGCGTCTCTCTACTAGTTTCAAGATGAAGCCTTTCCTTTTCAATATCAGCTCTTTGCGCATCCACTCGAACCCTATCTGCTTTGATGTGAAGAGCATCATTGTCTTGTTCATGTGATTCCTGCATATACTACAATTTTTTCGCCAAATAATCCTCAAAACCCTTATCACCATCTGTTCTCTTTCGCTTAGCCTTTTTGGCTTTTCTGCCAATTGGTCTCTCTTACTCCATTATGTCATCATCATTACTACCAACTTGATCAATTAAACTTGAAGTTTGAGGGAGCCTTTTTAATCTTTCCTTAGGCATACTCCACTTTGGTTGGTTCTTCAATATAACCCAACAATGTTCAAATGCAAAAGCTGTTTTTTTGCCGGTTGTTGGAGCTGGTGAAGCTTTATATAGATCTTTTGCATCTTTCAACTATTTTTTTTTTTTAAATAAATAAATAATTAGTGTCTTGAAACTATTCAATAATTATTATTGTGACACCATTGCAATATAATTTATAACTTGTCCTTGTAAGTCCCATCACTTGGATTTCGGGCTTCAATTTTAGCCATGAACCCAGCAAACCTACTTGTCTCCCTATTAATATTTCTCCACCGACTTTAGAGAGAGGAAGCAAAACTTGTGTTTCCGTAAGTATTTTTCTCGCAAAAGTATTGCCAAATTTTCTCCCAAGATTTTTCAACCCTTTGGTTAGTACCTTGCACGGCATCCATGCTAATGTTAAGCCATGCAGAGATGAGGAGGTTGTCCTCATCTACACTGAAGTTGCCACCACGTTTTGTTGGATTAGGGGTGACAATTTCAACTTTCGGACAAGACTCTTGGATGGGCATTGAAGTATTCTGAGACCCACTTAAAAATAGTGCCAGAAAATCATCATCCATTTGTGAGATATTAGCATATCGTGCTATCTCTTCTTGTGTACCCATCCCTTTTAAATAAGGAACTTAAAACAGTTAGTGTATGAAGTCAATTAGAGCCAACTCACAAAGTCTAAGAGTTCAAGTATTTGTGATAAGTGATTACTACAATTAGAAATACAAACTTAACCAAATCTACAAGAGTTCAAAGCCTTCACATATTATGATTGGTGGCAACTTCTCATGTACAGCAACATCCTACAATATATTTTGACAACTCCTAATCAAAACAATATATGTTGACAACTCCTAATCAATCTATTTCGACTATATATACAACAGTAATTTTTTGTTATAGAAATACTAGCCCTTTACATAGCCAAATATTAATAGAATACAGCAGCAAATATAACTCAAAATATATGCATGCATAATATATTTGCAAACACAACCCATACATAGCCAACATGTACAAATAGAAATCAAATAAAACCATAGAGTTGAACACAACAAAAACCACTGATAGAACCTTTGCATACAACATATTAATTTGTTGAGGAAAAAATCAGTATACAAGAACATCGATTATCTAATAAAATTGGGATTTTGATAAAATTGGAATTTTGGTAATTGAAGTTGAATCTAAGCAAACTTTCTGAAGATGCTAATCCGATAGAGAGTGAAAACCCCTCGTGATGAAGCTAAATCCCACCTCTATAAACATCAACAACAATTCTTAGATCAAAACCTAAACAAAAACACAAGCTGAATCCCCCTTTTTCTTATAGAAATAGAAAAAAAACACAAACACAAAAACTCTAACATGGATCAAAACCCACCTAGTAAATTTCTTTGATTTTGATTTTGATTTGATTTAAGAGACTGACGGAGCTTCGTTTGAGATTTTGCAAACAAAATTTTAATCCAAACCCACAAACCCTTGAGAACCTTGAGAATCTCGGTTTGAAGAGAGAGTGATGGAGTGAAAAATTAAATGGGTATCTAGAGTGTTGGGTTTATGAGATGAGTGAATCAGTAAAGGGATTTAGAGATGGGTGAGGGTGAATCGGCCTTTGGTAGAGGCTTGGTGACAGCGGCTTGGTGATTCGGAGAGAAAAACGTTGGGTCCATGAGATGAGTGAATCGGTAAAAGGATTTGGAGATGGGTGAGGGTGAATCGACATTCAGCAGAGGCTTGGTGACAGCAGCTTGGTGATTCGGAGAGAAAGAGAGAAGCTTGACAATGGCGAGAGAGAAAGGGGATGAGAGAGCAAAAACCCGGACTGTAGCAAGAGAGAAATGGGCTTGAACAGATTAAACTACAATATTTTGTTTTGGCATAGCGCTACAGTACCATCTCACATATGAGATGGTACTATAGCACTATGCCCAAAAAATTTGGCATTTCCCAGTTTAGCCATCTAGTTGCTGAGCATATTTTGGGCCTAAATGCAAAATGTACTTTACATTTAGCATTTGACCAGTCCATTGCTAATGCTCTAAGAGTGGAAAGTTTCAACTTGAACTCAAGTGATTCTCCTAACATAGTTATCCTCATTAAATAAAAAAATGGAGGGGGCTTAATATCAATAAGAAAATAACTTGGCCTCCCAAGATCCTAGACAAGTGAAACCAAAAATCTCTCTATCTTCTTGTTGCAGGGTTACTTTCATGGTACTAATTTACGATTAAACTGATATAATTATATTCATTTATAACAAATTTAGGGAATATTAATTAGAAAGTAACTTTGTTAGGTTCTAAGGTCTTAGGATTTTATGTATTTAGAACTCTAATTTGTAATGTTGGCAAACCATGATCAAAACATTGTATTTAGTCTTATTTAGACTTGCTCAAAGTTGGTTTAATATTGTAAAGTTGGAATCGAGTGGCTGCAGAAGTACTTGGGACTTTCGGCCTGGCTCGATCGATCGAAGAATAGACTCGATCGATCGAAAATCGCACAGGTTGAATTTTCTGTAGAATTTCCAACTCAGCCCTACTTCATTAAACGTTTAGGGTTTTATGTTTTTACCCTAGGTATATAAACTAAACCCTAGTCACGTTTTTGGAGGTTGTCCATATTGTATTGTTGCTCATACATTGCTGTTTTGTGTGAATCTCTTGTGAGATCTTTGAGGAGCTTTCCTTTACACAAAACTTAGGGTTTTCATGGTAGAGATGATTTCAACATCTTGAAGATCATTACCGTTGCAACCATTGGAACTTAAAAGAAAAGCAAGCGGGGAGCTTGTAGCTGATTGAAGAATTCAAGAAAGAAGTAGTCCGTGGATTCGGAGCCTGCGCGTGGTCGTGTCAGGAAGTTCTACTGGTGGGTAGCATTAGGAAGTCGAGCGGGGAGCTTGTAGTCCTTTTGTATGAACTTCAATTCTTTCATAGTGAATTCAGGTTAGCCTTGAGGATCGGTGGGTCAAATCCTCCCCAGGTTTTTACCGTGTGGTTTCCTGGGTGATCATATCTTGTGTTATTTATTTTCCGCTGCTTTATATCTTGATATGATTGTTTGGATTGTTTTAACCTAGAATTGCTTAATTTGACTAAGTAACAACTTGGCTAATTAATCTAGGCTACGCAATCTGGTTGTTTAAGGGGTCTAAAACCGTTCAAACTTGGCCTCTTAAATTTTAGACAAACAATACAATAACCTTACTACATCTTTCATCTTTTGTTGGGGTCACTTATTCAATAGCAAGTTTTTATTACAAGTTGGTGATAAGGTGTTCAAGCTGATGAGGACTTCTTCGAGGTCAACTGAACAACCTCCAGAGGGCATTTTAAGCTTTTCTAGATAAGATAGTAGCTACATCAAGTGGAACTGGCGGAATTTTAGAAGAAAAAAGACGGTGCAAGAAATGTAGGACAACATTGTTGTCCATTTTCACTTGTACTCAATGCAATGAATTAGGAGTGACTATATGATGATTCACTTGACAAAGAGAATGTGACACAAACTAAGGAACAATTAGAATTGCCAAAATACAACAGAAAAATGGAAAAAGGTCGAGAAAATGTGAGTAAATTTGCAATGACAAGACTTAAATAGTTGAAAAATAGGCAAATAATGCTTATATTATGCATATTATTATATATGATGCACTACATAATTAGCTTTATATTTATATATTAAGGAGCAAATAGCTTTGCCAAAAAACAATAGGCAAATGGGAAAAGATCAAGAAGACAATAATGGAATCTACATTGAAAAGACTTAAGTAGTTAACAATTAGGCAAATAGTGTTTGGATTATGCATATTAGTACTTTAGTATATGATTCATGATATACACATATATTAATCATACATTTTAAACAAATTGTAGCTTGGGAAGATTTTAATTAAGCAGTGACAGAGTTTCTTAGGTCAACTATATATGGGAAGATTTTCTGCTAAAACAACTTTCAATTGCTATTAAACTCTCTCATACCATGGTGCATGAGCAAATGGATGTAGGCATAACAATACTTTTAGTTCTATTCGCAAGTGACATATTTTGGGGCGTTTACGATTGCAATTAATTAACATTTTGGATAGTTTGAATCTTTCATCTATCTTTTTGCAATGGGCATTTAGCAAACTGTATGGAGACAATTGGCTCTATTTGAACATCAACTTGACTCTAAATTCAAGGGGGACAAAAGGAAGTGGAATTATTAATATGATCTCATATAACTAATCAAGTAGAACAAAAATCACAAACTCAAGTTATCTCTCACTTCCCATAACAATGTGTGCTCCTCTTCAATGACAAGATAGCAACATAGCCAAGGGTTCCAGCCACTTGAGTGCTCATATGTGACAATCCCCCTAGGTGTAGATGCTGAGTACAGACCTGATTTTTCACAATTTGGAGGTTATGATAATGCTGAATTTGTTGATGATGAAGTTGAGGAGGTTTGTGCTGAGCAGGTTTGTGCTAGGAGGGCTGGCAAAGCACCAGTTGTTGATGATCAAGTTGAGGAGAGTAGTGAGGGTAGTAAGGGTAGTGAGGGTAGTGAGGATGAGAGGAGTGACTTAGAAGAAGAGCCAGAAATTCAACCAGTAAATATTGGTGAAGATAGTACTGATAGTTGGGACAATCAAGCTGAAGATGATGAGGTTGAACCAGGACAAATGGGTGGTGGTGTCATGAATTCTGACTATGAGAGTGAGGAGCTGCTTAGCCTTGACGAATCATCATCAAGCAGTGAGGATGGTGATGATTCAAGTGATGATGACATTCAAGAAGCAGAGGTTGACAATTCTATTAGGAAAAGCAAATACCCAATCTTTAGGCCAGTAGCCAAAGCTGAGCACCTTAGGTTTGAGAAGGATATGTTGTTCATCTCAACTAAACAATTTAAAGATGCTATAACTGATTATGCAGTTGCTGGTGGTTGGGGTATAAAATTTGTGAAAAATGACTTGGTGAGAGTGAGAGCCCGATGCCAGCCAGGGTGCAACTTTGTTGCCTACCTTGCAAAGGTGCCAAAGGAGAAAAGTTTTAGATTGAAAACATTGAACATGGAACACATATGCAGCAGAAGTTATAAAAATCCAAGGTGCACAGCATCATACATTGGGAAAAAGTTAGCGAAGAGGGTTAGGAGACAACCTGACATAAAGCTTAAGGACATTCAGGATGCTGTGCATGAGAAGTATGTGGTAAACATAAGTGCAAGCAAGGCAAGTAGGGCTAGAGAAAAAGCTCAAGATGCTGTTGATGGGGCCCACACTGCACAGTTCAACCAACTATGGGAGTATTGTGATGAGTTAAGAAGATGTAGTCCTGGGAGCACAGTATTGATGAAGGTGCATACTTTTAATGATGGTGATTTGGCAGCCGAGCATGGATTGGCAATTGGGCTACCATATTTTGAAAGAATTTACATCTGCCTGGAAGGTTGCAAGAAAGGCTTCTTGGCAAGGTGCAGGCCAATCATTGGTCTAGATGCATGCCATCTGAAGACCAAGGCAGGTGGTCAGCTGATGTGTGCTGTTGGCAGAGATCCCAATGATGAATACTTTCCCTTAGCATATGCAGTAGTTGAGGCTGAAACAAAGGACACTTGGACTTGGTTTCTTAATTTATTGCTTGCTGACATAGGAGATGACAAGAAATGGGTGTTCATATCTGACCAGCAGAAGGGTATAATGGTAGATTTATTGCTTGTTGAATTAATTGTAGTTGATGGTAGCTTCATTGCTTGCTGAATTAAATGATTGTGCTTTGCAAGGGTTGGTGAACACCTTTGTTGACAATTGGCCACAGTACGAGCACAAGATCTGCTGCAGACATTTATACAATAATTTGAGGAAACATCATCCTGGTGTCCTTATTAGAGACCTGTTTTGGAAAGCAGCCAAGGCTACCTATCAGCAAGCATTTGAGAGGGCAATGAATGAGCTAAAGGAGGTGGATGAAGATGCATTCAAATGGCTGCAGTCTCACTTAACAACTATCTGGGCTAGGCACATGTTCACAAGTGATGGCCAGAGTGACACCATCCTGAACAACATGTGTGAAAGCTTCAACAGCATGTTAGTTAAGTTCAGGAGCAAACCTATAATTACCATGGTATGCATAATTCTCCCTTCCATCTGCATTATAATCCATAGACCTGTGTAATTCATGAATGATTAATTCTCTATTTCTCTCTATGTGCTTGCAGCTTGAATGTATTAGGTTATATCTGATGACTAGATTTCAAGCAAACAGAGAAATGATTATGAAGGTGGAATCTGAGTTGTGTCCTAAAGTAAGGAAGAGGTTGTATAAGGAGAAGTTGGCATGCAGCAAGTGGATAGCATGTTGGGCTGGTCGTACGAAGTTTGAAGTGAAGAATGGGCTGGAGAGTTTCATTGTGGACTTGGAAGAGAAGAAGTGTAGCTGTAGGAAGTGGGACATACTTGGCATGCCATGTTGCCATGCCATTTCTTGTATATTTTTCAGCAGAGAAGATGCTGAAAAGTATGTCAACGCTTGCTACAAAAGGACTACTTACATTGATTGCTATGAACCCATTATAGAGCCCATCAATGGCCAAAATATGTGGAGACCTAGTGGACTACCACCTATGCAAACCCCTATCAAGAGGAGACCTCCTGGTAGGCCTAAGAAGAAGAGGGCACTAGAGCCTGATGAACCTAGAAGTCACAGAAAAAATAGAGGTCTAGGCATCTCAAAACAATGCAAGAGCTGTGGGAAATTAGGACACAACAAGAGGAGCTGCAAGGGAGAAGTAGGAGGGAACTCTTCCTTGCCTGGGAGTGCATCCCAAGCCAGTAGGACCACAAGTGCACATCCACCCCCCACTGATAACCAATCCAATCCAAGACCAACAAGACAAAGGAAGAGAGGTGCAGTCACTAAAAGATAGCAAGCTAAAGCAGGACCTTTTTTTTGTTGTGCTATATGTTGAAAGCACTCTTCATATGTTTATGTAACTGCTAGAACAATTGGCATTTTGGTATACTTATATGATGGCTGACTAAGTCTTTTTTTTGTATGAATGTGCTTGGTAGACTTTATCCTACATTTTGTAATTATAGTGGTACACCCAAAACAGTCATTGGTGTTAAATATTTTGTAATTATTTTGATTATTGGTAATATTGTGATGATTCAGCTTCCATTATTCAGATTTGCTGGTCTTTAGCTTTAATTTTTAAAAGGGTTAAACTCATGTCTTTTGGATGAAGCTTGAGTGTATTACATAGTCTATGCAGGTAATATTCAGTTTAATGTGCTGGAAAGTTTGGTGATTATGCAGGTGTGGTGAGCATTGGAGTTTAATATGCTGGGCAGTAGCCAGTTTTAGAGGTTAATGATGTTAAATGATGTTTTATGCAGTGTGCTGGGCAGTTGCCAGTGTATTATGCAGTCTATGTATGTTTTATGCAGTGTGCTGGGCCAGTGTATTATGCAGTCTATGTATGTTTTATGCAGTGTGCTGGGCAGTGGTCAATGTATTACATAGTCTATGTATGTTTTATGCTGTTTAATGTGTAATGAATGTAGTTTTATGCAGTTTTATGATGTATGTTTTATGCAGTTTAATGATGTATGGATTAATGAATGTAAATTATGCAGTACGCAGTTTTATGATGTATGTTTTATGTAGTTTAATGATGTATGGATTAATGAATGTAAATTATGCAGTTTAATAAATGTAAGTCAATCAATGTGGGCATTGGAGTTCCAGTTTATGTAGTTTAGTAAATTATGTAATGAATTATGCAGTTTAGTAAATTATGCAGTTTAGTTTTGAGAGATGCTAAATATTTTGCATAACCCTTTGACGGCACTGTTCAAATTATGCAGTTTATGCCATCTGATGTTTCTGCAGTTTAGTATATTATGTAGTTTATGCCATCTGATGTTTGTGCAGTCAGCTCCATTTTCTTGCTTGGCAGACTCAAATTGCAGTGTCAAATTGCACAGTTAATATGAAATTGCTGTCTCCAATCAAAATTTGGTTATAACCCTTTTAAGGCACTATTCAAACTGCACAAACACTTCACAACAATGTAATAGATTGGTACACAAATCACAGATTAATTAAAACTACCATATTCCATTGCAAAAGTCTTGGATTACAAAGATAATTACACCAAAAATCAGGCCTTCTCCCACTAATACATACCAACACAAATTATGGCATTTTTTCACTAATACATACCAACACATGCCAACACCAAAATTCAGGCCTTTTTCCACTAATACCTACCCACCTAATGACCCATTCCCCCCCCACCTATTTAGCCAACCAAAAGAAGCACCATACAGAGTAGCATCCCACTTATCACCAGAGACAGCCCCAGGCAAATGAGCAGCCTCTTCTCTCTCTTCCTGTAGCCTACAATGGCAGCTTCAAGGGTCAAAATCTGTTGCCTCTACTCCGGAATCAGCACCTTGCCACGCTCACAGATTTCATCATCACGCCACTGAAAAAATTTACACTTGCGTCCAACCTGACACCCAAGGGGCAGATAAAACCCATCATATCTTCAACCAAAATCATGAAAAACAAGAACAAATAGAATTAGCAAATAGTATTATTACAATATTCCAACACTTGTATTAGCAAAATACAAGAAAACCAAATTTATATTGTCAGCTGAGAAAACCAATTTTTAATTTTTTTTTTAATTTTTTATTTATTTAAGAAAATAATAAATTTAAAAACCCTGAAACTATATAGAAATTTAAAAACATTACACAAAACGACCTTACCTAGAAAAAATATTAAAACCCAGAAAAAATTTTAAAACCCACACAAAATCACTATCTTACCCAGTAATTTGGACACCCGTAGAACCTTCTTCCAGGGTTTTCAGGTGTCCACGAAACGACCAAAATGGGTTTCTCTGAGCAGAAGCATCAGGTTGGGCCCCTTTTCCTCAAGCTTCCACTCGACGACATCGAGCTTGAATCCATGGAAAGCAGTTGATTTGAAGATGGTTTTCTGCTGTGTGGTGAGCGAGGAGCTGATGAGCAAGGACCGAGGAGCTGAGGAACTTCAATCTGTGTTGTGACTGATGAGCGAGGAGTTAAGGAAATTTGGGGGTTAGGGATTTCTATTTGGTATTGGCGTGATTTGGGGTTTTATTTGGGTTAGGGAGGTTAGTGATGGTCACGTGATGGTCATGTGAGGGACACGTGACTACTAAGGCGGGAATAACTAACAGTGATCACCAACATTTACTGTAGCTATTATTTTATCATTTTGTATCAATTCCGTTTGCTACGTCAGCAAAATCCGTTTACGATGTAACGGGAGGGACAAAAATGGAACCGTTTTTCAGGATAGGGACTAAAAGCGGTAAAAATAAAACTTAGGGACCAAAACGGAAATCACCTTAAAATGTAGGGACTAAAATGTGCTTTTCGCCAAAATAATATTATTGCTTTCAATATCGTCGGATACCCCATCTAATTAAATTCCCTCCTTAGAAAATTACTTGAACTTATAAGACTTTGAACTTAACTCCATATTTGTATTTCTCATTACAGCAGTTTAGTGACGCAATCAAAACCTGGGATGCACGGACTTAGCCCCGGAGGCGCCGCACCCGCGTCCGATGCAGCGCGATGCGACGACGCGCGAGGGACGTCGCTGACCGCGCGTCGGTGCCGCATCGGGCTACGTCTGCCACGTGGTTTTTTTTTTTTTTTTCATCGACTCGCGCCGACGCGGCCGCGAATCAGCCTGATTCGCACCGACTCGACCCGTATCGGCCATATCGGTGAAATCACTGAAATGGCCGGTTCAAGTCGAAACGGTTGATTCAGGCCGAAATTCCCAAAAAAAAAACCCTCTCACGCACTCTCACTTCGTCCAAACACTCTCTCTCACTCTGTCACTCGTCTCTCTTCTCTGTGGTTTTGTGCTCTCAGCGGTGCGGCGTGCTCTCTTCTCTGTGGCTCTGTGCTGTGCTCTCACTTCATCCAAACATTCTTCACTTCGTCCAAACATTCTCAACTTAGGTATTGAATCTATTGATATGTGAACCGTGAATCTGTGACTGTGAATCTTAGTTTTATTTAGTTAATAGTTATTAGTAATTTGTGAATCTGTGATTTGTGATTTGTGAGTGAATCTGTGAACTTGAGTTTGATTTATTACTCATTGTGAACCAGGCCTCACGAACTTATTACTCATTGTTGATTGTCTTGTTAATTATCTTTTATTTTGTTTTAGTTTCAAACTTATGAGTTGTATTTAATTTATGAACATCATGTTTTAGTTATTATCTAATATTGCTCTTAAATTTGGTATATGTTTATATAATGTGAAAAAGTATGCTTAGCAATATATTAAAAATATAAATAAAAATATTTTTAATTATTTTTTAATCGCCGAGTCCCGCCGCACCCGCACCCACCTTTTTCAAAAATTGCCGAGTCCCGCACCTGCACCTGCACCCAAGTCCCGAAACGCACCCGTATTTCATAGATTAAAACCATGGAGATTCAATTCAATAAGAAATATAAACGAAACAAGAAACAATGTAGAATTTCATTGACTTCAAAAGGAATTTACAAAAATATTCAGGTCTTCATGCATATAATGAATACAAGAAACATGTTTTTTCCATGTGGTCTAGAAAAACCCTAATCGCTTCTATGATGCACCATCTGACCCATGTTGTCGTCATGAGCAATCACCGTAAAAGGAGCACATCTTTTCATCCCAACCCAAACAACCTCCTTTGGCTTCTGTTCATCACTTTGGATTGTAGCAGCAGCAGCAATAAAGGTCTTAGTTGTCGTCTCTGGTATTTCAATATTCTTTGGCTTTGGTTGACGTAGACCAACACTGATGATGCCCAAAAATCACCATCGAGTCATGCGGTACTCGCACACTCGAAATGTCACCTGCACAACAAAAAAGAGAAGACCTACAGAGAGCATCGGTGTGGTACCGGCCAAGTACTCTCCGAAGGTTAAGTTAGAACTTCTCACAACTCTAGAGTGCTAGAGAGGGGTTAATTATGTGTACATCGATTTGTGAGGGTATTTGTGCTTTTATAATAGTCGAAGGTTGACCTATTTTCCTTGGAGTCGAAGTCCTTTCCTTATGGGAATCCTCTTAAATAGTCCTAAACGTGATGGACAAGTCTTTTCCTTACAGAGAAGATCTTCATTAATGTGCGCAACTTCCGAAATCCTCTTTGCGCTAGGATTCTACTTACTTTAGGATTCTATGGTGTGCGCCGCAAGTATATCCCATCTAGGGTTTCTGGCTGCCATGTGGACAATTGATCCGTCTATGTTGTGCCCGTTCATGATGGTTCCATCCACAACACGTCCTGCATGCAATGGACCCGTCCTTCATCAGCCCATGGATGAGGAATCATCAGGCCCACTTCATAGGGATCTGTCAACCTATATTTTTCCTCTTCAGTTGCCTCCTTACCCCATAGGTTCGTCATCTTTTGAACAAATAGACCCGTGGGGTGACGGTTCAAAGTCCTGTGGGTCGATGGTTTCAATACAAACTCCGTGAACTGTGCTTAACCTGACAGGTTGTTCGGAATGCATTTATGTTGCATGACACGTGTCGTTCTTCCATTGGATATTATCTAGGACCGAGGCGTTGCTTCGCCTTCCATGCATCTCCTCTATAAGTACCTCCCTCCTCTCCTCTCCTCTCTCTATTCTCCGCTGAAATACATTGTCAGAGCGCATCCGTCAACCTTGTCAGAGATTACTTCGTTCAGTTGCTGGATCCGTCATTAACGCTCTTCCCCCGTTACTTATCAACTTGGTAAATACTTTCAACTTAAAATTTCTTCTATCGTCATATATAATCTCTTTAATTTTCTAGACTTTTATTCACCCGTCACCCACTTTAGATCCGTTAGTGTCTTAGGTTTTGTCGTTACGTGTAGGAAATGTCTAATGCGTCAAGTAATCAGTTAGTCATCCGTGATGGGGCAGATTACGAAGAAGTATACCTATCAGGTCACAAAGACCAAGATAGTCTAAGCGAAGAGAGGAGTTCATTTGCCTCTTCTCCGTCCTCAACAAATGAGGAAATGGAGATGGTCGGCCCAAATGAGGGTTCTGATGACGGCAAGGAGCAACTTGTAAATTCCGTTGTTGGTGCTGATGGACTTAGGGAGTTCATCATGCTCCCGGAGTGGACGGTGAATGCTTTTACATCCACTATCAATGAGCAACACTTCAATACTGTTAGGGCTAACTCCAAATCCCTGACAACATCCCCATCCGTCTACCCTACAAGTTAGAGAAATGTTACTACGAAGGAGTAGAAGGTGTCGAGGTGTATGAACAAATGTTAAAGGCAGGGCTTAGGTTTCCACTAAGCTCACTTCACCGTGAGCTTCTCCGATACCTGGGCCTTTCTGTCAACCAAATATCATCCAATGCCTGGAGGGTCTTCATAGCTATAGAGGTACTGTATGGTGCTATGACGGATGGTGCCAGGAGGCTGACGGTGTGTGAATTCCTTCATTGCTACCGTCTAGAGTCTCCAGGTGGTAGGTGCCCTTCCTCTGACATGATGCAATCCTGTAGGGCCCTTCCCAGTTGGGGCCGAGCTTTCCTTTCGAAGGATCTCTAGCAGCACCTATTACCTTTTGCAGTACAAGATTTCCAATCTGGAACTCTTTATGCTTGACATTGGAATTGTAGTGTTTCGCCATAAGATTTTGATACCGCGCTAACCTCTGCTCTGTTGCCCCCCGAACTTCATCCACCAGGTCGAGCTAAAGGCGCATGGCCTCTTCGTTCTTAACCTCGTCGTAGTTCTTCACCCGATAGCTTGTGAGCCCTACCTCTGCTGGGATGACAGCATGACTTTCGTACGCTAGTTGAAACGGCATTTCTCTAGTGGGTGTTCTTGCTGTGGTATGGTATGCCCATAGGACGCTTGCCAGTTCGTTAGGCCAGATGCCCTTTGCCCCTTCGAGCTGGGTCTTGATGATTTTGAGCAAGGATCGGTTCATGACTTCGACTTGCCCATTGGCCTGTAGGTGTGCGGGCGACGAGTAGTGATTCTTAATACCTAGCTCCAAACAAAAGTCCTTGAATGCGCTGTTGTCGAATTGCTTTTCGTTGTCGGAGACGAGCACTCTGGGTATCCCGTACCTGCAGATGATATTTCTCCATACAAAACTTCGGATATTCTTCTCCGTGATAGTGGCTAGGGTCTCTTCTTCCACCCACTTAGTGAAGTAGTTGATACCAACTACCAGAAATTTTAGCTGCCTTACTGTCGTCGGGAAAGGGCCCATAATGTCTAGTCCCCATTGGGTAAATGGCCAAGGGACTGTCATAGGGGTCAGCTACTCTGGGTATCCTGTACCTACAGAAGATATTCCTCCATACAAAACTTCGGATGTTCTTCTCCGTGATAGTGGCTAGGGCCTCTGCTTCCACCCACTTAGTGAAGTAGTCGATACTAACTACCAGAAATTTTAGCTGCCTTACTATCGTCGGGAAAGGGCCCATAATGTCTAGTCCCCATTGGGCGAATAGCCAAGGGACCGTCATAGGGGTCAGCTCTTCGGACGGTTGCCTGATCAGATTACTGAATCTTTGACATTTGTTGCAAGTCTTGACGTAAGCTTGTGTGTCCTTCAACACAATAGGCCAATAGTATCCTGCTCGGATCAGTTTGTGCACTAATGACCGTGCCCCTGAATGGTTTCCACAGATACCTTCGTGGACTTCTCTCATTATGTAATCTGCTTCTTCGGGGCTTAAACACCTTAGATATGGCCTAGAGAATCCTCTTTTGTACAAGACGTTATTTATCAGCACAAATCGTGATGCTTGGACTTTCAACTTCCTAGTAACATCTTTCCCGTCTGGTTCTTCGCCAGTTCTCAAGTAGGATATCAGTGGCGTAGTCCAATTCCTTTCAGAATCTACTTCCTGCACACTTGATCCGTCATTAATAAGCGAGGAGGCTTGAACAAATGATAATCTTGTTAGGGGACAACCATAAATTCTGTTGAGGCGGCTTTTGCTAGCCGGTCGACACATTCATTTTCCTCCCTTGGGATTTGAACGAATTTGACTTCGAGGCTACTAATCCGATTCTTCACCTCCTCCAGATACCTCTTCATCCTCCCATTCTTGCATTCGTAGTCGCCATTTATCTGACTTGTTACCACCTGGGAGTCGCAATGTACGACTACTTTTTCAGGTCCTGCTACCTTAACAAGGTCTAACCCCACCGCCAATGCTTCATATTTGGCCTCGTTGTTGCTGTGGTATGGTATGCCCATAGGATGCTTGGCAGTTCATCAGGCCAGATGCCCTTTGCCCCCTTGAGCCGAGTCTTAATAATTTTAAGCAAGGACCGGTTCGTGACTTCAACTAGCCCATTGGCCTGCGGGTGTGTGGGTGACGAGTAGTGATTCTTAATACCTAGCTCCGAATAGAAGTCCTTGAATGCGCTGTTGTCGAATTGCTTTCCATTGTCAGAGACGAGCACTTTGGGTATCCCATACCTACAAATGATATTCCTCCATACAAAATTTTGGATGTTCTTCTCTGTGATAGTGGCTAAAGCCATTGCTTCCACCCACTTAGTAAAGTAGTCGATACCAACCACCAGAAATTTTAGCTGCCTTACTACCGTCGAGAAAGGGCCCATAATGTCTAGTCCCCATTGGGCGAATGGCCAAGGGACCGTCATAGGGGTCAGCTCTTCGAACGGTTGCCTGATCAGATTACTGAATCTTTGACATTTGTTGCAGGTCTTGACGTAAGCTTGTGTGTCCTTCAACACAGTAGGACAATAGTATCCTGCTCAGATCAGTTTATGCACTAATGACTGTGCCCCTGAATGGTTTCCACAAATACCTTTGTGGACTTCTCTCATTACGTAATCTGCTTCTTCAAGGCTTAAACACCTTAGATATGACCTAAAGAATCCTCTTTTGTACAAGACGTTATTTATCAGCACAAATCGTGATGCTTGGACTTTCAACTTCCTAGTAACATCTTTCACGTCTGGTACTTCGCCAGTTCTCAAGTAGGATATCAGTGGCGTAGTCCAATTCCTTTCAGAATCTACTTCCTACACACTTGATCCATCATCAATAAGCGAGGAGGCTTGAACAAATGATAATCCTGTTAGGGGACAACCATAAATTCTGCTGAGGCGGCTTTTGCTAGCCGGTCGGCACATTCATTTTCCTCCTTCAGGATTTGAACGAATCTGACTTCGAGGCTACTGATCTGATTCTTCACCTCCTCCAAATACCTCTTCATCCTCTCATTCTTGCATTCGTAGCCGCCATTTACCTGACTTGTTACCACCTGGGAGTTGCAATGTATGACTACTTTTTCAGGTCCCGCTACCTTAACAAAGTCTAACCCTGCCACCAATGCTTCATATTCGGCCTCGTTATTGGTTGTGGGAAAGTCTAGTCAGATCATGCACTCGATCTTATCTCCTTCCGGGGTATGGATTACCACTCCGGCTCCTCTAGCTCGTTTGTCTAAAGATCCGTCCATGTGGACTGTCCACTATGCAGCGTTTTTTGCCCCTTTGCCTTCCGTTTGAGCGAACTCGGCGATGAAGTCAGCCACAGCTTGCCCTTTTATCGCAGTTCAAGGCCGGTACCGTATGTCAAATTCACTTAGCTCAACTGCCCATAAAACCATTCATCCAGCAGCGTCAGGGTTATTCATGGCTTTTCTCAAGGGCCTATCCGTCAAGACTACGATGGTATGTGCCTAAAAGTACGGCTTAAGTTTTCGTGATGCCATTACTAGTGCGAAGGCCAACTTCTCCATTTGAGTGTACCTCTCTTTCGCTCTTCGAAACGCCTGGCTCACGAAGTAGACAGGTCTTTGAAATCCATTTTCCTCTATTATTAATGCCACGCTGACTACTGCTAGCGAAACTGCTAAGTAGAGGTAAAGTTCTTCCCCTGGTTTGGACGGGCCAAGTAATGGCGGAGACGAAATGTATTTCTTCAACTCTTCGAAGGCCTTCTGACATTCGTTCGTCCACTCGAAGGATTTTCTCAAAATGCGGAAAAAAGGTAGACACTTGTCCGTTGCTTTCGAGACAAACCTGTTTAGTGTTGCAATTTTGCCATTCAAGCTTTGCACCTCTTTAACCGTCCTTGGCGGTTCTAACTCCATTATGGCCTGTATCTTTTCTGAGTTAACCTCTATACCTCTTTGGGATACCATAAAGCCCAAGAATTTCCCCGATGTCACTCTGAATACGCACTTGTTTGGATTTAGCTTCATGTTATACGTCCAAAGGGTGTTGAAGGTCTCCCGAAGGTCGCTTAGGTGATCATCTTCACGCAGGCTCTTCACAAACATGTCATCAACATAAACTTGTACGTTCCTCCCAATCTGGTGCGCAAACATTTTGTTCATTAGCCTCTGGTACGTCATCGCTGCGTTCTTGAGCCCAAACGACATCACCTTGTAGCAAAAAAGCCCTTGGCTAGTGACAAAGGAGGTTGTCTCTTGATCAACCTCTTCCATCTTGATTTGATTGTAGCTCGAAAAGGCATCCATAAAGCTCAGGAACTGGTGTCTTGCCGTCAAGTCTACCAAGGTATCTATCCAGGGGAATGGGTAGCTATCCTTTGGGCACGTCCTGTTGAGGTCCGTGAAGTCAACACACATTCGCCACTTCCCATTGGCCTTCTTAGCCATGACTACATTCGCCAACCAGTTAGGGTAGTATACTTCTCGAATAAAGTCTACTTCCAGTAGCTTCCTGACTTCTTCTGCTATTGCTATATCTCGCTCCTAAGCGAACACTTGCTTTTTCTGACGGATGGGCGAGGATGCGGGGTTTACATTCAGCTTATGAACTATGACTGAGGGATCAATCCCGAGCATGTCCTTGTGGCTCCAACGAATACATCTTGGTTCATCCTAAGGAAAGCTGCGAGGGCTTGACGCGTTGGTTGGCTGGCCAACGTCCTCATCCTAGTCGTCCGTTCAAGTCTCAATTCATCAAGGACTACCTCTTCTAGCTCTTCAACTGGTTCCGCTATGGTCCGTTGCTCTTTTATACACATGGTCTGTTGGTGATCTTCCATCTCTAGCATGGCAATGTAGCATTCGCGTGCGGCCACTTGGTCTCCTCGTATCTCACCGATCCCATATTCTGTAGGAAACTTGATTATTAGGTGGTACGTTGATGTTGCCACCTTCCACGAGTTAAGCATGGGTCGTCTAAGGATAGCATTGTAAGCGGACGAGTAATCAACCACAAGGAATGTTATGTCCCCAATGATCTGTTGAGGATAATCGCCCACCATTACCAAAAGTGTGACTGTGCCTAACGGGAATACCCCTGTTCCTCCAAAACCAACAAGCGGAGCGTTCGTGGGTATCAACCGTGCTTTGTCAATCCCCATTTACTAGAATGCTGGGTAGTATAGGATGTCTGCTGAGCTGCCGTTGTCGACCAACAGCCAGCGCACATTGTAGTCTCCTACTCTTATGCTAACAACAAGTGCATCATCGTGCGAGTGGTGAAGATGTCGTGCATCTTCTTCTGAGAACCCGATGATGGGGCACTCCTTCCACACTATCTTTGGCACGAAGCCTGTTAGCTAGATGTTCTGGACCACCCTAAGGTACATTTTCTGGGCCTTTTTGGACGATCCAGCAATTGCTGCCCCCCTACAATCATCCTTATGTCTCCGATCAGGGGTCTAGAGTGCTCATTATCTCGCCAGTTCGGCTGCTCTTGAGGAGGTAGATCCATTCTCTCCTTGCTGACGAACTTCTGCAACTTCCCTTGTCTGATAAGGGCCTTTATTTACTGCTTCAAGTCGTAGCAATCAGCTATGTTATAACCGTGGTCACCGTGGAAGCAGCAGTACTTATCTCTAGACCGTTTGTTTGGATCTCCCTTTAGCTTTCCAGGGAAGGTTAGAGCTTCCTCGTCCTTGATTTGTATAAGGACTTGGTCTATCGGGGCAGTCAACGGGGTGAAGCTTGTAAATCTCCCTCTCGGGGGCTTAAAGCGTCTTTCATCTCTTTTGTCTTCGGTTCTTGGCTTCTTTCGCTCTTGGTCTTGCTGTATGTCTTCTTATCGCTCCCTTTTCCTGGGCTTTTCTTCCCGAGCCAGCAATGCGTCTTCAACATTCATGTACTTAGTGGCTCTATAGAGGACTTCCGACATGGTCTTCAGGTGAGAACAAAAACTTACCCTTGCGCAACCCATTTGTGAAGGCTGCCACAAGTATCTTGTCATCGACTTCATCAATCGAGAGCGCTTCCTTATTGAAGCGGGTTATTTAAGATCTCAGTGTTTTGTCTTCTCGCTGCCTGATACTCATCAAGCATGCCGTGGACTTCTTATATCTATGTCCCCCAATAAAGTGTGCAGTGAACTGAGCGCTTAACTCCTTAAAAGTGCTGATGGAGTTCGGCGTTAGTCGGCTGAACCATACCCTGGCAGGGCCTTTCAACGTTGTAGGAAAGGCCTTGCACATGATTTCGTCTGCTACCCCTTGAAGGTGCATCAAATTCTTGAAGGTCTCTAGATGATCTAAAGGGTCTTTGACCCCGTCGTAACTATCTATATGTGGCATGTGGAACTTATGTGGCAGGGGGAAGGAATTGACAGTTGTAGTGAACGGTGAATCTATTCGGTTGACTAGGTCGTCAATATCACTGGATACACATCCCTTGAAGGCGTTCATCATTACTTCCATTTGTTCCTTCATCGCCTGCATCTCCGCGACAATTGGAGGCGATGTCGTATCCATGAGGGATGGGAGGCTCATATTTTGCCTTTTCGGTCTGCTTAGGGTGTTACTGCCTTCAGGCCCCTCTCGGTCTCTTCGCTCGACACTAGTACCTTCTTGGTCCTCCCTTTGATTATTTGGTGCTACGTTTTTCTGGCGCAGCTATTCTTCTAGGTCGTAGTTTTGTTTGGTGAGACGTTCCACAGCAACAGCGAGGGTTTGGACTTGTCTCTCGAGGGCAATTGTGGGTGGTTCCCCCTCTTAGATGTTGTTGGTGGTTGCCATCGAGCGGGTTAGCACCATGCAACTATTTTGTCCGGGAAGCGATAATATGACTTACAAATCATAAAAACCGACTTCGATTTCCCACAAACGGTGCCAACTGATGATGCTGAAAAATCACCAATGAGTCACGTGGTACTCGCACACTTGAAATGTCACCTACACAACAAAAAAGAGAAGACCTATAGAGAGCACCAGTGTGGTGCCAGCCAAGTACCCTCCGAAGGTTAAGTTAAAACTTCTCACAACTCTAAAGTGCTAGAGAGGGGTTAATTATGCATATCTCGATTTATGAGGGTATTAGTGCTTTTATAGTAGTCAAAAGTTGACCTATTTTCCTTGGAGTCGAAGTCCTTTCCTTATGGGAATCCTCTTAAGTAGTCCTAAACGTGATGGACAAGTCTTTTCCTTATAGAAAAGGTCTTCATTAATGTGCGTAGCTTCCAAAATCCTCTTTGCGCTAGGATTCTACTTACTTTAGGATTCTATGGTGTGCGCTGCAAGTATTTCCCATCTAAGGTTTCTGGCTACCATGTGGACAATTGATTTGTCTATGTTGTGCCCGTTCATGATGGTTTCGTCCACAACAGGTCTTGCACGCAATGGACCCGTCCTTCATCGGCCCATGGATGAGGAATCGCCAGGCCCACTTCATGGGGATCCGTCAACCTATATTTTTCCTCTTCAAACACAAACGTCATAGTCTTCTCTATGCTACTCGTTACCCAGGACCGCCCACGCCTTGTCCATGAGTCTGAGAGCCTCATGTGCCATTGGAGAGGAAAACTTGTTGGGATGCACTCACTTCGCCAAATTACAATACCTCTGTTTAATGAAGCTATGGGTGATTTTATGAGTGATTGATGGGTTATCACTGGCCGTGAAGCCCAGGAGTGCATAGAGGTCGGTGTAACCAAGCTTGTTCTTCTTGAACTTGCCGGCATGAATGATACACATCGCAATGTAGTAACGCTCCACTCCTTCAAAAAAGCGTGCCTAATTTATAGGAAGAGAATCCTACTCCTTATAGGAAGAGAAATCCTGCTCCTTATGGGAATAAGGAATCCTACACCATCAAGAACAGAATTATAATGCTATTCCTACTCGGAAAAGGGTAATAAATATTTTAATTAAATAAGAAAAGAAAAACATTCAGCTTTTTTTAATCTTAAAAGTACCTGAAGCAACTAGTCAATAATATATCTGAATTTTTTTTTTTTTTTTTTTCGTATTCAGGAGCTAAAAAATCGGACTAAAAATCACCAAATAGATATGAGAGATAGAGAGAGTGTGTGAGTCTAAAAAAGACTGTTTAAAAGAAGCTAAGATCTTTGCCGCCGTAGTATATAATTTTATATTGTTGATGGTATATTTATATTTATAATTATTTTATTTTCTTAATTGATTTGTGTTTAATTTTGTAATTTTTTAAGTGGTTTTGGAGGACTCTATTATTATTCATATTTTAGTTTTTTGTTTAGTGTATAACTTTGTAAATATTAATGTTATATACACAAACTATTTTACAAATATTTTACAAACTACTAATATCTCACGCTTCATATCAGCTTTTAATTTTTAATTTGTATTTAAAAATGCCAACTCAATATCTCATACAATCCACATCAGAATATATATTTTATTACAAAAAAAAATTTCAAAAAAAATATATTAATTCTTAATTTTAATTAAAAAAATTTGAACCTACAATTTTTATTTTCTTTCACTTTCTCGGCCACCAAACACTTCTAAAATTACTGTTTTCTTCCCAAACCCGAAATCTAGCACCATCACCACCGATCTATCCTCTCTTTCCTTCTCTTTTTTCACACAACTAATAAACCTCAAACCAAGAAAAGAAGAATCCTAACGCCTTATCATCCCTCGATTTAACTTTAACTCAACGAATGAAAACAAACTTGGCCATTTTCAAAACCAGACCATACCACATTTTGGATTTTGTTAATTAAAGCAATATATATATATATATATATATATATATATATCTATGCACATTTTTATTTTTATTTTATACAAGATAGAAATTTTACTCTAGAATAATCTAAGTATATATGTGTGTGAAGATCCCTCCTAGAGACTTGAATCTCGGCCCTTACCCCCTACATCCCACAAACATTTATACTTGTAGAGTAACAATCGCACAAAGAGTATGCGATGGTATATATGTGCACATTTAATTAAAGAGCAATATATATGTGCATGTTTATCAGATTATATTTAGGGGTAGCATTTTTTTTTTTTTTTTTTTTTTGATTTGGGAATACCTATTTGTTACAAAATGGGTTCAGTGATTTTCTACCATTTAGATTCTTTCTATTTTTTTTTTTTTTTTCATTTTTTTTATCCAATGGAGAATCTTTCTTAAAAAAATCTTTGGCAAAACACAATTAGTCGAAGTGATAAAAGAGAAAGAAGAGAAAGAAATAAGAATAGGCCAAGCTTTGCCCAAAGAAGTGCATTATAATTGCTTTGCCGTCAGGATTTTTATCACCAGCTAAATCTGAAATTATGGAAGACTTGGGCCTCTCTGTTGCAGCTGGAATAGGTACCCATAAGTTCTTTGTTAATAAATAAATAAGTGATTACTAAAACTTATTCATCCCTTTATCACCTAAGTCAAGGCCTAAGTGCTTTTTCAACAAAATGTATATTCAATTTATCTATAATATACTAATATAATCACTTTAAGTTAGAGTCAAAAAGATATTTATATGCAGGTACGGATATAATGTGAAGAGTACACAAATGCACACACATATATGCAGAAATAAATAAATAAATATACAATATTTGCAATACATGTTCATTATGATATGGTTATATGTGCGTGTGTGTATAGAGTATGTTTAAAATAATTGTTTTTTTCCATTAAAAATTGTTTTAGTATATATAAGCACACACTATGTGTGTTATTAGTCTCACTGTATTCTTTTGTACTATTCATAAATCCTAATGTACTATTTCAACTAACTTTTACCTTTATCTACAGTACTTTTAGTAAAGGCGTAAATGCACTTTTAGTCCCTACATTTTGAAGTTTTTCCATTTTAGTCCCTACATTTTATTTTTTCCACTTTTAGTCCCTAAAACCAATTTACGCGTTCCATTTTAGTCCTTTCCGTCAGTCAACCGACAGAAATAGTTGAGGTGGCAACCGGAGCAATTAAAATATTATAAAAATGCCACATCACCCACGACACGTCAACATATAAATTTAAAAAATTAATTTATTAATTTTAACTAAATAATAAAAATAAAAACATAATTTTTTTTTTGAAAAACAATAAAAACAGAATTAAAAACTAAAATTCAAATCAATTAACATCTAAAAAGTTCTTGAACAAGAACACCAACCCAAAAATTTTAAAACCTAAAAAATTAACACAAGATCCAAACCTGAACACTATTCTCAAACCGGCCACACAATTTTTCTTTTTTTCATCTCAAACTCAAACTCTATTCTCTCATCTCAAACTCAAACTACACTATTCTCTCATCTCAACCAACCCAAACAAAAAAAAAAAAAAAATCTCAACCCAGAAAAACACATCTCAAACCTAGCAAACCCATCTCAAGAAAACCTAGATCCGATGGCTAGAGCACCCAATTGGCTCGGAGCTTTGCGGTGTCACCGGGCTTGAACGATTTGACTCCGGCGATGAGGCCAGAAGCTCCGCCGCCTAGAGCTCCGAGGAGGTAGCCGCAGCCGATGAAGAAGGTGAGGTTGTCGCTGAGATTACGGCGACTTCGGCGAGCTTCTTCGTCGAAGAGGTATTGAGGGGCGGTGGGGAGTTGGTAGATGTTGCGAACTGGGATCGAGACTTGGATCCCTTGGTACGAGTCAGGGTATTATTCGGGCTGGGTTTCCATCGGAGAGAAGAGCTCGTCGGCGGGGAGCATGACCTCTGAATCTGGTTTTGTTTGAGTGGGTTTGCTGGGTTCAACTTGCTTGAGATGAGTTTTTCTAAGTTTGAGATTTTTTTGTTTGGATTGATTTGGTACTTTGGGGTTTTAGGATTTGATGATTTTTTTAGGTTTGAGAAAATGGTGCCTTTGAGATTTATGATTTTGTTTTTGAGCTGAAATTTTTTGGGTCTTTTGTGTGTTTGTTTCCTAAGAAAATTTTTGGATTTTGCTAGTTTGTTGATTGGGGAAGAGCATGATATTCATGTGCTGGGAAAGAAGAAATGTTCTTACGAAAAAAAATTTGAGATTAATGTTCTTTGTGTTTTGAAATTTGAGTTTGTGTTTGGTTCTGGTTTGAGCTCTTGTGTTGTTGTTCTTTTGTTGAATGTTTTTGTGTTAGATCTAAATTGGGTTTAATTTTAAATTTGTGTTCTTGGTTTGATTTTCTGACTTATTTTTATGTTTTAAATTTTGTTTTTATGTTTTTTAATTTTATTAAAATTAATAAATTAATTTTTTAAATTTATATGCTGACGTGTCGTGGGTGATGTTGCATTTTTATAATATTTTAATTGCTCCGGCTGCCACCTCAGCTATTTCCGTCGGTTGACTGACGGAAAGGACTAAAATGGAACGCGTAAATTGGTTTTAAGGACTAAAAGTGGAAAAAATAAAATGTAGGGACTAAAATGGAAAAACGTCAAAATGTAGGGACTAAAAGTGCATTTACGCCTTTAGTAAAACATTTTTAATTTTAGTAAAATAAGTGGATTCCAAACAGACCTACATATGTATGTTGACAATTTTATGCTCCATCTATGTTAAGCCTTAAAACAATCATATTATGATGTTTGAAAAACACTTGAATAAGGGCCTGTTTGTTACCATTGTTTAAACATTAGTTTTTAGTATTTAAACAACATTACACGTATTTTTACACATTTTTTCACCCATACGTATTTCAAAAAATACAAACAACGTTACTAAGACAACATTACCAAACGGGTTCCACTGTAGTTGGAGTAGTTTGATTATCTTGGGAGAGTGTTGAATTTACTATACAAGTTAATTAGGGGCTGTTTGGTAGTGTATTTTAAACAACAGTTTTCAGTATTTAAATAATAATACACATATATTCATACTTTTTTACCTATATATATTTTTAAAAAATACAAATAACGTTACTAGAACAACATTATCAAATCGGTTATTAGTGTATAACACATCGCAATTGCCTGGATACTGAAAGAATGAACCTTCATTTTTAAAAAATAAAAATAAAAATAAATAAATAAAACCGCCCAAGAAGTGCGGCAAAAGGGGAAAAACGTAAAATATGTAAGGGCATATTTGGAAGAAGAAGAAGAGGCAGAGGAGATCGGCGTGAGAGACAGAGTGAGACTGAAGAGATCGAAACTGATTTTTGGGTGCAAGGGATGCTCTCAAAACGCAGCGTTTCAGGTTAGGATTCCTTACTTCTTCTTTTTCCCCTCTCCCGCCGTGTCCCAGGCGTACGACACGGGCACACGGCAGGCAAAAAATTGCCGTGTCCGTGCTTTACGCACTTTGACGTGGGACTCAATACACACACGATACACAAGATCATCATTCATTTTTTTTTAATGGCAGCATCTTTGTCAAAATGAAAATTGAGTTTGGTTTGATATTTGAAATGGGATTTGTTTTAGTTTTATTGAATGACGACGGTGTGTAGGACATTGATTGTGATGGGAATGAGTAAAACGGAAGTGAACTTAAAGAGGTTGCTTGCGGCTGCACCTCAACAGAAAAACCAGGCAAAACTTGTACATGTAAACATCTCTCTTCTCTTCTCTTCTGATTGTATATCTTAGCAATTATTATAGTGAAAAAAATAAAATAAATACCAATTTCTGTATATAATATATGCATGTGAATTTTGTAGTATGTTGCTACATTACGAGAACAATTAGAACAGCTTGCTGAAGAGAGAACTTCCGAAGGCTTACCAAGGTCACCATTCTCTCTCTCTCTCTCTCTCTTGATCTCTCTCGAAGTATATACGTATATATTTTTTTGATAAGTAAATGGTTATTGTGTTTATTTTTAATTTTCAAAAAAAAAAAAAAAAAAAAAGCTTACGTGTGTGGGGACTTGGGTTGCAAGATATTGATGTAAGTTCTAATCATTACAATTTTAGGGGGTTGGAGTTCTTTCCAGGTTGAGATGTTGGAAAGAGAGGGCAGAAAGATAAAGACGTTGCCAAATAGTTATTGAGTTAAAAGTTAATACCTTTGCTATTTTAGTTGGGATTTGAAAATAGGTAAATACATTAGACGAGTTTTTGTTGTGATTTTTAAAGTCATGAATCGTTGAAAAAGTCCCTCTTGGACCGATTGCCAATGAGCTCTAGATTAATTGGCACCTCTTTCACTTGTAAGTGCAAGTTGCAAGGTGGAGGGTGAGGTCGTGGGTTCAAAATCCATAGGGTGCATGCGTTACTTACAAATAGATAAAGTCCCTTTTTGACTGATCAAAATTTAATGGTTTCTGTAGTAAATGAAAGTGCCCAATACCGAACAGGCCAGGTATCAAGTTGTGCACTCAAAATAAACATGTCTCCTTGTGGTAGAAATGTGCCTGCGTATGGTGAATTTTAAGATAATACAAGCCACTTAGAACAAATATTATTTTCCTTTCATTTTTTTAGAATATTTTATTTCTATAGTGAATTTTTAGATATTCCCTAGCTTCATTTTTTGAAGGTAATGACAAAGGATAACTAAAAAATCTTTAGGTTGTAGGTCTTTTTTTTTTTCTTTTTTTTCAAAGGACGTTAGGTGCTTAGTTGCTTATGATAATTAGATCAGAAGGTAGTTCTAGGAAGGAAAGAGAAAAATTTTCCAATCCTAAGCCTCTAAAGAAGTCTAAACTTGCTTTGAAGTTTGTCATTTGAGATGTTTCATTAAGGTTTTTGAGGTTTGGGAGAGATTTAGTGTATATATATATATTTTCAGTCACCTTTTTCCCCCCGCTGTGACATAAGTAATTAATTTTGGACTCATAGTTGATTTTTTCCCCCTTCTTTTCATATGTTAAATGAAGTTAATGCTGATGGTTGCTCATTATAATTCCAACAAGAAATCTTTGATTGAATTAGCTTTGAAAAGATACTTATTGCATAATACAATGATTTCTTTAATAGAAAGTGCTACTTATGCACGATTTACCACTTTTTCTAGGGTTACTTGTATTCTGTTACATAATAGTTAGTTAATTCTTCATTTATCAAAAGAGTTCATTCTTCATTGTTATTTTTTAGATCCAATGAAAACATGTTTGACAAGAACCATTTTGCAATTGGCTGACTTTGAAATGATAGTTATCTTCACTCGTTGTTTTGGGTTGCTGATTCAGGTGTTCTACTGGTGCTATTATGGTTGTTAGGATTGCATTCTTATTCATCTAAACATCTCTTGAACATGTTCGTACAGGGTTTCAAAGGCAGTGGTCAATGATTATTCAGAGAAGATTGAAGCGATTGCTTCCAAATTAGCTGCCCCATTGGTGCGTGTACATTATAAGCAGGATTATATGTTGGTTTACATAGGTACTTAAGATTTTGGTCATTTAAGGAGAGTACTGTTAAATTTGTAATTTTTAGATATATGTTTTTGTTATGAGCTGAAGAAGCTTTGCTTATGACAAAACTAATTATGCTAACAAAAGATTAGATTTGTATAATAAAGAAGTAGATTTTTCCTTCAAGAGTTAAAGATGCCTCAAACTCACGTGGCGATTTCATTATTAATTGGGAGGGAAGCTGGAATGATTTTGGTGAGTAAAACCTGTACAGAGTTTGTCTGTAGTGATGAAAGTGGCAGGAATACTTTTTTTTTATTTTTTAAAAAGGGTTGGCGCGGGGGGGGGGGGGGGGGGGGTGTGTTCGTTAAGTGATACATGGGAAGACTAAACAGAGAGGGGAATGGGTATCAAATAGCCTGTAAAATTTAAAGAAATTGGGTGTTCAATCCAAACATCATAATTGATTCATATATGTGAAAAACAGGTTTAAGTTTATAATTCAAACCCAATGGGCCTTGAAATGAGTCTCTTGTATTGCTATTCATTTCTTTTCACTGGTGTGAAATCATGGCTCTGATTAGTTCTATTTAATACAAGTATTGCTATTAGAGGTAAAGGTTGTCTTTCTCTGTCTCTCTATTTTTGTTTCTTTCTTTTTCTTCTTGAGTTGTTATAAACCTCACAAAATGTTGTTCTTGGTTGACTACACTTGGATAACAAAGTAATATTTATTTGGCACTTGTCTGATGCAGTGATTTGTCACAGTTTTCCTGTGACTCCCTATATAATTTTAATTTTATGAGATTACCTTGTTTCTATGTTCCTAAGTTAAATTCACATGTTAGAATATATTTTCTTGATCCTTATACTTTTCCCATTTTCAGACTACACTTGATACCCAAGTATCCCAGGAGCCCTTGGAAGAGGCTGCTGTAAATGAAAGCCCTTCTAAAACAGGAGAAAATCACATTCTTCCTACTCCTAGACTAAGAAGAAGATTTGTGTATGTGAATTGGAATTATCATGATTTGGTTAGCTCGTTGGCCCTTTTCTATGTTGTGGTTTGTCAACTCTTACCAGTTTGATTTATTGATCAGGCCTGCATCAAATAGTGAAGATAGAATTCATGACACTACTGGGGCTGATTCATCTGCACCTGTCAAACTGGATGCTGCAGCACAAGTACACATTGAAAAGCATAGGTAAATTTTTAAATTTCTGTTGTTATGCAATAATGAACTCATAACATAAAAGGTCATTTCCTGGTCCTGGTTTTTCCGGGGCAGAGTCCACAAAAGCGATGTTTATGTCAGTGAGGTCAAAGGCAATATGATCTTGCCTAGGTGTTTGGGCGAGGCAAGGCACCTTATTATGAATTTTGACCTTTCAGTCGAGGAGACTTTAATTAGGTGCATGTTTTTTGCCTAGCACACGTCTTGGCCAAAGTGACAGCTGTCTGGAATGTGCATATCATCAAATTAACGGATTTTGTCTTTAATTTAGCATAATTACCACCAATTTACTTATTCCAATAATAGTAGAATAAGGTTTTTCAATTCAATAAATCTTGACCTTCCTGAAATGACTATACACAATTAATAAAACTCGTCAATATAGTGCGCCAGCAAAATGAAGACCATAGACCCAAGTCAAAATATAAGCATTAAAAAAGACATAGTTGTACCTTTTATATCTGTCACTATATGTTAGTTGTCTCAAGTCAATTATTTAAGGTTAAGTCTGTTTCCTTTCTTTTATTCATTTCTCTATGATTTTATTTAAAAATTTTCTTTTTCTCTTTCTTTGTAAAGAAAATCAATTACTTATAAGAAAGAAGAAAAAGTTGGATCAAAATTTTTAATATTTTATTTTTTATTTTTTATGAACTAATTTTTTTTGATAGTTAATCGGAGAACTATTATTAATAAGAAAAAGATGAATAATACAAGTTGTTCATGATGATGAACAATGAGAAACGGAAGAAACAAACGCACCTCGCTGATGATGTTAACAATGATAGGTTTGTGAATGTGTATGACTTTAATATCCTGCATATTATTGGCACCTCACTGCATTCAAAAGCACACCTTTTTTGGTGCCTCGCTATTTGCGCAATCTAGGCAGCTAGTGCATCGAGGGTGAATTTTCCCTTTGACTACCTGGGTTCCAGTATATGCGTTGTTTAAAATGGATCAAAGGTTCTTTTTGCACAACACAGACTATGAACATGATTGGATAAATTTATGGGCTTAAATGTTGTTGTTGACTCAAATACCTTATGCTAGGGGGGTTTTAGTGCTCACTTCACTCTAGATTTTTTATGTAATAGGGTGAGGGAACTGTGTGGCAAACTAAATTACTTTACCACTACAAGAACTGCAATTGTCTTTTAAAAGTTTTAGAAAGAAAAAAAGATCAATCTAATCCATACATCCGGTTTAATTGTGGAGGTTTGGAGTTGAGAAGGAGCATCTTTGGAGACGTGTGTCATTTATGTGAAATATGGATAAATTTAGGGTGCTCGACAACAGAGGTGGTTGAGGGATCACTTGGAATTCGCCCATGGAAGAAGTATTAGAGCAGGGTTGAATAAATTTTCTAAATACATTTAGTTTGGCGTTGGAGTTGGCTCCCAAGTTCATCTTTTGATTTGACCTATGTGTCCTTTCAAAGAGCCTTTTTTTTTTTTACCTGTTTAGATTGGCAATAGATAAGGACTCCTCAATTCACTCAGTCCTTTCAAGATTGAGAATTAGCACCCACAAAGTATCTGTTTGATGTATTGTATTCAAAGTTTTTGTCTAGTCAACAAGAGTATCAATTATCCTAGATTTCAACTAAAAATGTAAAGTTTGAAGTTAGCTTTAATCATGATGTTCTGAGAAAATTTATGGGATTACATTTTGCATGGAGGTGCATTTGGCACACTAAGGTACCTAGGAAGATTGATTTTATTGTTTGGACAGCAACGATGGGTAATATTTTGAAGGTGAATAACCTTTAAAAACGAAGCATTGTGGTTGTTGATTGGTCTTGTATGTGTGAGAATAGCAGGGAGTCAATTGAGAACTTTTGACTTCTTTGTTCAGTGGCTCAAGTTATTTGGTAATTTATTCTTTATTTGGGGTATTAAGGGTTATGCTGAAGACTGTACCACAGATGCTATAGTATTGGCAAGGAAGATTTTATTGTCACAAGAGTTCCAAAATATGGAAAGCAGTACTATTGTTTGTGTTGTGGACAATTTGGCTAGGAGAGGAACTGTAGGACTTTTGATGGTGTTGGATGCCCAAATGCCCAAGTCAAGTTCTCAAGCAGTTTTTAATAAGATCTTTGTATGATTGGATGACAACCTTCTTAGCATCTCTTCATTTTGGGCATTGCCTAAGATAATTCAGATGTAAGCATACATAAAAAGAGAAGAATATTGAGCTCTAACAAAAATGTTGAGTATATTAATTTCGTATGTATATTCAGTATTGACTCCATTGGTTGATTGGTTGAGAAACTCAATATCTATTTATGTTTACCTAGGATTTAATATTTCTTATTTGCCTTATGAAATTTATGATATAAAAAATACATTTGAAAGATAGATCTCTATATTTATTTGGACTATTTTAGTTAATTTTTCTATTTTTACTAATTTAATATATTTATTTATCTTTTAAATAATTATTAAATTAATAATGACTTCATCACAGTTTGACCTCAATTTGTCTTGGTCCGACCTCAAAAACCTTAAACCTCTCTCTTTAAGGGTTCTTCGAATGGTCCAATTTTCAAAACCATGCTATAAAAATTACTTTTCAAAAAAAAAAAAAGAGGATAAAAAAATCAAATTAAATCAAATCCTTTTAATAGCATCAATCGCAAACAATCAGGTCCAACAATATCAGTTAGCATTAATAGGTGTAATTTTGTATCCAATCACTGTTCTACCTATTGTGTGGTTCTAAATCTTTTCTGAATTTCTCTTGTCACAGAAAGCTTCAAGAGGACTTGACTGATGAAATGGTTGGGTTGGCACGGCAACTTAAGGAGAGCAGTCTGATGATGAGCAATTCCTTGCAAAGCACTGAAAAAGTAAGAACTCACATATTTATGTATCAAGTCTTGCATCACCTGAAATATGAAAGTTCGATGCATAGTTTCATAAGCATGTTAATTGTTTGAAGAAAATGTTGGAAGAATCAATCCTACATCTTTTAGAGGAAAGTGGATAATCTGGTAATCACTTTTTTTCACTTGTGGGCAGTTTTGCTAACATGCCTAAAAAAGATTGTAACTGCTGTTCTGGAATCTTCTTTCCTTCAGTATGCCTTTTCCTTTTTTTTTTTTTTTTGGGGGTGGGGGTGTGTTTAGGTGGAGGGTGTTCTTTCATAAATCATACTTAGTCACAGTCTTTTATTCATTTATATACTGTGGTTCAGTTATTAGAGTATTGCCGGCGGACCCTCTTTGATTGGTCTCGATGTTGGGGTTATTCGGATTGTTCTACCCTTTTGGATTTTCTTTCATCTATTAGAATAGATTAGGGGATGCTTCTATCTTTTTGTTTCTTCTTTTCCTTTGTTCACTACCGTGAACTCTGTGTTTCTCTTGCTATTCTTTTATCAATAATATTCTCTTCTTACTTATCCCAAAAAAAAAAAGTCATATTTATAAAGGTTTTTAAATAACATGCACTTACACCCCTCAAACTTTGGGTTAGTTGCAGTTTCGCCCCTATACTTATCCCAAAAAAAAAACTTTTTCTTTCGACAATTTAGTATATAAATTTTGATACTGTATTAGTTAGATCCCCTTAAAATTTTTTCTTTCAATCAAATTTAACCTTTTTTGCACCAAGTCATTAACAAAAATGATGTAAATGAGGGTGTCTTACTACAACAACATAAAAATTTAGAGGGTCTATTCTATTTATTACAGTACCAAAGTTTATGTACTAAATTGGTAAAAAAAAAAAAAAAAAAAGGGTTAAGGGGGTCTATGTGCTATAGTACTATAGTTTATGTACTAGATTGGTTAAAATAACACAGGGATGCAAGTGCAACTGCCCCAAAGTTCAGAGGTTGTAAGTGCATTTTACTCAAATTTTTCGGTTTCTTAAATTACCTTTGTAAAGGGAGAATTTGAAATGTTACAAAACATTATTGATGGAGTTCTAAGTTTTGAATTTTGGTGATTTGCCGTGCACTAAATCCATGATCCCTTTAATAGTTGGATTTCGTAAACGAGTATCTCTATTTGGATAGAGGTTACATATGCTAAAATTTAAGACAGAAGAGATTGCTTATATATATATATATATATATATATATATATTATGTATAGAAAATTTTGGTTGTACTTTAACACTCTTGAATGGTTAAGGGTTAATCCAAACTGTTTTTCTTGGTCTTTTGTAATTGGTTTTCGGTTTTCCCTTTCTCCCGTTATTAGTAAGTTATAATGTTATATACATATCCAGTGGGTTATGAATGCACAACATCACCCTTCAACTATTCTTATTGGAGAAGGAAGTGCCATTTGTGCTAGAGCTCTTGGCCTTTGGAATAGTGTTTGAATGCACGACTAATCCTCAATTTATGCTTTCTCTTTCTGTCTCTCTCGGTAAATTGCACATGCACCCAGTGGGTGTTGCACACATTATCACCTAACTCAGGCCTAAACTACAATAGCTTGAGATTTTTGGCCTTTGGTAATAGTTAATTAGAGCAGGTGAATGAATAGCTGCTGCAGCCTGCAGCTCTCTGGTACAAAGACTAAAAAATGTTTTGGATCTATTTTATTAAAGTTTTTCACTAAGATTGACACCATGTTTTTCTTTGGGTTCAAATTGTTGTTTTGAAACTACAAGTAAATTATCAGGAAAGGAACAGATAATTAGATGGTTGTTCCTTGATGCCTCAATGGGTTTCCATTCCTTTAATCTGCAGTTCTCTGCTAGCCATATTACCTAGTTTTGCATGCAAATGAAAACAAGGTGAAAAGGATCCACCCTGGTGTGACTCTTTGGCAGTTCCCAAAGTACTAAAATTTTCCATCATTCCAGAGTACTGATCTCCTTGTCAAGCTAACATAGTTAACTGTAAGAGTTACCTACTGATCTTGAAAACCCAACTACCAACGATTTGTTTGGTGAAGTTACTAGCTATTTTAGTTTAGTGTTGGAGTGTCACTCACTGATCTCAACTCCCAATAACTTGTTTAAAGAAGTTGCATTTAGTGCATCTTAAAATTTTTCCATGTCAATATTCAACTTCATGTTGGACCATTTCCTTTTCTTACATTTTAAGTAATTGAGCATTTCCTCGCAAGTACTATGTTATAATCACACTGTTTGCAAAGTATAAAGTCATGTTGATTTAGCAATGACTATGTGATGCGGGAGATGCAAGAAATTTTTTAATTAGTATTGTAAATGTTTGCAAGTCAATTGTTTTTTTATATTTTAGGTCCTAGTAGTTTATTATACTAATAGAATTTTAATTTGGAAGTAAGGTTATTTTTGTAATAAGGCAATTAGGGTTTCCTACGCCAATTAGAGTTAGGTTTAATAATTCTTTATAAGCAACTTATTGTACTCCTTGAGGAAATGGTTGATATTTTGATGAATGAAAAAAATAGTCTTTTGGTCTCTCTTTGGTTTGGTACTCTAGTGCTGACTCCAGTTCCACACCCTAAGTGTTGACTCCTAATGCTTTTCTTGTTTGGTGCTAACTCCAAATCAGGTTTAGGTGTTGACTCCTAGGTCATATTCCTTTTTATTTTACTGTTGTTTTAGTTTTGTTTTGGTTGTCCTGCTTCACTATGCATGGAGATCAGGGAGCAATGACTCTAGTCATGATTTGTTTGATTCTAACTCCGAGGTATTAATTCTGTGAGCATGTTATACACTTCTAACATGAATTAAGTGGATATATGGCATTCTAAAGATTTATTTTCCAATTTTTGTTATCTCACCATTTCTATGATAGTATGATTAGGATACCTTGACTCTTCTTAGTTAGCTTCGATCATTTCGATGGAAACCTTATGTGAAGATAGTTTTTTGTGTTTTCTAGTGTTTGGTAGGATCATAAGAAATGGGTGAAAGGAAAGCTATCTATTGTCAACAGAAAAAGTATGGCTTATTTTTTAGAAGTTGTTTTCCACTAAAATTTTCTAGAAAACAACTCTATCTCACGCCAAACTAAATAAAGGAAGCCAAGAAATGGTTTTCCAACTCATTTTAAGATTGCTACCAAACATAGGAAAATGAGATAGATTTTTAGAAAATACTTCTTGGAAATTGACTTATTTTTCAAAAAATATTAACATTGAAATAAATGATGTCATAGTAAACAATTGATGTCATAATAATATTGAGAATGCTCCAAGAAGTCAATTTATTTTACAATAATAACTAAATATAGTGACTTGGAGTACATAATATGTTGAGTTTTTAAATTGTTTTAAGTTTCAACAAAAATCAGTTTTACCCCCATCACCGTTCTGCTTTTCATTTATGCCAACTTCCAGCCTCTTTCACTGCATCATTGCTGCTAGCTCATTGCCGCTATTCATAAGCCAAGGCTACATTCAAATGACCCTTGTTCTTCTTACAAGAATAGAGTAGAGGATGAGTCATGGGTTCAAGATCCACTACATGTGTGTGACTTACCAATCAAAGAACAAATACCTTTGTTGTCTTCATTTCTTTTTCTTTCTTCTCTAGGATTTTATTAACAAAATTTCGTGGACGTCTGGTTCGCATTAAAAAGGGTAAAAAGAGGAGGGGGGGTGATGTAAGCTTGTAGCCTAGTCATACTTATCATTTTCAAGGTCTGGGATTCAATCTGTGGTGGGTGCAGGATTAGTGGGATTATCTTGTATAGTTGTAAAAAGAAAGTAAAAAGAATGTGGTTTTGACTAAATGCAATCAGGTACTATTTTGAAGTCTGTACATTCTCAATATCATTGCCTTCATTTGGAGTCTAGTCACCCAAGGGTTTTCCATCACTGCACCACCCTGTACTGCAACAAAAACATAATCGGCCATTACAGATCCCTCTTTCACCTCCACCACAATTTCTTTATTCTCTTGGATTGTCAACACAGTTGTCATGCACTGGGTGTGTCCTTTGATGGAAACTTGAATACATGCCTATTCATCCCATGGTGTCATTCTCTTGGAAGGATCATATTTAAATCACATGGTGTTCTCTTGGGAGGATCTTATTGTAATCACATCATTACTATGTTTACCCTGAACAATAATGATTGAATTCTTAATCTTGTTAAATAGCTTTCACCTTTTTCTGTTTCATGTTTTTGGTGTTGACTGATGATCAAGTAGTCTCATAACTTGATTATGCTGAGTGCAGATACTTGATTCTACTGAGCAAGCTGTTGAGCATAGCTTGGCAAGTACTGGCCATGCCAATGTGCGAGCCACGAAGATATACTCTGAGAGCTCTAAGACATCGTGCTTCACATGGCTTGCGATCTTTGCAATGACATGTATTTTCATCATGGTAGTGCTTCTAATTCGTGTAACCTGAAGAGCTTCCTGTTTTAATACTGTTCATAACTGTATGCCAGGCATTGTTCAGTTTAAAGTAGCTAATTTTACATTTTCTCTTCACAACTCCACATACAGATGGACATTTTGTTACACAAAAAATTAATAAATAAAGAGGATATACAACAGAGGTCAAGGCATGCTTTTGGCTGTATATGGACATTTTATCTCTGGATATCAGCATATAAAGTTTATTTATAAGTTTTTACCGATAAAAAAAAGTTCATGTATAAATCTAAGTTGTGGTTTAAATTTATGGTAAGTTCCTGAAAGAGTTCGTCTGAGCAACAATAGTTCTCTCTTTGGTTATAAATGGAACACCCAAAATTGAATACGCATTTTGAAAATTGTTTTTCAATACCCACATTAGCATATGACAAAAGGCAAATATATCAAGTTCAGCAATACAAAATTGCTGGTTGTACCTGGCAGTGATGAGTTAGAGGAATTGGAGGTCTGTCAGCAATGCTGGCTCTCTCCAGTGGGGACTTTTCTTCTTGTTGCAGATCCGTTTCAAGTTCTTGCTGCCAGTGAGTACAATGATGTGTCGACAGCCTAAATTCTTATCTTGTAAGCTTGCCTCCAATGCTTCCTGAATTGCCATGTTAGTAGTTGAGGCTCCAGTACTATTACATCCTACAAACATTCTGGTTCCTTCATTGTTCTTAGCTTCATAAGCATGCCCACTTCTTCTAAATTTCTTGTTTCTCTTCCCATCAATCTTGATTATAGCTGCTAGTTCCTGATAACTCCCCCCACCCTCATCCCATCTTTGTTTTGACACTCTTGCTGAGAGGGTTGATTTAAGCTTAAGCTTAAGCTTCTTGGTACCTGCATGAGAGTTTGGGATGTGAGTAAAACATCAGTTGGATTGGGGTACTTCCCTTACGGCCTGGTTTCTGTCATTCCAGATTGTCCAGAGGGTGGTGAAAATGGTTTGCAAGTAAATCATATTGTCTTGTTCCAACTTTTTATTATCTAAGACACAACTAGCCTGCCATTAATTAACCTCAATCTGGTTGAGTTTCTTCCGTAGTTCTGATAGGAAGAACAAAACCATGCCACACTGCTCTAACAAGGGGGCAGTATAGAAACGGATGTGAGGAAGTTTCGCTATCTTCACTGCACAAAGGGTAAGTGACAATAGCTGGTATACCTCTACTGCTAAGGTTCGAATTCAGAGGAGACAATCATAGAGAAGTTTCCACACAAAGGTCAGAATTTTCGTTGGGAGTTTTACTTATGAATTGTATTAGCGGTTTTAAAACCAATTAGGTTGTGGTTGGTTACGAGAGATTGAGCATAAAGCAGCACAATAAATGGTCTATGAATTTTGGAAATTTTTATATCTATATTGATATATAATATGAGACAGGAGCTTTTAATTGGTTAACACTTTTTTTTTTTAACATAGACATTTAGAGTTCAAACCTCTTTTCCCCCCAACTATTAATTATCAAAAATATATTGATATATAATATGTTATAATGAGTATAATTTGCTTTGAATAATAGAAACGTCTTTGGCCGGCCAGATAAATCATGGTTTTTTCTATTGAGGGTGTGTGTTTACATCTATAGATATGAAGGATTCAAAATGCTTTGCATAGGACAAAGAGCTTTCCTTGAGCCTTGTAGTTGAGTTGGCTTTATTTCTTACTTGGGAAGTTATCAAGGTGAAAGTAATACTTGATTTTAGCTATAAAGAGAAAGATACTTTCTAGAAAAGATAAAAGGTAGTTGAGAGCATTTAATGCAATGAACGACAGCTTGTATTATAAGAAAAATAATAAGAAAAAATAAAATATGAAAAGTTATGTATGAGTAGACTTGAGCCGATCCATTGGTTAAGGTGCTCCAAGCTAATACATTGACTAAGGGGATGGCTAACATGTTAGCAATTTATCAAAAATCACTCTTACTTGCTAGACCACTACTTCCCTTGTTGAAGACTTAGAATTGGCCATGGACTTAGGCCATGGGTAATAAAAATTGAGTGTCAACTCAGTGGGTCTGATGCCATTATTTGAAGATGGCCTATGTTGTTCGTGGTTGAATATGGGTATTGGGCTTCAACCCCTGATGAAGTATACACCATTTATCCTAAATCTTATCTATATATAATTATAGTTTAATTTTTACATGAAATAAATTAATTTGTTTATTTATTTCTGATTGGGTGCTGAGATTCTTCAGAATCAGGTCTTAGTCCACTACAAGATTAATATTTTTGGTTCTTGTCTTAAAAGAGGAAGAGCAGCAAAGCTCATGAAAAAATTTAAGTCTAAAAACCAGTGGAGAAGATGAGAAGTGAAAATGAAAAAAAAAAAAAAAAAAACATTGAATAAGGGGATTGCTAGGAATACCTTATTCTATTGAGTGAAGGGGTATTTATAGAGCATGGGGAGATAGCTTTAGCGTGAATCGATCTGAGACCTAATAGTAGACTTGTTAGCTAGTTGTCCTGCTAGGTTAGCTGAGGCAATTTGTATTAGGACAGCAATCTCAACCGCCCTTAAACTAGGTAGTTGGCATGATAACTAGTTATCTCCTTAGGTTGGCTAAAGAGAATAGTGTGTTAGGACAACAATCTCGAAATGTAGATAAATAGAGTAAATCTAAAAACATTAAATATGTTACTGGTCTGTTTGGCAACTCTTTTAGACCTGTGTGTTAGCTAGGCCATTGTGTTTAGCCCTGTGTTAGGTCCTTTAGTTTGGCCTTTTTTTTAGGTTATTCTATTAGGCCTCTTTGCTATTAGGTCCTCTGTTAGGCCTCTCAAGTAGGTCCTTAGGAAGTATTAAAATTTTGTTGGCAATTTGGATGTCTTCGAAATTGTCCCAATCAAATTTTAAAAGCATACAAAACCACACATGGGATTTAAGTCATCACAAAATAAAAAATAAAAAAACTTGGGATTTACTTGGGATTACCCTTTGATATTTGCACGAAATCTTATGACTCCACCGACTTGTTACAAAACTTAGCATTTGCATGAATAACCACTTATAAACTCAGTAGAGTAAGGCTTGGGTTTAGTGCACACCTATTGAGATGTAGATACATGACAATTACTTGACATGTTCCAAATTCCAACCGGTTTAGTGCATAGAAGTATTGGACCCAATAGACCACTATGAAGAGAGACCAAATTACATCATCTCCAATTGAATCATTCAGTTCCTTTTAAGTTTTAGTCAGCTGTATAACACATTATGTTTACTGCCTTTGAGTCTTTGAGCTGCTTGAACCTTGCTTATGAATGACATGAGATTATCCAAGCAATTAATAGGACGTGTCAAAGAACTCTCAAGTCTCAACCTCAAACTTGCTAGGTAAAGAGTTGGAGGGCTTACTAAACAGCTCCAAGAGTGGTTGTAAAACAATTACATTGAACCATATGCAGGGATGGAACTAAGACTTGTATTTGGGGGGTGGGGGGGGTGTGGTGTGCGGCGGGGGGGGAGGAGGGCAAAACATTAACAGAATTTTTTTTTCATGAAAATCCAAGCTACCATTCAATATTAAAGAAATATCAATAAAAGAGAAAATACAAAATATCCATTTTTCAATATATTTTTTTTATTAATACATTAGAACTTTAATCTATGTCATCTGTTCTATGATGGAACTCGACATTTATTTAAATCCCAAAAATCATATATAATTTATTTTGTAATAAAATTTGCGTCTCTCTTTCCCTGTTAATACACATTATCAAAGAGTCTAATAGAAAATCACATTCTAATTGAGTAATTATGTTGATCATAGTTGAATAACAACGTTGATCTCATTACAATTCGAATAGTTTCTTAACTAATCAAATAACAAATTAGATTAAAAATTAAAAATGAATAACCCTAGGGGATTTTAAATCTGCCAAACACAAAGTTTGCTAACTATTATTTATTACTTTTTAATAACTACTACTGTAGTACTACATTGCTTTTTTGAACATAATACCACAAAATAAATAAAATAAAATAACCCCATAGACTAACACACCACATGGATCGTTAGAGCATTAGCATCCCAAAATTTCAATTATATTCTATTTTACCATTTTAAAAAGTCACTATATCATTATACCATACCATTTTATAATAACTTCAGCATCCCAAACTTTTATTTTCCTATTCTATTTATTAAAATAATATATTTACGTAATAAAATAATATATCCAAAACCAAAATAAAAACAAAATCCCAAATCACCAACTGCTTCCCCCACCACGGCACCACCACGAACAACCATCAACCCATCACCGATCCCAAACCCATCAACCCATCAACAACCACAGCACCGATCAAACCCATCAACCCAACAAACCCATCATCACCAATCAAAAAAACCACAGAGATCTCAATTCTTTGATTTCTGGGTCGGCAACCCCGGCTACTGATGATGCTATTGACGAGGAGGTCATTGACACCAAATGTTTCTTTTTGGTGTCCATGACTCAGAGTTTCGTTAATGGCGGTGGTCTCCCCGATCAGGCTTTTTTCAATACCAACCCGATTTGGGTCATCGGAGCCGACCGCTTAGCCTGTTGTGAAGAATGGGAACAATTCAATTTCAACGATAAAGCCTGAATCGGGTGAGATTTTGAATTTCGAGGAGAGCAAGAGGAGCTCGTACGTTTCAGGTCATTCCCAGCGCCTACAAACTCGCGTTCATCGCGTTCATCATGTCACGGAAAGATCGGCTCTGTCGCTCCGACCACTGGCGATCTACACCGACTCAACGGTGGCGACGAACCGGAATCGACGATGTTTGGTTTTTGGACCTTGCATCAGAGACGGACCGAAGGTGTGACAGAGAGAAGAGGGAGAATGAGAGGAAAGTGTGAGAGACAGAAAGACAAAGAGAGAGATGAGAGATGAGAGAGAAAAAAGTGGAATAAAATATTAATATTATTTTTGGCATAGTGCTACAGTGCTATCTTACATGTAAAATGGCACTGTAGGACTATGCCAAAAAAATTTACACTTTCCCACTTTTGGCATTCCAGCTACTAGGTCTAATTGTTGCTCAATGCATAAAAATTTGTGGACATTTAGCATATCCATGTCCCACTGTAACACACCACACACACTAACACCATAGATTCACTAACACACTCTGGGAGTCAATCTAGTCTTTAAAGCCCCACCACTCACATAAGAAATGCTATCAAATTTCAAATAGAGAAAGAAAAGTCTAGGGAAAAAAACAACAACAGAGACAGCAAAGAAAGATGCAAGCTCACAAGTTGCAACATACCATTGAAATGGTCACCCACTTTGCCTATCTCTAACCAGTTCCTGATATTTTCATTTTGCCTCCTCACACAGTCATGCGTCGGCCTTCACAAGTGTCTCTAATTAGGTTTTTGCTCTCTCTTTTTTTTTTTTTTTTTGGAATTTGATGGAATGGTTTTGGGATTCTATTGTGGTGATGAGGACAGATTGGTATTGTTTAAATTTTTCAAGGGCCAGGTCTAAAGTTGGTTGATTGGGCAAAATTTTCTTTAGTTTTTCTCTTGGTCATTTTGTGGTTGGGCCAATTTTTTTGAACTGTCTAATTTGTATTTTGGGATTCTAGTCTCTAGATCAGTAAATAGATTTTTTTTTTTTTTTTTTTTTTTTGTGGGCTTCTTCTTTTTGTTTAAGAGGGCTAATGATTTGGTCAAGGGGGGCAAATGTAATTTTATTTGGCAAAATTGTTAAAATGACAAAATTTAGTTAAAAAATTAGTTGTAATTTTAAAGCATCCACAGTAGTAGAGTTATTTTTTTAGCTATTTGGCTTCGCAAAAAGTTGCTTTATCTATTTTACTTACTCATTTTACAAAACATCTAGCAGCAGTGGATCTATTTTAGCTTCCAATACAATAAAATAATATAAATATCACAATAAAATAATACATCCCACCACCACCGCCGCCACCGCTACATACAGCCCACCACCGCCACCACTACCCACAGCCAACTCCTCCACCGCCACAACCACCAAAATCAGCCCACAACTACCCAAGAAAATCAACCTACAACCACAAAAATAAAACCCATGACAACATCACAGCACAACCAAACCACAACCACCATCACAGTAGCCTTAAGCTCAACCCAAAGACTAGGAAAAAAAAAACCCAAATATGCAATCCAAAGAGACCCACACAGCAAACACACACCACAACCCCAACAACCCACCCACGAACCCAGCGGCAGAGTGGAGTTAAGGGAAGTTCGACAGAGTAGGTCAGCCCGTGGGTTGATGACATTGAGTTTCAATGGGCCGGTGATGTTGAGGTTCAAGTCGGGCCAGCAACAGTGAAACAGAGAGGTGAGAGTTCAGAGGTGAGATTTTGAGAGAGTTTGAGAGAGTTGAAAGTTCATGAGTTTGAGAGTTTAAGAGTTGATTTGAGGAGAGAGGGAGAGAATGAGAGCAACAGGCAAAAAGAGAAAAGAAAAAGAATAAAAAAAAATAGAAAGAATTATTATTTTAATATGTGTAGGAATTAAAAAAATATATTTTAAAGTTTTAGCTTCACGGAGAGAGGGAGAGGATGAGAGCAACAGGCAGAAAGAGAAAAGAAAAAGAATAAAAAAAATAGAAAGAAGTATTATTTTAATATGTGTAGGAATTAAAAAAAATATTTAAAAAATTTTAGTTTTAAATACATTGATGTAAAGCATTTTTTGTGTTTTGATAAAGCTAAAATAGCTATATAGCTATTTAGCTTCACTGCTGTGAGTGCTCTTAGGCTACAACCTTGTTCAATATCTTTTTATTGAAGATGAATTTTGACAAATCCACCATTGGATTACATTTTCTTTTTATATACTCCATATTTGCAAAATTTCTAGAAAATTAATGATTAATAGCTACGTCATCAATAAACTATTTTAGTTGCAAGTTTTTGTAGATTAAAGTCTTGTAACCTTAGGCTATAACCAATTTTGTTACTAAACTTTATCTTTAATAAAATCAATTACTATATATATACACTATTAACTTTTTTCCCAAAATTTTGGAGGGGTGGGGGAGGCATTGCCCTAGAACACTCCGTCCTTGACCATATGATACAAGAAGACGTTTAAAGCTCAATTTTTTATTATATTTACCATTGATAATCCAACTATTACTACGATTTACATGCAGATGATGAATGGCCCTTCTTTTGTAGCCTGCATAATTTCTAATTCTTCCTATCAAAAAAAAAAAAAAATTTTGATTCTTCCCTGGCTGGGCTTTGATTACCTTGGGTTGGGCTTGGGCCACATCAGTTTTTTTCAAGTTGGAATATAATGGTTGTGGTGCTAGTATTCAACGGGCTAGATCGTATGGATGTTTACGAAGTGATTAAAGTTAGATTCTCATGATCCATTCCGGGTGAAGCGATTAGTAAAGAACAAGAGATTAATGATTAAATTCTATAAAGGTTTGGCATTGAACCCTTTATTTATAACCCTATACCATCCTTTCAGATTTTCTGATATTGTAATCATGTCCCCTCTAGTTTGAAATAAGACACTTTCCTTGAAATATAAATTATTTAGCATATACACATATCTTTTTTAAATAACTATTTTTTTTAATTAAAATTCTAAAGAAAAAGTTTTTAAAATCCCGAAGTTGAGTGGAGGGTAAAATAGGAAATTAAAAAAAACTAAAACATTTTTTAAATCAATAAGGGAGGTTAGTGTAAATAGTTTACATTTTATGGAAGTTGAGTGTTTATTCCAAAGTAGAGGAGAAGTGAGTATATAACGAAAAACCTCAAGAGATAGGTCAATGCAATTTTCCCTAAAAGATTACTACATTAGAGTTTTTGTGTGTGTGTGTTGTTGTTGTCGTCAAATAGAAGAATAGGCAAACATAAAATATCACACACAATCTGATTAAAAACCAATTCTACAATTTGTTTTACACCAACTCCTGAGTGAATCTAAACCATATTCATAATTTAACTGCTATTAGGATTGAAAAGTGCTTTTCATTTCTAATTCATTCATTGACGGTCTATTAAGTTTGAAGCATTGTCATATGAAATTCATTAAGCACTGAAACCGTTAGTCATCAAATCCCTAATCCAATTTCAAAAAGGACAATATTCGGCTCCAAAAATGTTTGGAGCTATCTTTTCTAACTAGCATTGACCACCATAACTACAATCCACCAAAATCAGCCCACTACAACCCATCAAAATTAAACCACAACCACTAAAAAAAAAGAAAAAAAAAAGAAAAAAAAAAGAAAAAAAAAAAAGAAAAGAAAAACCCATGACAACAACCCAAAAAAATCACCACCACAATAACCACCTCCACAACCAAAACCGCATCTACAACCATAACACCGCCGCCTCTTAGAATCGATCCAAGCCACCACATTCACATCGTAACCCAAAGGCCACAATCGAACCACCCAAGAAACCCAAGGCCAAAAACCATCAACAGTTGGACCAACACCGCTAGTCGATCTCCACTTGTCTGAGAGAGAGAGAGAGAGAAATGTGCTAAAAAAATAATTTTTTTAGCACATTAGTTCATATGCTTCAACTAATAGAAGTGTACAAACATAAATGCTAAATTTTTTTAGCTTATGCAATATCTGATGATAGAGTGTTTTTGATGTCTGGTGTGCCAAATGCTAGCTAAAAATTTAGCATTTGGCACACCTAATGCTAACGCTTTGAGTTAAAAGATTTTTAACAACTAAAAAAAAAAAGATATTGTATTAATTATCTAAATTATTTATTAAAAAATAATTGAGTATCTTAATTTTAATGGAGTATCTCTTAATACACGATTAAAATAAAAAGATAAATCTTATCATCACAGGCTTGCGAAAGAGGAAAAACTAAAAATTAAGATAATTAATTATGAAGTAAAAGCTTTATATTGTACCAGGCACTCTACGCAAGCCGTAATGAGAAGCAATAGTCAAGAGAAAAGTATCCTTCAAGAGGAGAGTGTATTCACTATTCAGAGATACTCCATTTCTTCTCACTAGAAAAAGAAACATTTTTTATGGAATCAAACTGCCTATTGCTATTGACACTTGAAATACATTGATGAATCAACATAGATCAACTTTTCTCTATGAGGATTCGACAATTTCAACAACTCAGTGGCCTTCTCCTTTACAGTCTCATCACTAGTTCACTACCAACCTACAAGAGAACCAAAAGCTTCTGAAAAGCACCAGCTTGAAGTGCCACAACTAAAACACTCTCATCATCATCTTCATCCCTCTTAGCATTCTTGCACAGCTTCCATAGAGTGCACACTGCAAACTCTGTTGCCATCTCTGATATCCTCAACATCTTCTTAACCAAAAGAGGCATGGTTAGAGCATTCTTACATGCAGAGATGGAACTACACTTGGGCTGGGGGGGCCATGACAAACACCACCCCCCCCCCCCCCCCCCCCCAGATTTTGAAAAATTAACTAGTAGTATATATAGGCTACACAAAAATTCAAACTTTTGACCCTAAATTGTATTTACTTGCCCTCCTCCCCAAATATTTTTACAAATTGACCCATTAAAATTTCCCAAATTGTTTTAATCAAACCATCCCTCTGCTGCATTGCCCCAAAAATATAAAGAAAATCCATTAGACAAACCAACAAAACAATTCATAAACCTGGATAATTAGAAAAACCTTTAGACAATCACAAATCCAGTATAGAAAAAAATACCAACAAGATAAGTACAAATGACAAATTCTTAGCAAAACAATCCTTTAGTGCAGCACCAGCACTATCATCTTCTTCTCTGGCCGGTTGCATCTCTGCTGCTTTCTTCTTCTTCTTTCTTTTTTTTTCCTTTTTTTTTCCCAACTTCACAACCTTCAGACTTCAATGCATGCCTTCTCTCTGTTTAGCAAAATGATTACTGACAAGGGCACCTTGGAGATTGTAGCAAAAATGGCTACAACTCATTGTGGTTCTTATGGGCAACATAAAGCCATGTGCACTTAATTGTTTCTTTTTCTTTTTCTTTTCTGTAGCCTGATCATATATATATATATATATATATATAACCCAATGAGGTTGGCCGAGTGGTTGGGCACTCGGTCTCAAAATAGCTATCTTGGATTTGACTGAGAGTTCCCCAGTTCAAGTCTAGACACTAGTACTATGAAAAAACTCTATGGGCTAGCGATTTATCCCGTTATGAGCCCACTCGTCGCAAACAGTGATTAATCTTTAGTTGAAAGTTTTGAGAAAATATGGTGGGAAATCAAAAAAAGATCATATAGTATATACTACCTTATATTCACAAAGTTATCTTAAAATGAATGTAGTAGTATACTACCTTATATCCATTAATTTTGTTGTAACTTTATTATGCTAATAAATTACTAATAATAATATTGTTGTGGCTTATGGGGTTTTTTTTTTTTTTAATTTAAAATTTTAAACTAAAGAAATAAATATCAGAAAGAAAAATAAAATAAAAATTAATTTTTATATAGTTTAAAGATTCTTGACTTTGCAAGTCAAGAAATAATTTGAATCATTACATAGGATAAATTCCTAAAAATTAATATTAGAATACATCCACAAATATGATATTATGATGTGTATGCATTTTTTGGTCGTCTAAAATCAACACTGGCAAAACTTGTTTTTGGTTATCCCCCAAGGTTCAAATCCTAATTCCATCCATGCCCAAGATACATCTAAAGTATTAACTTTTTCTTGAATTCTCCCCCCCCCCCCCCCCCCCCCCCTTTGATAAACAAAAGAATTTCTCAATTTTATTGTTAACTAGTTGCTAATCCATGCGATGCATAGGATAATTGAATAAATATTAAAACTATTTAGTTTACTTGAATATGATAACAAAAAACTTACGCTATATGAATGTATAGTTAAATTCATACTATAAAAGTGAATTTAAATTTGCTTTGAATGATCCTTTTTATATGAGATTAGTGAAAAAGGTTCAAATCATTATCATTATGTGCAAGGATACAATGGTAATGACATAGAAGATAGACGAAAAACTTTTTCAAATTAGTTAATGAATATAGGCCCGAAAAATTAAATCTAGAAGACATTATGTCCTCATTCTGCAATAAGTAAAGTAAGATTATGATAATTGGTGAGTGTCAAATGAGTGTGATGGCACTCAAGAAATTAATTTATAGGTTGAAAGTGTCAACTCTCATATCTTCAAATAAGAGGCCATATTCAATTTGAAAATTGCATAAGAAATTTTAGAGCAAACCTTTTTTTTTTTATAGGAATTTTAGAGCAAATCTTATTTTGGGTCCTTGCATCTATTGGACTCAATTTTCAAAACTTTTATTTCCTACCTAACACTGCAAGTTTGATTCCAGAAAAGAAAACATGTACCCCATTTAAGATAGAAAATTGTAAGTTTAAAAAAGGTAAAGGGAAAAACAAAGTGAACATGAGATAAATGGAAAAGGAACATGCTATTATGTCTACACTATCATATAAATCACCAACCCAAGTTGAAGCTTAATCTTATTTATAGAGAAGATGATATAATATCCACTATTTGCTAGGACTAACAAAAAAATATAATAAAAAAAAACCTCATTGCTTAAAGCTTTTTAAGTTCCAAAAGTGGTGTTTTCCCAATAGCTCAACACTATTATTACATCCCATAACCCGTTAATCATCTACTATTACAATGTCCTTTCTAGGCAAACTTCATCCTCACCTACTAAATGAGCTTTTAAGGGAAGAAATACCTCATATTCTCATCATTCAAATGGTTATCTGCATATAGAAGCTAAACCCAATGCAAGATCTTTATCCAACCTATTTAAACTATCCATAAAATTCAATTTAGACATTTCATCAAGCATGTAGAGTACACTTTAAAGAACAAATAAATAATCTTCTTAGCTAGTGGCACTACAAAGGAGAGGCACACCCCAAGAATTAATATTTCCTTATACCTCATTGCTTTGTTAAATATTTTCATAAAAAGATATATCTAAAAAAACCTACAAAATATTCTACAATTTCCAACCAAATTTATAGTGCATAATATCACTAATCCAGAAAAATAAACATGCATATTAGACAAAACTCAAAGTCAAAAAGATTCTTAAACCCAAAAAGGGACTCTACCCTCATTCACATAAACAACAAATAAAACAATAATAAAACGATGAGTTAATCTATATTTGCAACAACTTGAGAATGACTTAGTGTGATATGAAACTCAGCGAATAATGCTTTTGCAGTTCTTATATTAGCAGTACCAGTGGCAGAGCCAGGATTTCAATTCAAGGGGGGGCAAAATCATAAGGCAACTTTGGAAACACAATTAAACTAAAATATTTAGTAGACATTTAAAATAAATAAACTAATATATAATAATGTAATCTTTATGCAAAATATAATATAAATGTGAGGAAAAAAATAATATAAATGTAAACTGTAATTTACTTTTCATACCTATGCTAATTTACTCGGTTCTCTTGATAAATTTTCATATTTTGAAGTCAATACATGATTTCTTTATTTTCAATAATTTTAAATATTTTTTTTATGTATGTAGCTAAGCAATTGTTCATCTATTGATCAACCATTCATTTTTTAATCAATTTTTAACATTTCATTTCTAAAAAGCCACAAAGTTTGTTACCGAAACAAAGAATTTGAAACAATAAAAGAGTTGAAGAGATTGAGGGAACAAAAAGATTAGTGGAAAAATGCAAGCATTAGAGATTTAATGTCATGAAAAAATTAGACAAAATTTGAAAGTATGGATATTTAGTAAAACTTTGTTGATAAAAGTACACGTGTGTAACACATCTCATGACAACACAACAAGTTCATGCATGTGCTACCAAAGAATAACAAGCCACCTCATAAGGCACTAGCTCTTACAAACATACATGATATTAACTCAACAGAATGTAAATTCTCAATTACTCAAATTTCAGGTAGTTGACACTTGACAGACGCATATTTAGCAGCTCCTTGTATCAAAACATTATGGTAACCAATTCTAATTCTGTAGGTGTCTCGAAAGCTATTAAGTAGCTCTTTGTTTTCGTTTTAATATGTATAAATCAAACTATCAAGTTTGTATCATTTACGTTGTTATACTGAAATTATAGATTAGAATTTGATGTTAATTGGTTGTCTTTGAAATTTGTCCATAAATTCTCAGTGTGGGCAAAATAATCCAAAAGTCCTATACTAAAGGAGTTTTGGGGAAAGGTCAGGGGGGGCAGTTGCCCCCACCACCACCACCACCACCCACCCCCCCCCCCCCCCCCCCGGCTCTGCCCTTGAGCACTATCATCCATTTTATTAGTAAGTTAACGGTCCATAATATGTTTTTCTACCTCCAACAATAAAATTCATATATTTCACATCATTTTAGAACTATTATTTCATAAAAGTAAAACAATTAAATATACCAACATTCGAGTGACCTAGTTGGTAAGATACCGGGCCAATAAGTTTCAAGACTTAGCAACTAGCTGTGTGTTGATGCTCTTTATATCTTATCAGTTATCTCCATCCCTAATGATCCAAAAAATAATAAGTGAGTTTCAATTAAATATGATGAGAACTAAATAATCAAATTACTAAATTGACGACATGACCAATATGAAACGAAATTAAATGTAAATGGTCAAAATAAACAATTTAAAATGTAAGGGACCACCAAAAAAAAAAAAATCCAAACTTTAAAAGCCAAAAATATATTTTAGAAAAAGAAAAAAGAGAAACAAAAATTTAATCTTTGTCTTCACTCATCATTCATCAAGCTACCGTTTCACTCACCAACTTCCTGTTGCCACCAAGTTGAGTCTCACCTACCAAGTTGTCATTGTCCATCAAAGCACCCATCTTGCCATGGGTAAGCCAATTTGAGGAGGGAGAGGCTCTTGAGGATAGAGAGAGAAAGAAAGAAAGAGATAGGGAAGAAAATGGTTATTTTTTAAGAAAAATGATTTTATATATATATATATATATATCAAAAGTGAAATAAATCAAAACTAGATCGATGTTGTTACTTAGAATTATTCTACGGTCACAACAAAATCTCATAATATTTTCATGAGTTTATAAATAAAATATTCTCCAGTACTCAGTAGCAACTCACTTGATGGAAGAATTGAATTGACATGAAATGAAAGTTTTTTAACTTTTTTGTATCCGTTTGGTACAATTTAAACGATCAGTATGTATGTTGCATGGGCTTTGCACATTAGTCTTTTCAATGATGGGCTAGATATTGAACCACAGATTTACTCGATCGGGTTCAAAAAAATCTTCAACATCAAAAGAACTAATTGGGCCTAGCTTCAGATAATGGGCTACATACAGATGTGCCATTTTGAGTCACTCTTAACAGAGGTACTTTAAAGTTGAGCCCATTGTAGGGCATCATCAATTGCATTTGCATGCATTGAGGATCAGAATTCAGAAATAGCTTAATGGGCATCAATCAATTTTCTTCATTACAATTTTGGAGGAACTTTTTTTTTTTAATAAAAAATCAAGAACCCCCTATCTTTAAAATAATAATAAGAATAATAAGATTTTTTTTCTTATTTAAATCCCTTGGTTTCAAATTTTTCTATTATTTTTCAGTGGGGTATGGTTTAAATAATTTTACAAAAATCTTGTCATAATTAGTATAATTATACATGACAACCTTTTTGTGTCAGGATTATTCTCGAGGTTGGAAATTCAAATTGTAGATCAATTTTGTATTGCCTTGAGACCATTTTAGTGGTGAATACGAGTATACCTTTGCTTATATCACTCATGTTCATTTAAATTTCTTTCTACTGTAATGTAATAAAATCTTAGTTTAAACTTTAAACTCTCACAGTAAAAGGTAATTTCAACCTATGACATCTATTCTTGATGATAACTCCTTATTATTAGACCAAGACACCAATCGATCATAATGAGTATACCTTTGCTTATATCACTCATGTTCATTTAAATTTCTTTCTATTGTAATGCACTAAAATCTTAGTCTAAACTCTAAATTCTCACTATAAAAAGACTCTTTTTTTTTTATATATATAGATAATTTCAACTTATGTCATATGTTTTTGATGATAGCTCTTTATTATCAGACCAAGACATCAACCAATTTTTAGAGTAAGTAGAAATTGAACCCCGAATTTTTTATTCAACTATAAAAAAATTTACCAATTAAATTAACTAAAATTCACTCACAGTAAAAGAAATTGACTCCGCCAGGAAGTCCTTATTTGTCAAATTCTTTTGAATTCCCCCCCCCCCCCCCCCTTTTTTCTTCTTCCTCGTTATGGTAAAAAGTAAAAATTAAAGATACCATATTATTTTTATAGCAAAAATACCATTTTGGTTCCTACATTTTGGGGTTACAGTCAATTTGATTTATACCATTAACTCACTAATGAAAAATGACTACGTGACAAACGATGTGAATTGTTGGCACACTTGGAGCCTACGTGTCAACTAAAATAATAATAAAACTTTTTTATTAACTTCAAACAATTCCACATCAATAATTAATTTATCAATTTTAAAGAATTTTTTTTTTTAATAATTCAAATCTGAAATACATTGATCTTAAACTGAACCCAGAAAATCAAACTCAAATCAATTTTCACAGATCTCAATTATTCAATCCTCACCAACACACACCATCGTGTGGCTTAACCATCTACAATTTCTCTTTCCCACAATGGTACCAATCTCTCTTTCCCATCTCCTTGTAGCTATCCACATTCCAAAATCAACCATCTATAATCCACTACCAAATAAACCCCAAATCCAAAAATATTCAATCAAGTAATCAATCCAAAGGCGTGGAGAGAGAGAAACTAGCATATGCCCATTACCCACTAATCTTCTTCTACACAATTACACAAAGCCAAAACCTCAACATTGAAATCTAAACTTATCCATTACTCTTTCTTTAAGCGGTTGGACGAGTGGAAGAAAAAGGCCCATCAAGGCCTTGGTGCTTTCTGTTGAGGAACCGACTAAGTTGTTTGGAGTTGTGGGTTGAGTGATTTTTCCATGGCAGGTTTAGCAGAAGCTAAGTTCTTGTTTGGAGTAGTCTTTGTAGACTTGGGGAAAAATTAGCTCTCGTAATGTGTGTAAATTTCAATAAGCATTTTCAATTATTTATATAATAAAGTTTCAACTGGGTTGGTCGGCCTCGATTCCTAAAGTGAAGAAGGATTTGTGAAAATTGATTAGGGTTTGATTTTTTGGGTTCAATTTAAGATTAGCATGTTTCAGATCTGAATTTAACATTTTTTAATAATTTCTTTAAAATTAATAAATTAATTACTGATATGGAATTGTTTGAGGTAATAAAAAAGTTTTATTATTATTTTAGTTGCCACATAGGCTCTAAGTGTGCCAATAATGCATAGCATTTGCTATATAGGCATTTTCTATTAATGAGTTAACGGTAAGAACTAAATTGACTGCTAATTCGAAATAACAAGGGCTAAATTGACTGTAATTAAAATATAGAGACTAAATTAGTTGTGACCTCAAAATATAACGACCAAAATAATGTTTTAGCCTAATTTTATTTGTTTGCTAATCTAAAGATACCATATTATCCACACAGCTCTGCTGCAACTATTAGTGTGCCTCATTCAATGCCTTGACTTTTTTACAATGAACGTAAGAGCAGCAATTGGCCCAGCCGGGACCATATCTGGCTCCGACTTCGCAACCCTTTTTTTTTTTTTTTTTTCGTATATGTCACACCTAAAGATACCATATTATCCACACAGCTCTGCTGCAACTATTAATGTGCCTCATTCAATGCCTTGACTTTTTTACAATGGACGTAAGAGCAGTAATTGGCCCAGCCGGGACCATATCTGGCTCCGACTTCGCAACCCTTTTTTATCGTATATGTCACACCTTTTTAATTTTTTAAATTTTTTTAGAAGTGTAATAATTACTCTTTATCACTGTGATAAAACATGAATTAAATTTTGGTATATACCAAATTTGAATCCCAAATTTACTAAAAAAATTTACCAGTTAATTTTTTTTTTTTTGAGAAGTAAACATACATATACAATGAAATTTACTAATTAAGTTAATATTAACTTACATATATCACATCATTTATATCCCTATATCTAATGTTTAATTACTAAGCGTGTGTTTTTCTTGTTTTTTTGTTTTAATGAGAGTGCATGCGTGCGTGAGAGCGATAAGCAGTAAGTGCAGGGATATGCACACAAACAATCATTTCCTTAATCCCAATTTGGCAATAAACAAATCAATAAATTGTTTGATTCATCTCAAAGATGCTAAGATTAAGAGACAAACAACATTGATTCCAGTCAAAACTCCGGGAAAATCACGGAGCAATGTATTTATAAATTATGCCAAAGTGCCTTAATATTATTAGTGCGTTTGTGTTGAATATAAAAAATACAGAATTGGTCCATGCCTTTAAGGACAAAACAACATTCTTACACTCCTCTCTTTGTGTCTCGAATTGTGGGATGTTGTCAAGGATGTTTTTGAAGCAATTCGATTTTGAGCAACAGGCCCTTGTACTTTTTTCTATATACAATATTGTAATGTAGGGCTCCTCCTCCTTAGAATTTTGCATTTGTTAAGCTTTGTCTAATATGGTTCCTAGCAAAACATGGAAGCAAGAATGAGCATTAGTTGTCTCTTTAGACTTAAGCTTCCCATTTACCTGATTTCCTAGGCTCTGTTATGTCAAAGTGTAAATGTTAATCCTTATGTTGTTGAGAATTTTGTTACTACGTTTCTAGGGACTTATGCCTCATAACATTGCTTCTTGGGAAGCGTTTGTAATTGGGATGAACCTCATAACCATCTGTAACTTACCTGATTGAATTTTCTGCCAAAAGGTAGAGATGGGTTTGAGTATGTTTCCTTTATTTTCTTCTTAATACAATTATTCTTAAATAATAATAAAAAAAATGAGTATCAGTTAGCTCAATTGGTAAAGTTTCTGATAGTTGAATAAGTTATCTGGGGTTCAATTCCTGTTTACACTAAAAACCGATTGTTGTCTTGGTCTGATGATAAAGAGCTATTATCAGGAGTATACACCATAAGTTGAAACTATCTTTAAAAAAGAAAAAAAAAAAAAGAAAAAAAAAAAGAGAAGATAATTTAGAATTTGCATGGCATCAATATTGTGTTGAAATATATGCCTTCTCAAAAAAAAAAAAAAAAAAAGAAGAAGAAGAAGAAGAAGAAGAAGAAGAAGAAGTTGAAATATAAGCTAATTTCTTTTTCTTTTCTTTTCTCCCTTGAAAATGTATCTTATGTATCCGCTATATATATTACATAATAATTCTCGCAACCCCCTCCCCCATGTCTCCTTTCTTTTATTTTCTTTTTCTTTTTGGGTGCCAAATTATGAAAGAATCCTTCTTTTATTTTTGGTAAAGCCTCACTTAATGAATCCATTTATCCTAATAAATCAAATCTCTAATCTTTCTTTGAATAAAATAACCATTTGACTGTAAAGATTCATTAACAAACAATAACCATATGCATGATAAATTATTACTTGTTTCAATAGTTTAAAATGTTAAAAAATAATATATTTAATTATTATTTTAATATATAGGGTGTGTTGTATAAGTTGTTTATGAAACAACATTTTGGGTTTAAAATTAGTGTTTGTAAAAAATTTACAACGAATTGTTGTTGCAAAATAGTGTTTTAAGTTTTAAAAATGCATTTTTAAGCTCTCAAATCACCTAACCAAACCAGCTCATGTTAATTAATCATATATAAAGTTCATATAAAAAGTAAGTCAAGAAGATGAGATCATGTGTCAAAAATGTTTTGGAAGTGAGTGAGGAGGTTCATAATAGATTTTGCATATTATTCAATTCAATATAAATCTTATACTCCATTAATTTGTAAAAAATACAGAGACTCTCATAAATCACTTTCTTGGCATAATCTCATTTAATTGTTATTTTTCTTTTTTGCTAATTATAAGTGGTCAAAAATCAAATACAAAGACAAATTTGTGGGTCCAAGATCACTGTAGTACAATAGTACAGTCCTCCAAACATGGATTGGTTGCGGGGTTTGTCTGGTAAGTTTCTTACAGAGGCCAGACAGGCAAACACAGATTATAGTTGTTAGCAATGATATTTGTATTTAGGATTAAACATTGGTACAACCGTGCGGCTCAATTAGGTACAAAGTGATTGTGGACAAGTAGTGAACTAGGGTAGTGAAGTTTTGCACTGTGAGTAGATTTGCTTTGCTAACACCTAAGCAATGCCAACTTGAAATATATGTCAATGATAATGACAATAATGAAGCAATATCAGAGAGAATTTACTTGGTGAAATACCCTCACAATCTTAAATGCATATATGAATTTCATGTTCACAAAATTAACCAAGTTTTCAATATTAATGAAGCTAATTCAGTCATTCTGAATAACACAGGTGCTATTGCAAGTTCGCAACAACAACAATGAGCCTTAATCTTAAATTAATGGGGTCGGCTATTGATCCTCAACAGATCATTTAGGATTGGCCACATGGATTCATTTCTTCTATTCTATTCTATGTTAAGTCATGTTTTCTTCTCCAATATCAATTAGTATATAAGAAATGTAATATATATTAGGATGAATAGTTCTACAATAATTTAATAATTTAAGTAAGTTGTACCTCAATTTGTTTTTCAGCAAGATATCTCGCAAATTTATTTAGGATTTTCTCAGCATCTCAATCAAATATCACAAAAGTTGTTTTGTCAATTGCATCAAAAACTTTAATTTGAATCTAGTATCTGAAGTGGTTTGCAATTGTATGTATAGTAGTTTAGTGAGAGGAATATATTATAAATATTTGGAGAGTATGTATTATGTAGTTAATGTGAGTCCTATAACCTTGGGAAATGGAGATTTGTTTTTGTTTCACATTTTGCACACCAAAATGATTTTGATTGTGGTTTGACCTTCCTTCTACAAAGCAAGTACGAAATATAATACTAACCCATTGTTGTATCAATGTTACTGTTAGGTTCTAAGGTCTTAGGATTTTATGTATTTAGAACTCTAATTTGTAATGTTGGCAAACCATGATCAAAACATTGTATTTAGTCTTATTTAGACTTGCTCAAAGTTGGTTTAATATTGTAAAGTTGGAATCGAGTGGCTGCAGAAGTACTTGGGACTTTCGGCCTGGCTCGATCGATCGAAGAATAGACTCGATCGATCGAAAATCGCACAGGTTGAATTTTCTGCAGAATTTCCAACTCAACCCTACTTCATTAAACGTTTAGGGTTTTATGTTTTTACCCTAGGTATATAAACAAAACCCTAGTCACGTTTTTGAAGGTTGTCCATATTGTATTGTTGCTCATACATTGCTGTTTTATGTGAATCTCTTGTGAGATCTTTGAGGAGCTTTCCTTTACACAAAACTTAGGGTTTTCATGGTAGAGATGATTTCAACATCTTGAAGATCATTACTGTTGCAACCATTGGAACTTAAAAGAAAAGCAAGCGGGGAGCTTGTAGCTGATTGAGGAATTCAAGAAAGAAGCAGTCCGTGGATTCGGAGCCTGCGCGTGGTCGTGTCAGGAAGTTCTACTGGTGGGTAGCATTAGAAAGTCGAGCGGGGAGCTTGTAGTCCTTTTGTACGAACTTCAATTCTTTCATAGTGAATTCAGGTTAGCCTTGAGGATCGGTGGGTCAAATCCTCCCCAGGTTTTTACCGTGTGGTTTCCTGGGTGATCATATCTTGTGTTATTTATTTTCCGCTGCTTTATATTCTTGATATGATTGTTTGGATTGTTTTAACCTAGAATTGCTTAATTTGACTAAGTAACAACTTGGCTAATTAATCTAGGCTACGCAATCTGTGTGTTTAAGGGGTCTAAAACCGAACAAGTGGTATCAGAGCGTGGTAGCTCTTTTTGCTTGAGATTTCTATCTCTGAGCTAATCCTTGACCCCAGTTGTCATGGAGCATGGACACTCCTTGTTTGTTCCTCCTCATTTTGATGGGAACAACTATGCTTATTGGAAAGTAAGGATGAAAGCATTCCTGAAATCCATTGATGAAAGGGTTTGGAATTCCGTTGAATACGGATGGGAGAAGCCCGCTACTCCTGTGAGTGAGTGGCAAACTTCTGAAAAAGAAGCAGCAAGCTTCAATAGCAAAGCTATGAATGCTATCTTTAATGCTGTTTCTATGGAGGAATTTAAGAGAATCTCTAATATTGAGGTTGCTCATACTGCTTGGAAAATCCTCCAAACTGTGCATGAAGGCACAAAGGCAGTTAAGATAAACAAACTGCAGCAATTAACTTCTAAGTTTGAAAACATTAGGATGTCTGATGATGAATCCTTTGATGAATTTTATGCCAAACTGAATGATATTGTTAATTCTGCTTTTAATTTAGGTGAAATCTATGATCAACCTAAGATTGTTAGGAAGGTTCTTAGATCTTTAACTGAAAACTTTAGACCCAAAGTGACTGCCATAACTGAAAGCAAGGATGTGGACTCCATCCCTGTTGATGAGCTTGTAGGATCTCTTCAATCCTATGAGTCTGACCTACCTAAAGTGAACAAATCCAAATCAATGGCTCTTAAGTCAGTTGATGATGTTGATGGTGGTGGATTTGATGATGAGCTCTCTGCTACAGAGATTGCCTATCTTGCCAAAAACTTTAAGAACTTTCTTAGGAATACAAATAGAAAGGCAAGAGGTACTTACACTGCTGAACCTAGAAATTTTAGGAAGAATGATCCCACTAAGGTTAACAATTTCGAAAAACCTAGAGAAAATTCTGGTCAATCTTCTAATAACTCTTTGGGTCCTCAGTGTTTTGGCTGTCAAGGGTATGGTCATGTGAAATCTGAATGTCCTACATTCTTAAGGACTAAGGGTAAAGCTATGGCTGTAACCCTTAGTGATAATGAGGTTTCTGATGATGAGTCCGGTGGTGACGAGGATGGAAACTTCATTACTTTCACGGCTACTGCTATAGTCAATGAAAGCATATCTGCTGAAGAGAACCCTTCTGATGGGGAACTCTCTGAAGATGCAGATCTTCAAGAGGCCTATAACAAACTTTGCAAAATTGCTGCAAAGGATGCTATGAAAGTTGATCTTGGCCTAAAGAAAATTGATTCTCTTGAGCTTGAAAAGAGAAATTTGCTTGTTAAACTGTTTGATGCTAATGAGCTTTTGAATAATGTTAAATCTGAGAACATGTTTTTGCTTAATAAAATTAGAACTTTGGAACATGATTTATCTGTTGCTAGATCTGCTAGTTCTAAACTTGATTACATGCTGAATGTTCAAAAGTATCCTTCTGATAAAACTGGGTTAGGATATGTTGAAAGCTTCTTTGATACTAGACCACATTCCACTACTTTTGTTCCTTCATCTTCTTCTGAACCTTCTGTGAGTGAGGTTGTGAGTGAAACTGTCAAACCTTCTGTGAGTGAGGTAGTTAAACCTGTAGAAGTTTCACCACCTAAGAAGATTAGGGTAGACTTAAGAGAATCTAAACCTAAGGAGCCTACCAAATCTAAGGACAAGATGCATGGTAAACCTGCTTAGGTTTGTCATTATTGTGGTAAGTCTGGACATATTCGTCCTAACTGTTACAAGCTTCAAGCTGATAAGAGAGCAAATAAACCAAAAGTGCCTGTGCCTCAAGCACAAGATCCTATGGCACTAATTGGTGAATTGGTAAAGGTGTTAAACATTTATTCCAATCCTGGAGTTGGGAATCACTCGAATGTGAATATGAACTCCAATGCTCGTGGTGCATCTAAAAAGTTTTGGATGCAAAAGACTCGAACTAATTGAGTCTTTCTGACATGGTCCTTGTGCTTCATTGCTCTATTCTTTTGTGACCATTGTTCTTTGTTTTCTTTGTGTTTTTTTTTGTTCTAGGACTTGCATTGCATTACATTCATGCATTTCATTCTAGGATCTATTTGTTTTCCTTTAAAAAAAAATAATAATAAAAAAAAAATAAAAAAAAAAATAAAAAAAAAAAGGAAAAGGAGGAAGCAAAATTTATGTTGAACATAATGTTTCTTGATTTTTTGAAAACGAGGTTGGTCAATTTATTTACACATAACATGTCTTATGTACCTTGTTTAGCTTGGATGAGCTTACTTTATTGCACTCTACTAGTTTGAGTTTTGTAATGCATGTTGTGTGGGAAAGATGTTTATGGTGTTTATTACTTTGTCTTAATCTTGAAGTCACATGTTATTTGACTGTCGGACTTGATCCTTTTGAGAAAGGCATAAATAACCATCTCACCACTGTTCACTAGCCAATCATGAACACCTTAGTGCATATCATAAGATTCAGTGCTCGAGAAAGTGTAGCACATGCACAAAAAGAACATAAGGTGTAGCCTCAAATTAAATTAAAACTGGTGTGTACTATTAGGCTTGATGCCAATTCACTTAATTCAAACCGGTATGTACTATTAGACTGAATGCCATCTCATACAAATAAGAGGCAAAAATGCAAGAAACTTACATGATTGCAAGCTTTTGTTCTAGGAGATGTGGGAGTTATAGGATGTAACTCTTTAGGTGATAGTCTCTTTTGAATTCTATGTGATGAATTTTGTAGACTTTGTGATTGATTGCTATTCACATATCACCTCACATGTATCTCAAGTTTTTGCTAGTATCACACACGACACAAGTTACTCTTTGTTAAACACTGTACATGCTTGTGTGTGTTTTTGGTCTGACCAACCAAGTTTGAAAATATCTTGAGATTTATGCACAACATATTTGTTGCTTGAGAAAATTCAATGGGAGTTTGATTGAAATTTGTTTTAAGAAAATTGGGTTCAAAATTTTGGGTTTTTGAAAAAGCATTCCATCTCATACTCATGCATTTTGTTTATTCTATTTAATGCTTTGGGAGTTATTTTCAAAATTAGGTTTGTGTTTTCAAAAACTGTGATTTTTTCCAAAATTCAGTGACCCTCTGCCCATTTCGATCGATCCAGCCTGTTTTTCGATCAATCGAAAAAGTGCTCTCATTTGTTTTAAAATGACTGTACTTTTCGATCGATCGAATGTATTTTTCGATCGATCGAATATCGTGGAAAAGCTTTTTAAAAAGATCAAATCTGACTTTTTCAAACACTTTTCAAAACTTTTTCAAACTTTTCCTTTCTCTCTCCGACAAGGCAAGTCAGATTGTTCCATTTTTTGTCGTTTTCCTCCGAAGTTTTTGCAAAGAATCTCTTTCCTCAACAAGGTAAGACCCTTTTGCCCTTCCTTTTGAATTTATTTTCATTATTTCATGCATAAATCCATGCATTTAAGGGAGATTTTCGGACATTACATTTTTGGGATTTTCTGTTGATTCAAGCCTTATTTTATGAAATTGATCATTGGGTTTTTATGGGGACACATCATACTAATGATCCTTGGTGGTTAATTTGATCAATTTTGAGTTTGATGAAAAATTAAAAATTCTAGGGTTTGTTCTTGATCTGAATTGGGGCTTTTGTTAATTTGAGTAGAATTTGCTGAAATTGGCTTATTGTATTGATGAAATTGGTTATTCTAATCTGTTTCCAAACTTGTGTAATGATCAATTCATCAATTTGTTGCAAAATTTTTCAAGTGGTTTTTCAAATTTTTGGGATTTTTGATAGAAATTCCTTGTTCAAGCCAATTTTGTCCAATTACTCTCAATTAATCTTAATTGTACACTACATTTAGATCATGCATCACAACATTTTATTGTTCATGCATCATATAGATTTTTGTTCTATATTCTTTATTGTGCTAATTTGCAGTCTGCCCTTGGTTTTGTTTTCTCTTGTTTCTTTGTGGTTTTCTCTTTGTGTCTCTGTCCTTTCCTTAGCACTATGCCTAGGAAAACTAGAGCCCGTAGGAGTGTTCCCTCACCTTCTCCTTCACCCCCTCCATCCTTTGATAGTGAGCGGTTTCCGAGTGAGAAAAACCCAAGAGACTTTTGAGAAGCTTAACATTAGGAGAAAGATTTGGGCTGAGCGTTCTGTGCTGTTAGATGAACTAGATCCTACCATTAGGGCAAATTTTGAGCGTCGGGGTTGGTTACCCTTGGTGGATGTTTCTGATCCTCCTCCACCTTCTACCTTGATTAGAGAGTTCTATTCGAACATCTCTATCCGCATCTATGATTCCAACACTCTAGTTAAGAGTTGGATACGAGGCGTAGAGTACTCCATTACTCCTCGGGTAGTGGCTGATGCTCTAGGGGTACCTTTGGTCCAGCATCCTGTCTATCCTTATGCTGAGTCTCCCGAGATTAGCGATGTTTTGTCGTACGTCACTGGTACTGCTGTCCAGTGGGGTTCTGATCCTTGGATCACTTCTGCTGAGCTCTCCTGGTTACACTATCTGTTCTTTCGGATAGCTTGTCATTCGATCTGGCCTATTTCCCATGTTCACACCATTCCTCTTGAGAGGTGTGTATTTCTGTATGCTCTTGTTACTGATGCTCCTATTAGTTTTCCCCATCTTTTTCTTCGTTCTTTGAACGAAGTTTATAGGAGTTCATCTACTGCTCATGCTCTTGTTCATCTTATTTTCATTCATAGGATTCTTCTCTATCTTGAACTTAGTGGCTTTCCTTCCTCTAAGCCCGTTCATGTGATAGGTCCTATAGGTGCGTCTTTTCTTAGACTGAGGGCTGCTCATCTTCGAGCTGGTTCTAAACACCCTAGATCTGCGCCCTCTAGTAGCGCACCTCCTCCTTCTTCTTCTGCAGGTCTTGCTGGTGAGGATATTCCTGTTCCAGTTGGTGATGATGCTGCTGCTGATGATGTTCCTTCACCTCCTTCGGCCGACTTTGATATTCGTCGTACTTTGGAGACTGTCATGACTGTTCAGCAGGCTCATGGTCAGATTTTGGTGGACTTGCTAGATGAGATTCGTGCTCTCCGTGCTGATTTTGCGCGTCTTCATTCACCCTCACCACCTCCTTTTGATGGCGACTTATGATTGCCCTTTGACATTCCGTCACAAAAAAGGGGAGTAGAGTTTTTGACTTGTAGTAGAGTTTTTGTAGTTAGGGGGAGTTTTTTTTGTTTTAGAGGAGCTTGTGGAGTTTTTAGATTGTATCTATGTGCTTCACTTTGTATATCATTTTTGGGGATATTCATGTTAGGGGGAGTAACATTGATTGATATACATGATATTTTTTATTGATTCCTGTTGCTTTGTGTTTCACTGCGTATTGATTTATATTTATGAGTTGATCATTCATATATGTCTTTATTTTGAATTATGTGAATCTTACAAGAATGTTATACCTGTTGTTTTACTCTTTACTGTCACACATGCGTTTATGCGTTTGTTGAGTATTTCAGGGTTATACAGGTTGATTCAACTAAGCTGCTGTCTACACTTGCAACTATGGATAGTAGTTAGGCTAAATTGAATATTATGAGCATTATCTTTGTAAAGGGCTTTTTATTTGTAAAACTTTGAGCTGTTAATTAGGGTTTTGTCACGGATTGCCAAAAGGGGAGTTTGTTAGGTTCTAAGGTCTTAGGATTTTATGTATTTAGAACTCTAATTTGTAATGTTGGCAAACCATGATCAAAACATTGTATTTAGTCTTATTTAGACTTGCTCAAAGTTGGTTTAATATTGTAAAGTTGGAATCGAGTGGCTGCAGAAGTACTTGGGACTTTCGGCATGGCTCGATCGATCGAAGAATAGACTCGATCGATCGAAAATCGCACAGGTTGAATTTTCTGCAGAATTTCCAACTCAACCCTACTTCATTAAACGTTTAGGGTTTTATGTTTTTACCCTAGGTATATAAACAAAACCCTAGTCACGTTTTTGAAGGTTGTCCATATTGTATTGTTGCTCATACATTGCTGTTTTGTGTGAATCTCTTGTGAGATCTTTGAGGAGCTTTCCTTTACACAAAACTTAGGGTTTTCATGGTAGAGATGATTTCAACATCTTGAAGATCATTACTGTTGCAACTATTGGAACTTAAAAGAAAAGCAAGCGGGGAGCTTGTAGCTGATTGAGGAATTCAAGAAAGAAGTAGTCCGTGGATTCGGAGCCTGCGCGTGGTCGTGTCAGGAAGTTCTACTGGTGGGTAACATTAGGAAGTCGAGCGGGGAGCTTGTAGTCCTTTTGTACGAACTTCAATTCTTTCATAGTGAATTCAGGTTAGCCTTGAGGATCGATGGGTCAAATCCTCCCCAGGTTTTTACCGTGTGGTTTCCTGGGTGATCATATCTTGTGTTATTTATTTTCCGCTGCTTTATATTCTTGATATGATTGTTTGGATTGTTTTAACCTAGAATTGCTTAATTTGACTAAGTAACAACTTGGCTAATTAATCTAGGCTACGCAATCTGTGTGTTTAAGGGGTCTAAAACCGAACAGTTACTTATTGTTGCAATACCCTAGGAATTCACATCCTGCAATGAACTTTGAAGTTAATATATATATATATATATATTAATGTAAATAATATGATGTATTATTATTTTTTCATGTAAATGATGAGTATAATTTGAAATAATTAACAAACCTATTTTGCAGGATCCTATTCGATGCATTTTATCTTTGTTATTGTCTTCATATTCTTTAAAGATAAATCCTCCTATGAAATTTTTTTAAAATGTTTTTTTTTTTTTTATTTCTTGTATAGGATCATGTTTTTGACCATTTCTATCATTGATTTTTTTTAAAAGAAAATATTATGTAAATGACATTTTGTGAAATAGTATATGCTATTTATTAGGCCTTTTTTGTTATTATAAATTTTAGAAATATGCACTTGTCAATTATTTCAGCAATCTCAAAAATCTCACGATTTATATAAATTTTTGTTGCAATGGTTGATGACAAAGATAATTTGCTCATGAATTGCATTGAACATTATTAATAGACAAAAGCGTATTGAATTGAAATTAAAAAAAAAAAAAAGGAAGACATGATTCTATGAGAATGTGATTTTCTAGAAGTATCATCTATACATGGGAGAGGAGGAAGAGAGTTTGTAAGTGGGTAAGAGTTTGGGTTTTGATTTACACATGGGAAGGATTAGACTTGGGTGATGATATGTAAGATAATAACTGGGTTTGAGCTTTTCATAATATTTGGTCTACTTTTAAAAGTTAGTTCATTTTGTAGAGAATAACATTTGATTTTTTTTTTTTTTTTTTGAGAATCAGAATAACATTGGGTCTAATTGTCAAGAGTAGCTCATATTTTATATAGTAGTAAAAATAAGTTACTATAATCTATTAGGTAACAATAAAAAAAAAAACTTAATAAAAAGAAGTAAAAATTGCTAAATGTAAAATTAGAGTGCCACATGACAGAACCTCATGCACTTCCGCATGAGGTCTCTACTTTTATATATCTATTGATTTTAAGTCTTCCTCTACCTCTTATTTGTTTTCTCAGCTTAAATCAACTCTGTCTTTCTTATTGATGCATCTCATCTAAACATGACAAAACCATCTCAAATGACTCTTCCTCATATTTTCATCCTATTCCTTTTTTAAGCAGATTTCCTCATTTTAGATCTTATATTTTCATGTATTTTCACTAATCCATCTTACCATTCTCATTTCAACACAAGTGCTATCCCTTTCACAAAATTAAATACACATAACAGTTTGTTCTTTATGAACTTTCAACACGTGCTATTTTATAAACTTTCAATTAGAAGGCAACTACGGAAGATGTTGAACCCCTATCACAGGTTAATCTGATTCAATCTCACTGTGTGCCTACTTGTCTGTGTTTTTTTAATTTATTCTAACCTACTTGTCTATGTTATATTGAAGGATATGACCATAAAAATAAGGTTAGTTCACCAACAAACTGTAAATCTTTTTCCTTAATTTGGATAGGAATAATCAATTCAAGTATTTTAGTACATGCGCATTACTACAACGTCACTAAGAGCTATTGGCCTATTAGAAGAAATCCAAATAGAGTAAGAACTAAGAACTCCAAATTAACAATGCTGACCAAAGATACAACATTTTCCAACTTTTATACCAAAAAAAACAAAAAACCACAAAGACACACAATTATAAAATCTTCAACTTGGTTGGCACCCTTCTTGACAAGGAAAATAGCACGCACCTATTCGGATTAATTTATGGTTAGCTATTAATTATATTATGTTATTCCCTGTTACCAAAAATATAAGGAAAAAAAAAAAAAACTATTTCCATTTACTAAAGTCCATAGGTATTTTGTTCACTTAAGCCTAACGTACCGCAATGGTTCACATAGGCATATATGTTTATGCCACTCAGTGAATATTTGACTTCTATTTTGGTTTTACTAGACAAACTGAATCATATGCCAATAACTTTTTACCTCTCATGTCTCTTCCATTTATAATCAAGACACTGCCGTATGAAATTCATGTTGCTCCTATATGTAAGCATTTGATTTTCTATTGTTGCTTAATTGCACAAATTGAATTTGATTGGGAACTGCGTTGGTGTGTCTAATATGTACAAAATTTACCAAATTGTAATTTCGTACAAGAAAGAAGAAACCTTCACAATCAATGATTCCATGATTTAAATATAAACACTCTAAACCAACAAGATGCTAATAATGCAAAATTTTAATGTTATTTTTCTAAGATTTTCTTTTAACCCATTTGTTGTTATTATTTCCAATGGTCAATTAATCTGGCCAATCAAAGGGACCATTGCATGAAATTGATTGGAAAAAAAAATTATAGAAATCATTAAGGTCCTAATTAAAAGACCAGTTAGTCAATGAATAAACCATTAATAAATTGTAACAAACTATTTGGCTCTTAGAAATTCTTAAACTAAGGTTTAGCATTAGGGGTTAGGAAGGGGATCGGATTAGTAATTCTCTAAATGGTTAACTGTTCTTTTCGTTCTAGGTATCAAAGCAAATATTTTGAAAGATGATGGCATGAATCTTGAGATGATTGGAATATTTCACAATAACATGCATTCTGAAAGTCATCCTTGGTTTAAATACTAATACATATATAACAACAGACAAGAAACCTTATAATATTGTATGCTAAATTTTTTTGTATAAAATCATAAAAGCATGCAATTCTTTTCATGTTAAATAATAAATAAACATTCTAGCTATGACAATTCATTTCAAAAAATGAATCACCACCCCTTTTTAAGTAGTTGTAGAATGCTTATTGCTTAACCTTATAAATTTTTTTTCTTTCCCTTGTTTGTTAAATAGTTGTTACCAAAGCCAGCAAATTAATTAGTGACATTTTCAAAATGTTCAGTTATATTCTATAAAACAATACTATGTCCACATACAACTATTTCAACAACGTAATTAGTCAATAACAAATAAACAGAAGATAGGCTTAATCTAAGTCTTTGGTATTAGGGGAACCAATTGACATAATCAAAACAATTATGAGTTGTTCACTAGCTAAAATTTTCTGGAATTTTAAAAACATATGTTCTAAAATAAGGTTAAAAAATTTCCAAACAATAGCCTAATGATTAAAATATTTCACAAATTTTTTTTTAATTATGAAGTAGACATATTATGATTGGCATATAACAAAAATAGAATTATTAATGAGTTCATACGAAAGCGTATAACAAAAATAGAATTATTGACGAGTTCATATGAAAACGATGTAATAGATTTACAGTATTAAAATTGTGATTTTTTTTTTCCCTCAAAAGTGAGAAGCTAACTATGTATTGGTGCAATATTTGAGATAACTCAAAAGTTTAGAACCCAAAAAGAAAATTTTGGGCAAAAGTACTTGAGATAACCAAAAAGTTTAGAACCGAACATTAAATTTTGGAGAAAAGTAATTGGATGTGTCATACTTTAACTCAAAAGTACATCCAAGGTTATGTCCAAACTAAATCTACGTTCTTTTCTCTCTGACTGAAACTCTCCCTTTCACTTTCAGTGCGGGGTGGTGCTTAGTTTAAGGTTCGAGAGTACAAGTCGCTACGCAGCTTTCACCACATGTCACCACCCAAGTAAAGCAGAGCAGCGACTCTCACGGACCCATGTAAAAGAAAGAGAGAAAAAAACAAAGACTTTTTTTTCCCCCACAAAATGACTAAAATCTTAAACAAATATTATGATACTTTGCCATATTTAGCTTCTGAATTTGGAATCCTAGAAGGGAAAGTAAATAAATTAAACACATTGGTGTACACATAGAAGCAGTTTCTTTGGTGTGTTTCTTTTACTGTATATCACATTGTTTCTGGTTTGCTTTCTCTTTCTTCTCTTGTCTGTCCATGGAGAATGGTAGAGGGCACAGAGCTTCTTCATCATGGTATGCCTGTGTTCTCCTTCATGTTCTCTCAGTAGGGTATGTCTAATATCTTAGTTTATATATATATATATATATATATTCAGTTTTTTTTTTTTGTTATGGCCTATGGGTTGTTGGGTTTGAGCTTGTGGGTTTTTATGTGTATGTGCAGTACTTGAGCTTGAATAAAGAATGTGATGTTTGTTTTTTTTTTAGTTTTTATTTGGGTTTTCTTAGTTTGAGCTTTTGGGTTTTGAGGATTTTGTATATTTGTTGCAGAATAGAGTGTATATGTATATAGTGACTGATACTAATTGTGTGATTTCTGGAGTATGTGACCTTTTCTTTTCTTTCCTTTCTAAAAAAAAAATTGTTCTTTTTTTGGGTTTGAGCTTGTGGGTGGATTTAGTATATTTGTTGCATAATAAGGGCTCTGATACCATGTATTGTGTGATTTCTGAAGTATTTGAGTTTCTTTTTTTCTTTTTTTGAATTTGTTGTTCTTTTTTGAGTTTAAGCTTGTGGGTGGGTTTTGTATATTTGTTGAATACAGAGCATATAGAGAGCCTCTGATGTTATATTCTGCTAGTTTGTGGTATTATGGGTTTTGGGGATTTTATATATATGCATGTGATGGCATAATGATTCAGAGGCTTTCATATTCATAGTGTGTCTGATCTTTCGAAAGCTCATTCTTCATAGTCTGCCTCTTTCGTTTCATTCATTTGAGTATTGTCTAAGTAGTCTCTAAATTCAATCTGTTCTGGCACTTAGTGAGTATATCTTTTTATTCTTATGAATTTTGGATGTTCATGTGACGACAGAGCAGATACGAAATTTCTATTTATGTCTGGTCCTCTTTGTGATATAATTTTAGGCTTATGGATTATGTGGATTTTGTATATTTGTGTGATAGCAGAGTAAATCTAAAGATTTGACATATGGGTTTGAGATGATTTTATGTTTCCAAATGTTAAAAAGTTTAGCTTGTGGTTTTTTTTATGAATATTTCCAGTATTTGCTATATGAGCAGATTTCAGATTTACATGGCTTATGGTATGCGTTCTGTTTTTATTATTTGTTTTCATCGGTGTCTCATGGGCATGGGGTGATATTGTCTGCCTAAAGGCTAAGACACCACTTTCTATATATAAAAAAAAAATATATATATATATATATATACACACACACACACATATATATCTTATATTTCTTCAAATTTAGCTGATCATCCTTATGAAAATTGTATTTTACTGCAAAGAGGTGAGATTTTCAATGGAATTGGTTTTGTATTTGAATGTTTTAAATCAATTGGCTTATGCATTTTGGGAAACTTCTATATGTAAGCAATTAGAGATAATAATTAAATATATTATACTTCTGAATTCTGAGGTTTTTGTTTATACTTAAAATCTCTTCTAACATTGTGGAGATTTTTCTTGTGTTCCACCTATTTTGGTGTATAGATGTGAAAACATAGCAGAATTACACTGTTTTTATGACTTGTTTACCACAACTTTAATGGTTTCTTTGCTGTTTCTTAATTCATATCTCCAAGTTTCTAGGTTTCGAGTTCAGCTTTCGGGGATTTGTCGTTTTGGTATATTTTTCTGTTATATATCCGAATTCCAGAGTTCCTTTAATTCTCTTAAATTTTGGTCATAACAAGTTTGGTTGATGCTTTTGAACTTTCCTTTCTACGGTCATCATTTAAACAGACTAGGAGTAATAAATGTACTTCTCTTGTCCTGATTCGAAGTCCTTTTTCTCTTTCTGTATCTCATAGATGATGTCCTTAACTTTTATTTCCTAAATTTGTGGTACCTTTGTAATTTCTCTTTCATTTATTCAATCGGTCACCAAGTCCAAGTTCTCACACACACACACACTCTCTCTCTCTCTCTCTCTCTCTCTCTCAATTTCTTTTCCCACATTTGACTGATTAGTGATTCTTTGCTCACATTTGGAAGTATATTTTATTCAGTGTGGTTGATAATGCTGCTGGCAACAAACCAAAACAAATCCAGACAGATGGCACTCCTAAGGTAAAATATAGAAGACAAGGCAGTCTGCTTCCTTCTGCTGCTTCTGCCCAAGGTAATTCTTTCTAACTTCATTTTTTCCCCAGCTCTCTATATCTATACAACAACCACCACAAAGCCTTAGTCCCAAATATATATATATATATATATATATTTGACTGTTTGTAGTTTTGTGTAGAATTTTCACTTGCCTCATGCTTGTTTTTTTTTTTATGTAGACTTGAGATGTTTAGACATGGAAAAGGAAAAAGAAGATGTGTCATCTCCTAGAGGAGTTTTAGAAGCCTGCATTAGAGGATCGGAATTTGACGGTGGTTCTTCCAAAAACAGCTCTACTGAAATTGAAATCCGTGGCCCAAGTTCTAGTTGGAGCAGATTCTTCAAAATATGGAAGAAAGGACCAATTAAGCGCTTAGCCTCCTTCCCTCCTCTTGGTGTCCCAAAGATATCAAAAGGAAAAATCAAGAGCTCAAGAGAAAATTCAGAACTGAGTAATTTACACAACATCAAGTCTTCACTGGTGAACTTCAGCCTCTCTGAACTCCAAACTGCAACCCAAAATTTTAGCAGTGGTTTGTAGTAAAATGCAATCTTTTGGCTTACTTTTTTCAATTTTATAGTAGCATGCATCTTGCAAAATGGTACTTTCATGTTCATTATGACATAGTTTTTGTGATCTAGATTTATGGTTCATATTTCCTGTAGAAAATTTAATTGGAAAGGGTGGTTATGCTGAAGTTTACAAGGGTCGTTTGCAAGATGGGAAGCTGATAGCAGTAAAGCGGCTGACAAAGGGAACAGCTGATGAGAGAACATCAGGGTTTTTGTCTGAGCTTGGCATTATAGCCCACATAGATCATCCTAATACTGCTAAGTGGATTGGGTGTGGCATCGAAGGAGGAATGCACCTTATTTTTGAATTATCTCCACTGGGGAGTCTAGGATCTCTTCTTCACGGTTTGTTCAGATTTTGCATACTCCTATTCTTTAGTTAAAGTTTCAGTCTGGTTTATGGTCTTATGGATTTTCTTTAATTGCATTTCCAGGTTCAACGGATTATAAACTAGATTGGAGTAAAAGGTATAAAATTGCTTTGGGAACAGCAGATGGTCTGTTGTATCTTCATGAGAGTTGTCAGAGGCGAATCATTCATAGAGATATCAAATCAGATAATATTCTGCTTACCGAGGAGTTTGAGCCGCAGGTATCTTTGAACACAAGCAACCATGATCAAATAGTAAAACTTAAGATATTGCTGAAATTTGAATATTTACAGTCTATCTTGCTGAAAAGATTTCCTAAATTGCAACCTAAACATGAGTGCAGTGTATTCCTTGAATCCTTGATATGTGAAGCTTAATCCCCACCATCTTAAGTAAATGGCCAATAATCATATTTATAGCATGTCTAATTCCATGCAACCTATGGAATACAAAAAGGTTACAGTTAGCACTTGCAGTTGCTCTTGATCTTAGGCTTAATGGTCCTCATCCACTTTTATCCTTCCTCAAATTTACTTGGCACAAGAAGTACCTTTAGGCCCTGTGGCATGGTCCAATATTCCTAAGTAGAGAGTAAAAAATAATTGTTATAAGGTACGTATGATAGCTTGGGAGTTAGAACACTCCTTTTGAGGTGGGTTTGGGATTATGTTTAACAGGCATCATCTACTCCTCTACTTCAACTTCACCATTTATTTTCTTAAAAAAAGAAAAAGAAAAAAGAAAACAAAAACACTCTTTACTGTATTGTTTCATTTTTATTTGGTATTAGAATGGCCTATGGCGCTAATTTTTTGGGAGTATATATCAAGTATGAACTACCCTAAGATATAGGAAGCTGGTTATCTGAAACATTTATACACGAGTGTCATATATACTGAGCATGAGTGAAGCCAGTAATAAAAAGAATTGACCCTTTGGTGACTCATTCTCTCTCAATATTAATTGACCCTTCATCCCTTTTATTCACATGTGCTTTAAAACATGTAAAATCGCATGCCAGCAAGAGTATCCAGATCCCCTTTGTTCAGTGTTAGAGTTTGAGCTTATTCTCTCTCAATGGCTTTATTTATTAAAAAAAAAAACCATGAAGTTTGGTGATACTGATTTCTATTATTATATTTGAGAAGAGATTTTTAGGAATTAGGCTAGCTGATGTATCCTTTGCCCCCAAAACTGGACTCCATGATAGGGTTTGTTTGATATAATATCCATAGTCACGAAGGATACCTATTGCTTAGACAGTTTATGGTTTGAAGATGGGCAGGTGGACATGATGATGTGTTTCCAATAAGCTGTAGCCCAAATAGGACCTCCTCTTGTAAGTGCAAGTTGGAGGACGAGGTCATGAGTTCAAAACCCATTGGGTGCATGTAGCTCAAATAGCACATCTTCTTGTAAGTGCAAGCTGTTACTCTTACTTCCATCTTGGGCTATCAGCTTTTCCTTGTTTGTTCTACTTCCATCTCGGGCCATCAACTTTTCCTTTTATGTGCTTCTTTTATATGTAGACAGGGGGAACAACCAATAATGATGGTATCATTGTTGTTGGAATTGAACATTTATGCAAAATTTAACTCTGCTTGTCATATATTACTCTGCTATGACATCTAGTGGTCTTATATACACCAGTAACTTTTTTAGATTTTAATTTTTTTTCCCTAAATTAATCACTCACTTTTTAGTGCGTTTCATTCCAGATTTGTGATTTTGGGCTTGCGAAGTGGCTACCCAAACAATGGACTCACCACAGTGTACCAAAATTTGAAGGCACATTTGGGTCTGTAAGCCTAGCTATGATTTGAAAGCTGCTAAAGTTCTCTCCAGATTAATGTTTTCCTTATCTCTTCAATGACAGCTATTTTGCTCCTGAATACTTCACGAATGGCATAGTAGATGAGAAAACTGATGTTTTTTCCTTTGGGGTTCTACTCTTGGAGCTTATAACCGGGCGTCGAGCTTTGGATCAGTTACAGCAAAGCCTTGTGATTTGGGTAATTTTCTTTTCTTCATGATTTTTCATTACCTATTGTCTCTATATTTCATACCTTAAGCCACTTTTTCAATTTCCATCCCTGTTTTAGGCCAAGCCTTGGCTTGATAAAAATGATATGAAGGAACTTGTTGATCCTTCTCTTGGTGATAATTACAATACAGAAGAAATGGATCATGTGATTTTAACCGCCTCTATGTGCATTGAGCAGTCTCCCATCCTACGTCCTCGAATGAATCAGGCAAGTACTTGATTTTTTTTTTTTAAGTTGCATATTCATATATTTCCTGGATTCATGTTTCATTTAGGTTCAAAGGGTGTCATGATTACCATCTCAGTGACAAAAATTTTGAAAATTGAATTGTTTTCGTTCGAGAGAAATGACAGGTATTAAACCATAAAACCATAAAACTATAAAGGAAGCAAAAGGAAATGACTGGAATTTCCTGTTGTGGCATGCTGCAATTTAAACCATAAAACTAAACCCGCAATTACATGCTATCTCTTATGTGTAGGATGATAAGATAAATATTTGTAGTGAGTTACACCATCGATCCCTCCCCCTCAATCCAAACAGACCATAAACGAAGCAAACAGTAGATTTATTTTGTCTAGGTGAACAAATAGAATGTACAAAATCCAAAAGTTTTACCAATTCAAAACCCCTGAACCACAGACATTGTTATCCATGTGACATCCAAAACTGAGGAGAAGACTAGAGAGAGCCAGACTAGACCCTAGGCAGTATTATTGTTGCTTATGAAAGCTAAACTTATGTTCAGCACCCAAAAGCAAGAAAAAGCCTCAACCACAACGCTTTTCAATCATTATCTTATTTAATTTATGTACCCTTGCTGATCTTTATTTTAGTTACAGTCAATGTTTCCTAGAGAGACAAATAGAACAGAAAGGGAAAAGGAAACAAATAATCTTAATAAATATGCATGCTCTCTCTCTGTGTTCGACTCCATTGGGTAGGTCATCTGTCCTGAGTTCCTGAAGGTCAGCCTTCTATACCTCAAACAGTGGATATGCCACAATCGAGCATAAAAGGGTTACTCAAAGCATGTATTATTTCATTGATATTCTTTCATTCAATGCAGGTCGTGATACTGCTAAGAGGTGAGGAATTCGTATCAAGTGGTTCAACTGAATGTAAAAGGAGGTCGTACCAAAGAACATACTCTGAAGAGCTGTTGGATGTACAGGAATACAACTCAACAAAGTATCTGACTGACCTCAAACGACATGAGCAGGTCGCTTTCAGTTCTTGAAAGCAATAGAGAAAAAAATTATGGTATATAGTAGGTATAAAAGTTCCCGTAAATCTTTTAAGGGAAAAAGGAGACCCAAAAAAAGTTCCTTATGATTTTGCAGTTCTGAGTGGTATTTGGAAGTCCCATGGAAATGAATTCATAGTATTGTTTTCCACTGCATTTGAAAGCAATAGTTCATCCTTTAGATTGGGGCCATTACCAACAGGGAAAGTGATCATCAAATATGTTTACGAACATTGGGGTCTTTTGTAAACAGTCTCAAGTATGATCATTTCCATAAACTGTTGCATAGGTCTTATTTCAAATGTAATGAAACTTGAGCACCAGGATTGGCTAGCTTCAAATTCCATGTAAAACAGTGTGGAATGACTTCATTTTCAATGGACGCCCAAACACCCTTCTTTCAGTGTTATGTATGTATAAGGTTTAGGATAAGTAATGAATGTTAATTTTTAACTTAATAGATTATATATTTAGAGAGATGCTGTTCAAACTAGCTATTACAACAATTTCATATGGTTATTTAGGAGTTGTATAGGCATATAGTTGAATTTATAAGTGTAGTTAGAGAAAGCTGATGCAGTTACATGGTTGAATTTAATTAAGAATATAAAAAACTTCACCTGAGGAGCTATTTATTTTATTTTTATTATTATACTCACCCACAAGTGAATCTGAATCCACCACTTCACTCCATCTCATTATAATGGAAAAAGGAATGTAGTTTATTGGATACCACACCTAAGTTTTGTCTATATTCTAAAGAATGGTCTAGAACTAACAAGAAGACCATTCAAAAGGGGTGTAGAGCAATGTTTTGAATTCCATTCCATTTCAACTGAAATATTCCTAAACAATACAAATGTTAACCGGGGTGCAATAACCCCTTTATTCTATCTTACCCAAAATTTCAATATATACTGATCATTTTGTTGGAATTCTAGCATTTTTGGGAGGAACATGCATCCTGGATTGAAATTGCTTGTATGGATTTTTTTTTTTCAAGAAATAAGTCCACTTTATAAGATTTGATGAACTTTTTGTTTATCTAATTATGTATAATATTTTATAGGACTTTGATTTGTTTAATTATGCACGAGGTTTTATGAAACTTGTCTTTTTTCTTTTTTCCTTTTTCCTTTTTTTAATGTTATATCGCTTATAAATTTACATTGGTTAATTATATGACATAAATAATAAAGTATGGATTTATTAAGTAGCTATTGATATAAATGATATACCAATACATGTTGGTATTGAAATATTTTGTTCCAATAACTAATTTTGAATGGTTTTTGCTTTGGTGTAAAGTTCCACAAGGAGGTGGTAGAAGTAAACCACTATCCTAGGTGTTTTGGCCTCCCTAGTTAGTTCTAATCTATGCACTTTTTTATGGGTAATAGAAGACGGGGGGGGGGGGGGGGGGGGGGGGTGTGTGGTGTTTGGGAAGTGATGAAATTATAAGGAAAAAAATAAAATAAAAGTAGACTGCCCAAAAAAAAAAAAAAAAAACCAAAAAGGAAGAAGAAGAAAGAAACATAGAAAACTTTGGGTCAATAATCTCATAGGTTCCAAATTCCAATATAAAATTTTTGGAATGTACTTGTGGGAGGAACTTGTCTTTCCCGAATCAGGTATTGTCCGCTTTGGAAATGGGCTAAGGGCCGATGCTACTCTCACAGATTTATTTAATCTTACATCAGGAAGAGACGCCTCCCACCCTTGCCTTATAAGTATTGAGCCTAAGGAAGAGTGTATCAATCATGTGTAGACAAGTTCCTCCCACAGTACTAATCTTTTTCTAGAAAAAAAAAAATTTGTTTTGAATATAAAGTTGACTTAATGAATGTGGAGTTGTTGACTATCTTATTCCAAAATAAATAAATAAAAGAAGAGAGGGAAAGAATAATTATAAGAAGAAAGAAAGAAAGAAAGCTGTATGGGCAATGTTGTTTTACTCCTCCCATCCACATGGTATTCTAAATTTACAATATAAAATAAGGCTAAATGAATAAAATTATTATTATTATTATTATTGAAGTGATCCTCTTTTGTATCCACCTTCTAAATTCTTCAAAAAATATTTACTTTATAGTGAAAACCATATTAGAACAAATTATCAACATAGTGGTTAAAGAAGTAAAACAACACAATTTAAATTCTTAAATAAGTTCTTAATTAATTTGTAATAGAAAAAGAGTATTATTTTGTTTTTCGTTTGTTAGAGAGGGAAGGGAGAGACAAGTGGAGCCTGTGACATGAATACTAGAAAAAGGATATGTGCCTAGGGTGGTAAGTGAACAAAGTCTTTACTGAATAAATCAGGTTTTGCTTGATAAAAAGCTTATTCATTTTTAAAAAAAAAAAAAATTATGAACAAGCCTAGATTGAACCTTAATTTTAGGCTTATTTAATAAATGACTTGAGCCTAAGCAAAAAGTGTGGGGCCAGAAAGTCAGGTAGCCCCGGCCCACTTCAAACCAGGCTCAAAAGCCCATGCTGAGGATGTATGTAGGGTCCAAGGATAAAAGTAAGAAGTCCAGTCTCCAAGGAACTGGTCCGAGGAGGACTCCATCCTCGGACATCCGAGACCATAGAAGTACACAAGCACCACACCATCAAGGGGGGTCTTCTTGAATATCCAAGGAGGAAAGAGCAAATACCACGCGTCAACAATGGGAGCACGGCGGAGGAGCAAGTTTAAGACGAGCTGTCACCTCTACATTAAATGCCCACAACTAACGTCCTGACCGCATTAATGAGGAGGAGATTACAGAACAGTGTTGTCTTGGTTGCCGCAATCCACAGGAAGAATGGGAAGGTGGCTGATGGGACAGGTACTCAAGTAGTGACTTGGTTGCTCAACAAATGTAGGGCTAGGATCAATGGGGAAAGGAGTATATAATGTAAGGGACCACTCTTGGAAGAAAAGAAAAAAAGAAAAAGGAGAAAAAGGAGGGTAGCAATCTGCATTCTCCTGGGAGCAATTATAACCAATCACCAAGGAAGTAATAAGAACTACAAGCTCCCAAGAGAAAGGCTGAGGAGCATCATTGTTCATTTTCATCTGAAAGCTACCACGCATGGTCGTTGCATCCCTTACTAGGGCCTAGTTCTTGACCCCGCTCTCTACAAATTAACTGCAGGGCTAGCTGGGCTTGGGTTCACTCCCTTAACCCATCAGGAGCCCTGAACCTGGTCCCTACAATTGGCGCTGACATGTAAGTGAGAGTTTGGC